>CM051235.1:166795815-167151471 GCA_027917425.1 Gastrophryne carolinensis | reverse complement strand
AGAGTCATCAGCATTAAAATGGTGTTGGACACCAAATGAGTTTGAGCTGGTAAATACCATAGGTGTAAACAAAAAATAGTAGGGGTCCTAGGACAGATCCTTGTGGTACCCTGACAGAGGGTGAGGAGAGTAGTCTGTGTTGGAGTGGGATGCACTGAAAGTACGGTCGGAAATATAGGAGGAAAACTATGAGAGGGCAAGATCTTGGATTCCTAGGGAGACAAGTAAATTGAGTAGAAGGAACTTGTCAGCTGTATCAAAAGCAGATGATATGCTGAAAAGGGTGAGAATATAGTGGCCTTTAAATTTAACGGTAAGTAGATCATTAGTGGCTTTAATGAGGACAGTTTTAGTGGAGTGATTAGAATATATTCCAGATGGGCCAGAACCTAGTAGGGAGTTAGAATAGATATGGTGTGCCAGTTCTGAGTGAAGGTGCTGTTCTAGAAGTTTGGATGTGAAAGGGAGCAGTGAAATTGTTTGATAGTCGAGGAAGACAAAGAGGTCCGGGGATGGCTTTTTGAGCAATATGGTTATGACTGCAGGTTTGAAGAACAAAGAAAAGGTGCCTGTTGAGAGGGAAAGATGTTGGGATGGAATAGTATCCAGGGGCCTTGCAAAAGAGGGAATATAGTCTTTAATTAGACAATAGGGGAAATGTAATAGGGTAGTGATGGAGCTGGCGGAGGGGGGGGGGGGGGGGTGGTCTGAATTGAATAGAAGGGCAAAGCTAACTTGAATATTGTCAACATTAGGTTTGCTTCGCTTGTAAATCATACAGATTTCATGCAGCGGGGCATCCCGATTTGGAAATCAGGATTCCCCTCCTCCAGGACATAGAGCTATCACTAGGATAGCGATAGTACTGAAGACTTAGTATTGAGGTGGGCAGTATGGTGGGGTCTTCATCCAGCCAAGTCGTCCAAAAAGTAGTGTGGCACTGGAAATTCTGGAAATTCTGCCTGGCCAGCCAATAGCCTGTTAGTGAGTGGAACCGTCAGTTTTCATCTACCAGCTGCGGTGCAGTGATACTCATGGTGGCAGATGCAAATGGGGTGGCAGCTCCTGCTTCCCAATTTAGGGATTCCTTGAGCGCTTTTTTGAAGGCAAAACTAAGGAGACTGCATCCCTGAAACACGTCACCATTTTTGCTGTTCACTGGTTCTTGGGGGGGGGTCGATTTGCTGGTATCCAGCACCCCTTTTCCATGCTCCCAATAAAGATCGCATTTATGGTGCGTGAGCCAAGGTACATATTTGTCAATGTTTCATTTCCTACTGGGAAATTCTCTCTGTGCTCCCTATGACTAGTCTGGCCTTGATTGTGTCCTTGATTGTCACTGGTAATCTGTGTGAGATTCCATTGTGTGTTGCTGTGCCTTCGCGATTTCCAACAACTCTATTGTGTGGCTGGAGAGCTCATTAGGATTGATTCATCACTGTGAGTCATTTTTTACTCACGTTCTTTTGAGAGTTAACACTTTTTCTTTTGATTTTTTTTCCCGACCATATATCTAGCTGGGCAAAGCTAATTATGGTTTGAATTGCACTTTTCAAAAGAAAAAGTGTGTGCTCTCAAAAAATAGATTAACCCTATTGTATGCAGATTAGCGTCAGTAGTATATTTGCCATAGATGGGAACATGTCTTCTGAGCACACAGGTAGTTACTGGCCTGTAAAACTCCAAACCCTGCCCCCCCCCCCCCCCCCCCCCCGACTTCATCCTGACAATGTGCAGAGCATTTGTACAACGTGTCAGACCCTCAATGTCAAATGTTTCTTCATGTGATGAATCGGTTTCTAATCTTTCACTGTCAGGTCCAGCTTCCCACGGGATTTCCACACGACCACTATGGCTGGACGAGGCTGAGCAATTCACTTGAGCACATTATTTGTAACAGATATTGAAGGCTTTTACCGGTTATGTCATCTGCTTGGAAAGACTGTTCTAGCAGAACTGCACTGAGGTACTATTTCATTTACAACTACATTATGATGGCTGTCTTGAGATCCCAGCTGGGAGATTACCTGCTGTCAAGCTATGACATCCAGTAAAGAGACTGACACAATATCCACTCTATTCGGTCTCGGATGCCGATTCTGTATATGTTAGATTGTAAAGCAGTAGCTTTATCAATTTCTTCCAAGCTTGCACTGAGGGTGAGGCGGGGTGTTTCTAGTTTAGCAAAATATATTTCCTGGCTTATAAGAATAATAATCACAGAAAAGATTTCAAAGCACTCTCCTCCAAGAGCTGTTCAGCTACCCTAGCTCTTCACCTGGATATCCACCACTTTCCCAATCTTAACTACTTCTTCACAGCATTTCCTTATTACGGTACAGGACCATATCATATGAAGCCATGTAACACTATCATTTCCACACCTAGGGAAGTGATCGCTGTCCAAGAGACCCATTCTATGCAGGCAAACCAGCGTGGTATATGCTTGATGTATCCAGGGCTGGATTAATTGTGGTGGAGGCCCCTGATGCAGTATTTTATTGTAAGTGTGCCATACACTCCACTTCGATCTTCATGACATTTGGGTAATCTCCAGTGGAGGGCGAACTTCTGCAGAGATGAATATGCAAAAAAAGAAAGCCCCTCCCGGTCCATATATACCTGGGACCTCTCACCAATTTCCCGTTCCTTCTCTGCAGGGAAGGCGACAAGACAGAAGATGAAGACTTCTTTACTTACAGGTAAGCCGGGCTCGCGCCCGGCCGTCTATTGTCCCTATTACTGCCAGGACCTTTTCTAAATTGCCCCTGTTTGAGCCTCCCAGCTTAGGCTGCGGGTCCTGGTAAAGGTAGGCAGCACCATATGGGTGCTGAAGGAGCACTGCTCTACCGTGAGACCTCACTATGAGGTAGGCGGTTATCCAGGTTTTTGGGTGATCCTGGTGTGGGATGCCCCGTCCCTCTAGGCTTATGGCCAGATCCTGGCAGGGTTTCCCCCCTTCTGGGTCCCTTATTCCCCTCCGGGGGGGGGTGTTGCCTGGCCTGGTCGTTGTTTGTTTTTCGTTCTCCCACATATCCCCCTGTGTGTGTGCGGTGTGTGATTCACGGTGCGTGTGTGTGTGGGACAGTGAGTGTTTTCACTTTTGGGCATGGCAGGTGCTGTTACCAGCCTGGGGGAGCTTCCCCCCCCCCTCAGGCTGTGGTCGGGAAGGGGGCGGGCCGGGCTCTCGGCGCGGCCGCGGTAGCCCTACCCCCCCTCTTTGGCGCGATTCTGTGGCTCGTTTCTAGTGATCCGCGTTGCTGGGAGGGGGGCGTGGCCTGCCGAGCGTGCGTTCTGTGCTGGCCCGCCCTCCCCCTTCTCTCCCTCTTCTGGCCTGAGGCACTTCTCGGGGGCCATTTTGACCTGCGCTCCGAGTGGTAAGGGCCGGATGGCCACTTCCTTAGCTTGTATGGGGGCCCCTCTCTAGCGGGGGCCCCCACTGATTGCGGACATGTTTGTGTACATGTGTTTTTTTGCGGTAGGTTGCGCATGTCTGGCTGGAATAAGGATATATATTATATACACATTCAATTAAGCATGTGTTTTTGCCTTATATATGTAGGATTGCATTGATGTTGCCTGTTTTGTGTGCTACAGATCGCATTGTATATGGGCAATTTAGGGGTTCCTCCTGGTCCTGGGGTCCCTAGTCAAAATTTGTTCACCTCAAATCCTCCCACCGGGACTTTTAAGGGGCATCCCGGGTTGCTTAGGCGTAAATTCCTGCGGTCTTGCGACTAACCACAAAAAATTTACCATATGGAGGCTCCACAGGATACTGGGATCCCTCTGGGACAATCCGGGCCATGTGTGGGGTATCCTTTACGGGGGAGAATGTGCTGATCTGTATACCATGCACACAAAAGGCCATAACGCGGCAGTCTGGTACCCAGCCTTCTGGGTCGGCTCCTCCCGCTTCATCGCCTTCCCCTCCCCACCTTATCCGTACCCCAAGTGACATTGGTACCAGTGGGGAGTCGCTCTCTGATGTTTGGGCTAGGTTGGTCAGCATCGAAAAAATTATTGCTAGCACGGTGGGCAAGAAGGCCCAGGCTAAAAAGAGACATTTGTCGTCGGCCCAGCCGACTACTACTCCAACCTTTTCACGGTTCCCAAAAAGGAGGGTTCGGTGAGACCCATTCTAGATCTCAAGGTTCTCAACAGGTTTATCAGAGCCAAAAAGTTCAGCATGGAGACTCTGCGCTCGGCTATCAATTCCCTTTGCCAAGGGGATTTTCTTTTACAAAGTTTTTATTGGTGGTTTGCAAAACAGAAGTACATATGCATAGACAAGGTTGTAGGAGCATAGGAATAGAATGAACATTACATATTCGTACAGGTGTTCTAAAAAGTGGTTTTCACCAGTGATATTATCCTAAATTCAAAAAACATCTGTGTGGATTCAGCATAGAAGATTATTCTAAACGATATGAATTCTGGCACAGCTACAGAAGGTAACTATGTGACCGTCCATATAGAAAAAAAAAACCTTAAGATTAACTGAATACTCATGGAATACTATCATGGTGGCATCTAATAAATTTGCAGGTGAGCTTTAAGGCGTTAGTGATGGGTTGTGCAAACATTTTTAAGGGTATGACAGACAAACAGTAGGGTAGTGGGGTAGGAATGTGGGGGAGAGGAAAGGTGTAAGGAGGTAGGTGGATCTAGAGAATTAAAAATGGTCAATCCACTTAAGAGGCTCAGGCACGTCGGGTAGAAGTTCTCTAAACTGGAAATATGGGGTCAGTTTGGCCTTTGGGTACGCTTATGTGGTCCAGCCATGGGTTCCATACATCAAGAAACTGATCATATTGGTCTTTATGTATCGCAGTGATTTTTTCATTACACATAATGTTCGATATTCTGTCTTGTATCTCCGTCCAGGGTAGGGTGCGGAGTTTCCAATTCCTCGCTATAGTGAGTCTGACAGCCGAGAGGACATGCTGGGCCAGCCTCCATTGAGTCTTAGTATATGTATTAGTTTTAAGTGAAAGAAGTGCTTCCCAGGGATCCTTAGTAAGTGTTGATTCCAAGATACCCTCCAGAAGCCTATATATTTTGTTCCAGAACTCCTGGATAAGCGGGCATTCCCACCAAACATGGAGCATCGTACCAGTGTCCTGGCAGCCCCTGAAACAGAGGGGGGAGGAGGAGGGGGAGAATCTATTGATGCGCTCAGGGGTGTAATACCACCTGAATAATACTTTATAGGCATTCTCTTGGATCAGGGCATTATACGAGACTTTGCTTGTATTCCGTAAAATCGCCCTCCAGGCTTCCCAATCCTTCTCCGCCCCCAGCTCCGCCTCCCATCTAAGCATATATGTTTGTTTCACTTGGGGGGGGGGGCTTGATATCAGGTTGCCCGCAAACTGATCCCTGATACATCTGAGTTCAAACTCAGTGGTTCTATGGGGGGGGGGGGGGGGGGGTAGATTTTTTCAGATGACTTTGGATATAATGTTGCAGTTGTAATAATCTAAAGGTTTCCGCAGGCGGGAAGTCCTCACCCAAGGCCAACTGCTGCTGAGATTTCATCCCACTAGGGGTGCAAAAATCATATAGCATCGTAAGATGCTTGCGCTTCCACCATTTAAATCCCATCTGGTGGGACAGGCCAGGAGGAAACATGGGGTTACCAAACAAGGGAGAGGCCGGCAATTGGGGAGAGGCAAAGAGGTGTTTAATTGTATCCCAAATATTCAGAGAGAAATTGAGTATGCTGGGCAGGGTCTTTGGTCTGGAGGGTTTGGGGGTCCATAAAAGCGAAGCGGGTGTAACCGGGCTACAGTTAGCGTTGTCATTCAGCACCCAAATCGGCTTATATCTTGGGGCATGAAGGAGGGTAAGTGGTGCAATTTGGGCTGCCAGGTAGTATTTGTGGAGAGATGGGAAAGCCAGCCCGCCATCCTCTTTTTTACAGTAAAGAATATTTCTCTTGATTCGGGGCTTAGACTTCGAGACTTAGATTCCATGCGAAGGACAGAATCTTCCGCTGGAGGATATCTAACTGGCGTCTCGGCACCACCACGGGAAGGACCCGAAAAAAGATACAAAATCTTCGGCAAATATGTCATCTTTAAAGCAGCAATCCTTCCCAGCCATGATAGCCTTAGGAAGCACCACGATTGTAGTAGGGAATCCAGAGACTTAAACATTTCTGGATAATTGGCATTATAAAGGCCCTCATAGTTTTTGGTCAGCTTAATCCCCAGGTATGGAAGTCTCTGTACCCAGGACCAAGAGAAATTTTGAGCTAGCAGTTGCCTAGTAAGGTCGGACAGTGAGATATCTAAGGCCATCGACTTCATTCAGCTTCAGGCCTGAGATTTCACTAAAGGAGGTTAAAGTGGACCAACACCCAGGATTTTGACTATCCTGGGTTTTGGTCCACTTC
Organism: Gastrophryne carolinensis; assembly: GCA_027917425.1. NCBI lineage: Eukaryota > Metazoa > Chordata > Amphibia > Anura > Microhylidae > Gastrophryne > Gastrophryne carolinensis. The sequence continues at coordinate 167,145,071 of CM051235.1, read as the reverse complement.
GGCGGGGCACCCCGATCGGGGGTGCCCCGCTGTGTGAAACCCCCCTGAAAGCCCCAAAATCTTACCTGTCCCCGCTCCCACGTGACTGGACGGTCCAATCCCCGCCAACGTCCAGGCGGGGATCAGGAGCGTCCAAGCGGCTGCCGCCGCCGCCGCCTCCCTCGCGTCACTTTCGGCGCGCGCGCGCCCCCGCCGGCCATTCGCAGACGGCCGGCGCGGGCGCGAGCACGCCTACAGGGACGCGAGGGAGGCGGCGGCGGCCGGCCGCCGCCGAAGATCAGGTAAGGTGTTTGGGGGTTTTTTGGGGGGTTTCACCCCGCGGGACATCCCGATCTCGGATGTCCCGCGGGGTGGGAGGTGATCGGCCCGGGAATCTTATAGATTTCCGGGCCGATCACCTCTCGGTGTTGGTCCACATTAACGTATGGATGGCATTGGGGACCGAAATGTGAGAGGAGGTAAGCATGAGAAGCATATTGTCCGCGAAAAGCGAGATTTTATGGTCCCTGCCACCCCATGGTATACCCTGTATAGAGAGGTTCTGCCTAAGTTTTTCGGCCAGCGGCTCAAGCGCTAATACAAAGAGTATGGGGGATAATGGGCAACCCTGCCTAGTCCCTCTTTTAATCTGAAATTCGGTTGAGCTATAGCCAGCATATTTCACCTGGGCCAAGGGTTTAGAATATATGGCTGAGATCCAGGATAACAATCCCGGGCCAAACCCCCACTCCTGTAAGGAGATCCGAAAGTATTGCCAGTAGAGCGCATCAAAAGCCTTCTCTACGTCTAAAGAGAGTAGGAAAGCCTCGAGCTTCTGAGAACGGATCCCCTCCAGTAGCTGTAGGACTCGCCTCATCGCATCCCCAGCCTGCCTTCTAGGGACAAATCCCACCTGATCCTTCCCTAGTATGTCTCCCAAGAATGCAGTTATCCTATTAGCGATGATTTTGGTGAGGATCTTTGGGTCCAGATTCAACAAAGAAATGGGTCTATAATTCGTCCAGGTTTGAAGATCCTTACCTGGTTTTGGAATCATTACAACAGAAGCCCGGAGCATCTCTGGGTCAATGGGGTTACCTTGTTTTATATAATTAAATACTCTTACTAATCGAGGGGCTACAGTCGGGGCCAGTTTTTTTATAGAAAGAAGCCGTGAAACCATCAGGTCCGGGTCTCTTGTTGGACTTAAGAATCTTAATAACTTTAAGTACTTCATCTACTGTAATATCATCATCCACGTTCTGACTGTGGGTATCCTCGGCAAGGGGATTTTATGACATCCATAGACATCAAGGATGCGTATCTGCATGTTCCGATTTTTCAGGCACATCAGAGATTCCCCCGGTTTGCGGTGGAGGATCAACATTATCAGTTTGTAGCTCTTCCCTTTGGCCTGACCTTGGCGCCGAGGGTCTTCACCAAGGTCTTGGCAGGAATAATGGCTCTGCTCAGAGCGCAGGGCATTCGCATTGTGCCCTGTTGATCTCAGCTTCTTCCCTCCGTCAGGCGGAGCTGGACACCCACCAGGTGGTGTCGACCCTGGAGAGGTTCGGGTGGGTGATCAACCGCACCAAGTCTTCTCTTTGCCCGTCTCATGTGATTTCATTTCTGGGCATGAATCTGGATACCATTCGGGCCAGAGTGTTTCTGCCCCAGACCAAGGTGCAGGGGATTCAGGGCCTGATCCGCCTTCTTCTGGCCAATCCTTGTTCTTCTATCCGACAGGGGATGAAACTGGTGGGCTTGATGGTATCCTTCTTCGAGGCGGTATAGTTTGCACAGTTTCACATGAGATCTCTTCAACTTTACCTATTGACGCATTAGGACAGGTGTCCGCAGTCATTGGATCAACCTTTCAGGATGTCTCCCAGGGTTCGGCAGTCCTTTCGGTGGTGGCTGGAATCGAGCAGTCTGTTGAAGGGCAGATCTTTTCTGGTCCCTTGTTGGGAGACGGTTACCACGGATGCCAGCCTGTCGGGCTGGGGAGGTTATTGGAAAAGTCGTCAGTTCAGCGGGGTGTGGGGTCCCCAGGAGGCTCAAACCCCCATCAATGTCTTGGAGCTCAGAGCCATCCGACTGGCTCTGGCTCGGCTGACCTCACATTTACGGGGTCTACCGGTTCAGGTTCGCTCGGACAACCGAACGGCGGTAGCTTACATCAATCACCAAGGAGGGACTCGCAGCAGGAGTGCCCTCAGGGAAGTCTCTCTGATCCTGCACTGGGTGGAGAGCAATGTTCCCTGCATTTCGGCAGTCTACATTCCGGGAGTGGAGAACACGGAGGCGGATTCCCTGAGCAGGGGATCCTCTCGCCAAGGAGAGTGGTCTCTCAACCCCGTGGTTTTTCTGGATCTTTGCCGCAAGTGGGGAACTCCGGAGGTGGATCTCTTTGCCTCGAGGCACAATCACAAACTTCCGGCCTTTGTGTCTTTCTCAGGATCCTCTGTCTCTGGCAGTGGATGCTTTGTCACGGCTTGGAAGGAGTTGGGTTTTCTGTGCCTGTTTCCACCCGTCTCCATGCTGGGCAAGGTAGTTCGCAAACTGGTTCTAGAAGGGGCACCAGCAATTCTGGTGGATCCAAGGTGGCCAAGAAGGGTTTGGTATGCAGACGTCGTAAGGATGGCCGTAGTTCAGTACCGGCTTCCCTTGTTGCCGGACCTGCTATCTCAGGGTCATCTACTTTACCCCAATTTACAAACGCTGGCTTTGACGGCTTGGCTGCTGAAACCTTCATCTTGAAAGAGGAAGGTTTGTCTGAGGCTGTTGTTCAGACCCTGATTAGGGCTAGGAAGCGGTCCTCTTCTGGCATTTACTATAGGACTTGGAGGTCCTATATTGATTGGTGTGAGGCTAGGGCCTTGCCTTGCAGGGTTTTTTCGATACCCAGGATTTTGGAGTTTCTTCAGCATAATCTGGATCTTGGGTTCCAGCTTAGTACTTTGAAAGGACAGGTTTCTGCTCTGTTGGTTTTCTTCCAGAGGTCTTTTGCCGTACACCCGCTGGTTAAGACCTTTTTCCAAGGAGTCGCGCATGTGCGACCCCCTCGGAAGGCTGTAGTTCCTGTTTGGGATTTGAATTTGGTTCTTTCGGCTCTGCAGGGTCCTCCTTTTGAGCCGTTACAGGATATTGCTCTTTCGGTTCTCACTCAGAAGGTGGCTTTCTTGGTGGCTATTACCTCTGTTCGGCGTGTCTCTGAGTTGGCGGCCCTGTCGATTCAGGCCCCTTACTTTGAGAGACACCAGGATAAGGTGGTTTTTTGTTTTAAGCCGGATTTCCTTCCTAAGGTGGTGTCTGCTTTCCACCTCAATCAGGATATTGTTCTCCCTTCCTTGTGTCCTAAGCCTAACAATGACAAGGAGAGGGTTCTGCACAATTTGGATGTTGTTCGCCGTGTGAATGACTATTTGGTGACTACCGTATTTGCCGGCGTATAAGACGACTTTCTGCCCCTGAAAAACCTGCCTTCAAGTGGGGGGCCGTCTTATACGCCGGGTGCACGGCACGGCACTGTTACCTGCGGGGCCGCTAGGATTCCCGGGCGTCCGGGAGGGAAGGCAGCGCGCAAGCCGGAGACGAGAAGAAAGGCAGCGGGCGGGGCCGGCGGCCGGGTGGAGGGGAAGGCAGTGGGCAGGATCCGAGACCATGACTGAGGCAGTGGGCGGGGCCGTCTGCCAGGATGGAAGGCAGCAGGCGGGGCCGGCCGTCCGAGAGGAAAGACAGCAGGCGGGAGGAAAGACAGCAGGTGGGTGATGTATGGAGGAGCGGCCGGCTCAGCTGTCTGCTTCGATCGCAGGAGGCTGAGCGGCGCTCAGTTAAGTTCTGCAGTGCACTGCTTAATATCCTCCGGGCAGCAACAAGCAGGACTATGCATTAGTTTGGCCCTGCATAGTTCTGTTTGCAGCTGCCCAGCGGATATAAAACAGTGCATGAAGCAGGACGTTTATGAGTGTGTGTCGCTCAGCCTCCTGGGATAGTTGCAGATGACTGAACCTTTTATCACCAGTCAGCTTTTCCCGGGGGCATCCTGAATCGGGATGCCCCCACTGTGTGAAACCCCCCCCACCCGGGCACCTGTAAAAACCCACCTTTCCCTGCTTCAACTCTCTTTTCTTAGCTCTGTCCCATCCCATCTCTGTTCCCAGCGTTGTCCCATGATTCCCATCCCATCTTTCTCTTCCCAGTTCTGTCTCATCCCATCTCTCTATTCCCAGCTCTGTCCCATCCCATCTCTCTATTCCCAGCTCTGTCTCATCCCATCTCTCTTCTCCCAGCTCTGTCTCATCCCATCTCTCTCTTCTCCCAGCTCTGTCCCATCCCATCTCTCTCTTCTCCCAGCTCTGTCCCATTCCATCTCTCTCTTCTCCCAGCTCTGTCCCATCCCATCTCTCTATTCCCAGCTCTGTCCCATCCCATCTCTCTATTCCCAGCTCTGTCCCATCCCATCTCTCTATTCCCAGCTCTGTCCCATCCCATCTCTCTATTCCCAGCTCTGTCCCATCCCATCTCTCTATTCCCAGCTCTGTCCCATCCCATCTCTCTATTTCCAGCTCTGTCCCATCCCATCTCTCTGTTCCCAGCTGTGTCCCATCCCATCTCTCTGTTCCCAGCTCTGTCCCATCCCATCTCTCTGTTCCCAGCTCTGTCCCATCTCATCTCTCTTCTCCCAGCTCTGTCCCATCCCATCTCTCTCTTCTCCCAGCTCTGTCCCATCCCATCTCTTTATTATCCCAGCTCTGTCCATCCCATCTCTCTTTTCCCAGCTCTGTCCCATCCCATCTCTCTATTATCCCATCTCTGCTAACATGCTCAGGTTGTTTTTTTGGTTGTTGTTTATTTGGTTTGTTGTTTATTTGGTGTGTGGAAGGTGTGCGGAAGAGGGAGTAGTCTTATACGGCGAGTAGATAACAAATTCTATATTTTGAGTGGAAATGTTGGGGGGGTCGTCTTATACGCTCAGTCGTCTTATACGCCGGCGTGTCCTGGGCTTTTCAGCACCAGGCTGTTGAACAAGTTTACAAGGCTGCTACTTGGTCTTCCGTTCATACTTTTTCCAAGTTTTACAAGGTTGATGTGCGGGCTTCAGCGGATGCTGTTTTTGGCCGCAAGGTTCTGCAAGCTGCAGTGGTTTGAGTTGGTACATTCTTTACTGTTTCTGGTACCCACCCATGATGGACACTGCTATTGAATGTCCCAAATGTCATGAAGATCGAAGTGGAGTGTATGGCACACTTAGAATAATACCGTTTTGTGAGTACTCACCTTTAAAACGGGTATTATGAGTGTGCCATACACTCCACTTCGCCCCACCCCTTTTTTCAGGTATTCTGGGGCTTTTATATGGTGAACCATTGGTTTTGATTGTTAAGGTTATCATTGGTCCTTCCTGGTCCCCTTACTGCTTTTTTACACTGGGAAATTGGTGGGAGGTCCCAGGTATATATGGACCGGGAGGGGCTTTCTTTTTTTGCATATTCATCTCTGCAGAAGTTCGCCCTCTACTGGAGATTACCCAAATGTCATGAAGATCGAAGTGGAGTGTATGGCACACTCATAATACCCGTTTTAAAGGTGAGTACTCACAAAACGGTATTTTTTTCCATTAAAGCAAACGTCCAGTGTCTTCATGCAGTGTCCATTGTACCCGTGTATCACACTTCCGTGTGCCGGATCTCTGGACCTAGGGGGGCCTAGAGATATCCATACATTCCTAGAAAGGTGTCTCCGGCAGGGAGTTAAGTTCTGGTAATTTAGGATTATTCCAGAGGAGGGTGAAGGCATGTGCCTCACCAATTCTCTCTCCCAATTTTACAACCCTGTCCCAAATTTTGAACACCGTTCTTATGCATAGATTTGCTTCCCGGAATTTGTGTGTACCTTTGTACATCAATGAGGACAGCAGTGCCTGGGAGCCCAGTAGGGCAGTCTCGAGCGTGACTACTGGGTTATATCTTGAAGGGCATACAAACCATTGGAGATACAGGAGTTGTGTGGCATAAAATAGATCAAGTTAAGATTATAGTATTTAGCATTTTAAAGTGTGAGGCAGGCAGTAGCATAAAGGAGGACTGACAGAGATACAGGAACTTGGGGAGGAAGGCCATTTTAAAGATATATATTCTGCCCTTAACAGAGAGAGACAAGGACGCCCATTGGGCCACCCATCTTTGCAGCTTTGCAATTACTGGGGAAATATTTAGGGTTTTTAGCAGGAGATCTCAACTCTCAGACATTTAAATTGGTGAACCACTTTAAGACAGATCTAGGGGAGATAATCAGATGGCCCGTGTCATCTACTGGCAACAAGCTGGATTTATCCCAATTCATTTTTAATCCAGAATATTTATTGAATACCCCTATAGTGTCTAGCAAGGCATCTAGGGCATTGGGGCAATTCTGCAGGTAGACCAATGTATCATCTGTATAGTGTTTAATCTTCTTCTCAATGCCTCCTAGTTTTCAGCCAGTAATGGAGCAGGAGTCTCTGATTAAAACCACTAGGGGTTCGATGGCAAGAGCAAAGATTAATGGTAATAATGGACATCCTTGGCAGGTGCCTCTGCTGAGAGAGAATAAGTTAGAGTAGGTATCATTGATCCTCACTCTGGTGGTATGGTTCTTATATAGCAGTTATACATATGTGATAAAATTTGCATCCCACAGGTTCTCAAGGTAGGTGACTGGGGGGGGGGGGGATGGACGGGGGGATTGGGTAAAAGCAATAAGAGAGCCATTGGAACCCATAGAAGCAATACCAAGCACTACAGCGGAGTATCAATAAAGTCTGCTATTCCAGCGAGCAGAAATAGTGTCCCGAACAATGGCATAGAAATATCAACTTTAACAACATAGTAAATTCAGACCTGCCCTGTCTGCGGGCCGTGTCAACAGCTTCTGCACCCACTTCTTCACTGGACGTGCAGGCCACCAGGGAGAATTGAAAAAAAAAGTTGCATGTCTATGAACAGCATGTCATGCCCCCGAGAGTCCGGCCAGGTGTTTGCCTCCTCAGCCAAAGTTAAGAACTTTGTGGTCTCTCCGTCCTGAACATGTAGCTTTGCAGGGAACATCATGGATTATCTAATCTTCTTGCGCCTGAGTCTTTCCCTAACTCCATTGAAAGAGCATCACATCTTTTGGACTTCTGAGGTAAAACCCGGAAGAAGGATAAGCGATAGTGATCACTGTTCCTTTCATTCTAGCAGCAGCGAAGGATAGCATCCCTATCCTTGTATTGAAGTACTTTCAGAATAAATGGTCTTGGTGTAGTCCCTGGTGTCAGTTTAGATTGGAGATAAAACCTCTTTAATGAGATTCTCTGCGTATTGCTCCGTATTGACCCCTCTGCTTTCTCAGGAAGTCACATAATTCTGATGTTATTTCTCAAGGTTCTGTTCTTAGAGTCTTCAGCCCTCTCAGTTAAGGTTGCCACCTGTCTCCTAAGGGTCACCAGCTCAGCAGTGTTTGTTGCTACATTATCCTTGGTTAACCCAAGTCTCCTTCCAGTTTCTTGTCTAAGTCATGGCGATTATCCCTTTCAGTGCCAAGCACGTAGATTCTACGTGCTCGCTTCTACTCCACTTAAGTGCCAAGCACGTAGAATCTACGTGCCTGACTTTCCCCCCTGCTAGTTAAAAAACAAATAAATACTCACCTGACCCCCTTGGATCCGGCCGGGTCTCCTCTTTTATTTGGTGCCATCCGATTCCCCGTGGGGGCTCGGATGGCTCCAGGAGAGCCCCTGGAATAGCGCCCCCCCCCCCCCCCGCTTCGGCAGCAGCAGCAGCTGCTGACTGTAAAAAAAATAAATAAATATAAATGACATTTACTTACCTGTGGCCGTGCTGCCTCCCGACGGGTCTCCCCTTCACTGGGGGGCCTCAGATCGCCCCCCCAGGCTCTTCCGTGGGGAGGAGAGGGCAGAAATCGCCCCCCCCCCCCACTTCCTGGATCGCGACTGCTATCATTGTGATGTCACCAGCAGCCGGCTTCATAATACCGGCACCCGAGACTCTGAATCAGTCTGCTCGGGTGCTTGGAGGAGAGAGGTGTGGAGGGGGAGAGGGCTGTGATCGCCCCCCCCCCCTCCCCAGGCTCTCTCCTCCAAACACCCGAGAAGACTGTCAGCTGTCATCGCAGATCGCCGGGGGACAGAGGATCGGAGGTGAGTAAAGTAAAAAAAAAAAATGTCATTTTTTTTCTTATGTGTCACTGTGTTTATTTTTACATTTAACCCCTTGTGAACTGGTAAGGGGTCCATGAGATCCCTATACCAGTTCACAAGGCTGGGGGCTGGCAAGTCACCTGCGGCTAGCGGGTGACTTGCCGTTATCCCCCGGCACCCCAATTACCTGCCTCCCCAAAGCTCAGGGGGGCAGAAGAGCCCTGGCCATGGCTAAGTAGGTGTCAGGAATCGGCGCTTACCTGAGCCCCGTTCCAACGCTGGCTTCGGGCGCCCGGCCGCAGCAGCTCCTGCCCGGCGGCCACGCCGAGCGGCGGCTCAGGCGGCGCCGCGCACGGCCGCTCTCCTTCCTCGTGCCCGCGCCCGCGTTACTGTCTCGCGTGCGCATGCGCGAGCACGTAATCTTTATGCCCTCCGGCGGCGCTGCACACAGCGCGCCCGCAGGAAGCTGTAGTGGGAAGGGATTGAACCAAGGGGCACAGGCACGCCCCTTGGTTCAGACTATGGGCCAATGAGCCCAATAGAGAGGTTCTGGGCTACACGCCCTTTTTAGGTTCTGGTCCAATGTTTGTTAGGATTGTAGTTGCACCAATCACACACTCACCTCCCATCATATCTGTCCCTATATAAGGTCCACCCTGTCAGTTGCTCAGCGCCTGTGACAGTGCCTTGAACCTAGTAGCTGCTTGTCTCTTGTGATTATTCTGAACTTCCGTTGCCGACCACCGCCTGTCTTGACTATCCCCGATCTGTGTTCCTGTTGCCGATCTTCGCCTGTGTTTGACCATCCCCGATCTGATCTCCTGTTGCCGACCTCTGCTTGATCCTCGACCACGAATTGTCCAACCCTATTGTACCGCTGCCATCTCAGAACTTCCGTTGCTGACCCTAAGCCTGTTTGGACTTCCGTTATACGCTCAGCGATTGGGCTACTCAGTACCACTTCCAGCCACGGGTTCTCCAGGCCTCTTAACAGTAAGACTCCAATCTTTGAGCCATTGAAGTCCTGGGGGCAACCGATCCCGGGCAGGCGTGTTCTGCGTCCCGGCAAGCGGGGGCTCCTATAGGTGAAGCTGGCTGCGGAAATTGGGGGTTGATGTCTTACCGAGAGGGCTGGAGTTATCTAAGTGGATTGCTGTAGTACCCGGAGCGTGACATTATCACAGGCCCAAAGATGGATGACCTGGTACAGCAGGTGCAAGCTATGGCTACGGCGATAAACCAGCTCGCTCAAAGAGTGGCCACTCAGGAATCTCGTCAGTTACCAGCATCCTCTGTACCACCTCATATCTCAGAGCCAAAGATTCCACTGCCTGAAAAGTTTTTTGGAGAACGAGTAAAATTTTCCAATTTTAAGAATGCCTGCGAACTGTATTTCAAGCCCATGAGACCCATCTCCTCAGGCACTGAGTCCCAACAAGTAGGCCTAGTCATTTCTCTGCTTCAAGGAGACCCGCAGTCCTGGGCCTTTAGTTTACCATCTCATGATTCTGCCCTACAATCCGTTACAGCATTCTTTAATGCTATGGGCGTTTTATATGCTGATCCTGATCAACAATCTACGGCAGAGAATAGGCTTCGGGCCTTAAGACAAGGACGGAATTCGGCTGAAGATTATAGTGCTGAATTCCGCCGCTGGGCCATCGAATCGAGGTGGAATGATCCCGCTCTGTGTAGTCAGTTCAGGGTGGGGCTGTCGGAAAGCATCAAGGATGCTTTGGTTAATTTTCCTCCACCCGCAGACCTAGACCAATTAATGCAGGTCTCCATTAAAATTGACAAGCGTCTTAGAGAGAGGGCTAGGGAGAGAGCCAGGGCTCCCACGTCCTTCAGGTCCTCCCAGAGTCTTAGTTCCCCGGCTACCTGTGGGGAAAATACCTCATCTCCTTCCCAGGAAGAACCCATGCAATTAGGGAGAACCCGGTTATCCCAAGAGGAAAAGCAGCGTAGGCGATCCAAGGGGTTATGCCTATATTGTGGGAACTCGGGACATTTCGCAGGGTCCTGTCCCAACAAGGGGAGACCGGCGGAAAACTTCCGCACCCAGACCAGGTAAAGAGTACTGATCTGGGTGAGTCAGTTTGCAACTCTCGCCAAAATAAAATGTTAGTGCCCATTGACCTGTCTTGGGGTTCCTCTAAGCAAACAGTTTCCGCCTTTATTGACAGCGGTGCGGCGGGAAACTTTCTGGACAGGAGTATGATCTCCCTTTTAGGTATCCCGTTAGTTCCTCTTGAAAGATCCCTACAAGTTTTGGCCATCAATGGGAAGGCCATCCAGGGGGGACCTATAAACACCAAGACCCCACCTCTTCGGTTAATTGTTGGCTCTTCCCACTCTTAGTTCTTAGAATTTTTCATCTTCGACTGTCCAGAGACTCCGGTGGTTTTGGGATACCCCTGGTTACAACTCCATAACCCGGTGTTAGAATGGCGGGTTGGAGAATTGATCAAGTGGAGTGACCATTGTAAAAGTCACTGCTTTACTACAGGCCTTAGAAGTGTGCAAGTTTTACCTCAGGGATTACCTCAACCATACGCAGACTGGGTTGATGTCTTCTCTGAACGTTCTGCGGATACCCTTCCTCCACATCGGTCTTATGACTGCCCTATTGACTTGCTTCCTGGCACGATTCCCCCGAGGGGAAAAATTTATAATCTTACCCTGCCCGAAGAGCAAGCAATGAGGGAGTACATCACCGAAAATTTAAGGAAGGGATTTATTCGCCCCTCTACCTCGCCTGCCGGGGCTGGATTCTTTTTTGTAGAGAAAAAAGATGGCGGCCTGAGACCATGCATAGATTATCGAGCCTTGAATAAAATCACTGTTAAGAACCGATACCCCTTGCCCTTGATCGGGGATCTGTTCAATCAAGTCACAGGGTCCCACATTTTTTCCAAGTTGGAATTAAGAGGGGCTTACAATCTGATTCGCATCCGACAGGGGGATGAGTGGAAAACCGCATTTAATGTGAAAGACGGCCATTACGAGTACCTGGTCATGCCTTTTGGTCTTTGTAACGCGCCAGCCGTTTTTCAAGATTTTGTTAACGATATTTTCAGAGAGTATCTCGGTAGATTTGTGGTCATATACTTAGACGATATTCTCATTTTTTCTAATTCCTTGTTGGAGCACAGACGTCATGTTAAGTTGGTACTACAAAAATTAAGAGAGAACAACTTATTTGCTAAACTTTCTAAATGCGTGTTTGAAGTCACCACAGTTCATTTCTCAGGGTATATTATTACCAACCAGGGTTTAGAGATGGACGCGGGGAAAGTTTCGGCGGTTCAGGATTGGGTTCAACCCAAGACCTTAAAAGAATTGCAGCGTTTTCTAGGTTTTGCTAATTTTTATCGGCGGTTCATCAAAGGCTTCTCTCATGTTGTTGCACCTCTTACCAATCTTACCCGCAAGGGGGCCTTTACTGCTAACTGGTCTCCCTCTGTCTGTGAGGCCTTCCTGACCTTGAAACGGGCCTTCACTTCGGCACCAGTGTTAATTCACCCAGACATTCGTAAGGCCTTCATTGTTGAAGTGGACGCTTCAGAGCTGGGAGTGGGTGCAGTTTTGTCGCAATATTCCGGTAACCCTGAGCGTCTTCATCCATGCGCTTATTTTTCACGTAAATTCAGTACCGCGGAGCAAAATTATGATGTCGGTAATAGGAAACTATTAGCTATTAAACTGGCTTTTGATGAATGGCGACACTGGCTGGAGGGTTCATTACATCCTATAACTGTGTATACCGATCACAAAAATCTTGAATACATTGGGTCTGCCAAGAGATTGAACTCTCGTCAAGCACGTTGGGCATTATTCTTCTCGCGTTTTAATTTTATTATTACGTTCAAGCCAGGTGTAAAAAATACTAAAGCGGATGCTCTATCTCGCATGTTCGGTGAATGTAAGGATCGGGGTGATACTGGTGACCCGATTCTACCTATGGGTTGTGTGGTCGGGGCATTACTTCCTGATCTCTCTAACACCTTGGCGCCGTTTCAAGACCAGTCTCCTAGTGATGTTCCCTTGGGATGCCAGTTTGTACCGCCACATTTGCGTTCAGATGTAATTCGCGAGTTTCACGATGCTAAAACTGCTGGTCATGTGGGTAACCGAAAAACCTTTATGCTTGCCCGTCGCCATGTATGGTGGCCAACCATGAGACGCGATATTACTGCCTTTATCGACGCTTGTGCTGTTTGCGCTCGAAGTAAAGGGGTTCATAAGGCTCCCAGTGGCGGTTTGGTTCCTCTTGAAATCCCTGCTGAACCTTGGACTCATATTTCTATGGATTTTATTGTAGATTTGCCTTTATCACACGGGAATACTGTTATTTGGGTGGTCGTAGATCGTTTCAGTAAAATGGCACACTTCATTCCTTTGGCTAAGCTTCCCTCTGCACCAGAGCTTTCTCGACTATTTACTTCACACATTTTTCGTATTCATGGTATTCCGTCCAATATAGTCTCTGATCGGGGCGTCCAATTTACTTCCCGTTTTTGGAAACATTTCTGTTCGCGGCTGGGTATACAGATCTCTCTTTCGTCTGCCTACCATCCCCAGTCCAATGGGCAGACGGAAAGAACTAATCAAACTCTGGAACAGTACTTAAGGTGTTATGTCTCTGAAGCCCAAGAACAATGGGCAGAATTTATTGATTTCGCCGAATTTGCTTACAATAATGCGCCTAGTGAGAGTACCAAGATATCGCCTTTTTATTGTAACTTAGGGAAAAATCCTAGAGCTTCTTCCCTTTCAGGGTCACCCTCCAACTTGCCGGCATTGGAGGAGTGGCTTCAAGAACGGAAGAATATCTGGACACATGTTCAGGAAATTCTTAAAGCCACTAGTTTAAGATATAAGAAATTTGCTGATCGTCGTAGATCACGGGAACCTACTCTTCAAGTAGGCGATCTAGTTTGGGTCTCCACTAAAAATATTGCGCTCCGTCAACCCTCTAGTAAATTGGGTCCGAAATTCATTGGCCCTTTCCCGATTATCAAGAAATTGAATAATGTGTCTTTTAAGATTCAACTCCCGCCGACTATGAAAATACCTAATTCTTTTCATGTTTCATTGTTAAAACCGGCGAAAAATACTCCTCTTGCTGGTCCCTCGCCAATTCTTGTTGATAATGAGCCCGAGTATGAAGTGAATAAGATCTTGGATTCACGTAAAGTGCGTAATTCTTTACAGTATTTGGTGGACTGGGTTGGCTACGGTCCCGAGGAAAGGTGCTGGGTAGCAGCTAAGGATGTGTACGCCAGTACTCTTGTAAAGAAGTTTCATCATGACAATCCAGGAAAACCCGGTAAGGGTCCGGAGGCCCCTCATGAAGGGGGGGTAGTGTCAGGAATCGGCGCTTACCTGAGCCCCGTTCCAACGCTGGCTTCGGGCGCCCGGCCGCATCAGCTCCTGCCCGGCGGCCACGCCGAGCGGCGGCGGCGGCTCAGGCGGCGCCGCGCACGGCCGCTCTCCTTCCTCGTGCCCGCGTTACTGTCTCGCGTGCACATGCGCGAGCACGTAATCTTTATGCCCTCCGGCGGCGCTGCACACAGCGCGCCCGCCGGAGGCTGTAGTGGGAAGGGATTGAACCAAGGGGCACAGGCACGCCCCTTGGTTCAGACTATGGGCCAATGAGCCCAATAGAGAGGTTCTGGGCTACACGCCCTTTTTAGGTTCTGGTCCAATGTTTGTTAGGATTGTAGTTGCACCAATCACACACTCACCTCCCATCATATCTGTCCCTATATAAGGTCCACCCTGTCAGTTGCTCAGCGCCTGTGACAGTGCCTTGAACCTAGTAGCTGCTTGTCTCTTGTGATTATTCTGAACTTCCGTTGCCGACCACCGCCTGTCTTGACTATCCCCGATCTGTGTTCCTGTTGCCGACCTTCGCCTGTGTTTGACCATCCCCGATCTGATCTCCTGTTGCCGACCTCTGCTTGATCCTCGACCACGAATTGTCCAACCCTATTGTACCGCTGCCATCTCAGAACTTCCGTTGCTGACCCTAAGCCTGTTTGGACTTCTGTTATACGCTCAGCGATTGGGCTACTCAGTACCACTTCCAGCCACGGGTTCTCCAGGCCTCTTAACAGTAAGACTCCAATCTTTGAGCCATTGAAGTCCTGGGGGCAACCGATCCCGGGCAGGCGTGTTCTGCGTCCCGGCAAGCGGGGGCTCCTATAGGTGAAGCTGGCTGCGGAGATTGGGGGTTGAGGTCTTACCGAGAGGGCTGGAGTTATCTAAGTGGATTGCTGTAGTACCCGGAGCGTGACAGTAGGCTTGTAGCCTGCAGGGTGGGGGGGCCACCAAAGCTGGCCCCCTTGCACCCTGTTCTACAAGCCCCCATAGCTGGTCCAGGGCTGGTTATGATGGGTAATGGGGACCCCATATCATTTTTTGGGGGAGTTTTAAGGGTCCCTATGTCATTTATGTCGATAGTAGTAGTATTTTATTTGTAAATGTTATAAAGTTCTTTTTTCAGTTTGGGGGGGTCTCCTGGGCAAGAATGGGGGGGCTACCAATACATATGTGGTACCGTTGTAATCGGGAGAAATTCACATGCAATATGGTTTCCTCTAATAAAGTAAATGTTTCATTTAAAATAAAGGAGACAATTGTCTAAAAAATTGTTTTACACAAAAATATAAAAAAAACAGTAGAAAAATTACAAACCAGACATTTCATGTTAAAGCCTAAACTCTGCTGCAAAATATATAACTATAATTTTCCTGGAAATTCCTGCAAAAATCACAGTTAAACATGGTGCAGAATGGGGAAAAATTACCTGTCAACAGAGGGTGACAAAACTTCAAGTAGGCTGGCAATTAAAAGGGTTAATAGTACCTATGCATGTTGGGTATTGTTCTGCTCGGGGGACCTTTCTCTTTCAGATTTAGTTGTTGTTTTGTCTTGTTTGCATTTTGATATTTTAGGAAAACATGTTATTTATTCAGTTTTTTTATTCATTTTTTTAGGGAAACCCTATGCAACCTAAGAATTCTTTGAGGGATTACTTCCAGAAAGGTGAGCCTACTACAACAAGCTGGGTACTCTTAGAAAGCTTAACATGTGTACTTTCAGGGAATATATGGTTTATCAGGGATATTCCAAATGTAAAGGGTTGTTTTGGTTGAAAAATTGCAAGGTGCGCACTTTGTCTGCAGAGCTGAAATTTTCAAGTAAAATTACTTTGTGGTGTTTGCCAACTCTTCCCTTGACAGTACCTATGCATGTTGGATATCGTTCTGTTCGGGGCATGTTGCTTTTTGAGATTTTACTTGTTTTTTCTTGTTTGCATATAGTTTTTTTAGGCAAATGTGGCTTGATTCTTCCTTTTTATTCTTTTTTAAGGAAACTTTAGGCACCCAAAGAATACATAGAGGGATTACTTCCACATAAACAAGCTTGGTACGCCTAGAAAGCTTGAGGCGTGTACTTCCAGAGAATATATAGTTTGTATTTCAAATGTAAAGGTTTGTTTTTCTGGAAGAACTGCAAGGTGCGCATAGCGCAGTTGTATTATCTGAAAATCTCCTAAAGATCTGTTTCAGTTTTGGGGAGTCTCCTGGGCAGGAAATGGTGTCCACCAATACATATGTGGTACCGCTGTGACCGGGAGAAATTGGGGTTTCGCACGCAATAAAATTTTATTGACAAACTTACATTATTCTTGGTGTGCCACACACCCCGCTTCACTTTTAATATTCTTCACTTATTGAGTTAACTCACCGCCAGGTGACGCTGTGCAGAGAGGAAGTCTTGTAACGAGCCCCCTTCCGGCCTATATATACCTGGTACCTCCCTTTAATCACCAGTATTTTTCTCTCTGCTTGACCACAAGACAGAAGATTGAAGTCTCCTGCTTACAGGTAGCCGGGGTCTTACCCCGGCACCCCCTTTTGGTCTATTTCTGCCCGGTTTTGATTGTTTATACCTTGATGGTGGAATGGAAGCCTCCCAGCCTAGGCTGCTCACTGGGCAATCGGTAGACGGCACTATTGGTGCCTAGGAGCTTATCTCCTCCGCTCGACCCCCTCTTTTGGGGGCAATGCGGCTATCCGGCATGGTGATCCGGAAATGGGATGCCCCTGTCCCGAGGGTCCCCTTAGCCCCTTACTCTCCCGTTACGATCCCTTCTCCCTTCACTATGGGGGGGGGGGGGTTAGAGGGTTTTGTATTATGTGTGTGTATTTCACTGTATGACTTATCATAACATGTGTGTGTTACTTTTATGCATTGAGCAGACTGCACAGCATGTGTGCACTCAGTCCGATATTTCCTCTTGGGAGCTCCTCGGGCAGGTCTTTTTTAACAGTACTGGCCGGCTTGGCCAGTGTTTAGGTCAGCTTTAGGGGGCGGCTGGGGCGGACCGCGCTGGGTAGGTTGGCTTGCCGCCTGAGTTACCACAGCCCCTTCCCGCCTCCCCCTCCCCCGCTGGTCTCCTTGCGGCCGTTGTATGGCAGGCTTTTCTGTCAGTGTGGCTGCGCTTGTTGTTCCTTCCTCCTCCTCCCCCCTCCTCCTCCTCCCCCCTCCTCCGCCTCCCCCCTCCTCCGCCTCCTGCCTTGTTGTGCACGTTGTAGCGGCTCATCTGGTAGTAATTCCTGGATGAATTGGCCGCACTGATCGGGCTTAAGGGGGCGGGTCCCGGTGACGCGGTGACGGGGGCGTGGCGCCGGCGGTAGCGTCATGCGGCCGGCCCCAGCCTCACTTCCTTCCTTTCTGGTTTAAAGGAAGTCACGTGGGGGGGGGGGGCTCGCTGCCGCACATGGTTCTATTTACCTTTGCTGCTGCTGGCTGCTGCATCGTCCCTCCGGTTGCTGTTGCTGCTCTCGGTCCTTTCAGGTAAGCGGCCCCACCCTGGTGGGGCCGTGAGTGGGATTTAATGTCTATAATGTGTAGATATGGGGGCGAGTGTTTTAAGGAGACATCATTATGCTTATTATTTGGAACAATTATGAATGCACACCTTGACAATCAAAGTAGCTTTTGCATAAAGAAGGATTTATTGCTATACACAAGAAAATCTAATGCAGGAAGTGAAGTACACATATGAATTAAGTATCAGTAGTTCAGGGGATTACACTCTTATATACACTATATTACACTATATACAGAACATTATCCTGGTAAGGATGACCCATGTGGTTGCATGTAGTATCTTTAGGATTAAGTACCAGGATTTATGCAGGGAGAGCATTCAACGGTTAATGGTGCTGATCAATAAATGATCTAAGTACGCTCCTCTGGCACCACGCTCCTCTCCAGCATCCAAGCAACGCTCTGACGAAGGTGTAAAGCACCGAAACACGTGTCAGCAGACCCAGCGCAATCCACGGCAGCGGGACCTCAAATTGAACTGAAGCAGCTATTCCTTCTTTGGACTTTAATCCATAAGGACAACTAGCGTGTATGTCCCACAGAGGGACTCTTTCTGCATATTTAGTGCCTCGCAGACTGATCTTAAAGGTACAGCAACCATTCATCTACTTAGATCATTTATTGATCAGCACCATTAACCGTTGAATGCTCTCCCTGCATAAATCCTGGTACTTAATCCTAAAGATACTACATGCAACCACATGGGTCATCCTTACCAGGATAATGTTCTGTATATAGTGTAATATAGTGTATATAAGAGTGTAATGCCCTGAACTACTGATACTTAATTCCTATGTGTACTTCACTTCCTGCATTAGATTTTCTTGTGTATAGCAATAAATCCTTCTTTATGCAAAAGCTACTTTGATTGTCAAGGTGTGCATTCATAATTGTTCCAAATAGTATCAGGATTTTTCCCCCCTTTTTTTGAATAGCACCCACCTGCATACTTAACAGCATATTTTCACCTATATAGAGTGTGCTTACCAACTATTCTTTGTTTATATGATCATTATGCTTATTGTCATTTTGATTTAATAAGGGGCAAGGTTGTGTTCTTTTTGCTCATTTAAAGGCACCTTGGTGCCATGCATAGATATGTTTTTGCTTGTTACACTCGTGTGGGGATCTGATTGTTGGTTTTCCTTTCCTTACAGATCCCGGGATCCCTGATCATAGCGGCCCTCCGGCTCTATGTTACTTGGCTAGTCTTTCTTTTAAAAAAAAAAAAAAAAAAAAAAAAAAGAAAATTGGGATATTTTTAGATTTAAAAATGTACATATATAATCTATATATATATAGATACCATAAATCACCATATGGAGGCTTCCGTTATTGCCGGAAACGGTTCTTCTGAGCCATCCAGGGGGTGCGTAAGATGTGGGGCTCCGCTCCCAGCTGATGATGTCTTTATTTGCATTCCTTGTGCAAGGCAGAGCATTGCGCGTCAGTCTGTTGCTCCGGCTGCTGGCCCGTCGCAACTTCCATCATCTCCTACCTCTCCCTCCCTGTTCCGGACCCCGCATGACACTGTCAAAAGTGGGGATTCGCAATCCGAGGTGGCGGCACGGTTGGCCAGCCTCCGGAAAGTAGTGCCCGTTAAAGCAGGGTTAAAGGCCACTGCAAAACGGAAGCACCTGACTCCGGTACCTTCGGCTCCACAGGACGAGTTATGTGAGCCTGTGGAATGGTCCGATGGCTCCCCGGACGAGGAAGAATTCCTGTTGGAGTCAGATGAGCCTGCAGATCAGCTTGAGGCTGATGCGATTGGCGATTGGTCGGCGGGGGTTGCCCTTGACACCCCCTCCATTCTGGCTCAAATGTTTGAAATTTTGAATTTAGATCCGCCTGAGGCTGTCACCCTGCCAAGGGGCCAGTTGTTTAAAGAGCCTCAGCCGCGTTGGGTTTTTCCCAGACAGCACCACTTTGAGAGGGTGGTCCTTAAGGAATGGGAACATCCCACAAGGTTATCTGGAATCCCTTCCAGTTGGGAAAAGCGTTATCCTTTTCTGCCAGAATTGGTGAAGCTTTGGTCTCTCCCTCCTGACGTCGATACCCCTGTGCTAGGGCTCTCCAGCACGGCTATGGTACAGTCTGCTGAAACCACTGTCCCTAAAGATGGGGAGGATCGTCGGATTGACCAGTACGCTCGCCATGGTTTTATTTATGCCGGGTCAACGATGCGCCCGGTGTGTGCTTCGGCCCTTCTTCTATTGGCGGTTAGGTCTGTAATTCAGGGGCTATATGAGGATCTCAATCCCACTTGTAAAGAGTTTACTGCGCTCAAGCAGTGTGAATCTTTTGTGTCCTATGTTCTATCCGCTCAGGACGATGCGCTGGCTATGAGTAGCAAGACAGCTGCAATGCTGGTGGCTATTCGTCCGTCAGTATGGCTGCGTCAGTGGTCGGCGGACTCAGTTTCTAAAAAGGTGCTCACAGCTCTCCCCTTTTTGGGGTTGCGTCTGTTTGGGGAGAAAATTGATTCAGTCGCAAAGGGTGGTAAGATGCCACAACGCAAGAGGCCTCGTCGTCCCTTTAGGGGGGCAAGTTCCGGTAGGCCTTCCTTTCGAGGATTCAGAGCGGGTAGGGGGGCTTCCTTTCCCGCTACCAGACGTACAGGTTGGACTCGGGTGAGGGGCCGTGGCCGTCCCGCTCAGTCCTGGGGCTCCAAGCCCAAACCTGCTGGTAAGCCCGCTCAGCAATGAGGGGCTGCCCTCACCCGTGCGGGTGGGGGGACGATTGCGACACTTCTCCCAGGTTTGGAACCAAGAAGTTCCAGACAGATGGATCCAGGAGGTAGTGTCATCCGGTTACAAGCTGGAATTCGAGTCTCGCCCTCCTTCACGGTTCTTTCGGTCTCGGGTGCCCATCGATCCTTTGGCCGCGCAGGGGCTCCTGGCGTCGGTAAAGAATATGTTAGAGATGGCGGTCATCCGGCCAGTACCGCGCTTAGAGATGGGCCTCGGTTTCTACTCCAATCTTTTCGCAGTCCCCAAGAAAGATGGGTCAGTTCGTCCCGTCCTGGACCTGAAGTTACTCAACAGGTTCATCCGTTTTCGGAAGTTTCGCATGGAAACCTTGCGTACTGCCGTCGGCTCTCTTCGGCAAGGGGACTTCATGACGTCCATAGACATCAAGGATGCTTATCTTCATGTTCCCATTTGCCATGCTCATCAACGTTTTCTTCGATTCGTGATGAAAGATCAGCATTATTCAATTCATGGCACTTCCGTTTGGCCTTACCTCAGCTCCAAGAGTGTTCACCAAGGTGCTGGCAGGGGTCATGGCCATTTTCAGATCTCGGGGCATTCGTGTCGTACCTTATTTGGACGACCTTCTCATCATGGCTCCGTCGATCAATCAATCGGAGACAGACACCAGGTTGGTGGTTTCCACGCTGGAAAGCTTTGGTTGGGTGATCAACTTCCCCAAGTCCTCCCTCGCTCCGGCCAGGGTGGTGTCTTTTCTGGGGATGCAGTTGGACTCTCATCAACACAGAGTGTTTCTTCCCCAGTCCAAAATTCATCTGATTCAGGAGTTGGCTCGGGTCCTACTCTCCAATCCTCGGCCGTCCATCCGTCTGGGGATGAGGCTGGTAGGGTTGATGGTTGCCTCCTTCGAGGCAGTTCCTTTTGCTCAATTCCACACGAGGACGCTTCAGCTTTATCTGTTGGCGTCTTGGGACCAGTTGTCCTCCCGGGTCCGGCAGTCCCTCCAGTGGTGGTTGGTCTCGACCAATCTCGTGAAGGGCAGGTCTTTTCTGACCCCCCTTTGGGAAATTGTCACCACGGACGCCAGTCTGTCGGGATGGGGCGGATTCTGGAAGGAGCTGCAGTTCCAGGGGCAGTGGGGACCTCGAGGCCCATCAATATTCTGGAACTGAGAGCCATCCGTCGGGTGCTTGCTCTCCTGACTCAACACGTTCTGGGCCTTCCGGTCCAGGTGCGTTCGGACAATCGAACAGCGGTTGCTTACATCAATCATCAGGGAGGGACTCGCAGTCTGGGTGCTCTCAGAGAGGTGTCCCTGATCCTGACCTGGGCAGAGGCCCATGTTCCTTGTCTCTCGGCGGTAGGCAAGTTTCTGCCTTATCTATCTTTTTTCAGAAGCGTGTTGCGCTTCAGCCTTTAGTTAAAACTTTTTTCCAGGGGGTTACGCATGTGCAGCCTCCCAGGAAACCATTACTCCCGGTTTGGGATTTGAATTTGGTTCTTTCTGCTCTTCAGGCTCCTCCTTTTGAGCCTTTGCAAGATATTGCTTTGTCTACCCTGACTCAGAAGATTGTCTTCTTGGTAGCTATCACTTCGGTCCGGCGTGTCTCAGAGTTGGCAGCCTTGTCTATCCAGGCGCCTTACTTTGAGAGGCATCAGGATAAAGTGGTCTTTCGGTTCAAGCCAGACTTTCTTCCCAAGGTTGTTTCTGCTTTTCATTTGAACCAAGACATTGTTCTTCCCTCCTTATGTCCTAATCCTAAGAATGACAAAGAGAGGGTTTTGCATTGTTTGGATGTAGTACGCTGTGTTAAGTACTACTTGATTATCACGTCTCCTTTTCGTAGGACGGATTCCTTTTTTGTTGTGCCCTATGGGCCTAAGAAGGGTTTGGCACCAGCCAAATCTGCCATTAGCAAGTGGATACGTCAGGCCGTTACTGCGGCCTATTCTGCTAAGGGAAGAGTTCCCCCTTTTCGTATCACTGCTCATTCTACTCGCGCCATTGGGGCGTCTTGGGCTTTTCAGCACCAAGCTTCTGTTGAACAAGTTTGTAAGGCCGCCACTTGGTCTTCTGTTCACACTTTTTCTAAGTTTTACAAAGTTGATGTGCGGGCCTCAGCGGATGCTGTTTTTGACCGCAAGGTTCTGCAGACTGCAGTCATTTAAGTTATGCTTCACCTGGCCTTGAGATGCCCATCCCTTGTGGACACTGCTTTTGGATGTCCCAATAAGTGAAGAATATTAAAAGTGAAGCGGGGTGTGACAGAGGCTCTGTCTTTTGGATGTCATCACTATTCAGTTGCCCACCGGGTCATTCACTGGCCTTTTCTTAATTAGGTTCCAGACAATGTAATTGTATTTTGATACTGTTACAGGCAATGTCATTGTATTTTGACTGCCATTGTGTATTGTTGATTACGTCACAGTCAATGGCATTGTCCTGATTGATTGTATTACGGCCTGCTATTGTTCTACTGATTGCGTCACCGGCAGAGTTGAGGGATTGTGTGCCCTGCTGCTATTGGTCAGTGTGGTTGTCATTGCATGGAGCATCGCATATAAGGCCCAGTGTGGCACTAATAAAGTTCACTTCACCTTCACCCTCAATACTGAAGTTCTGTCTCTTATTGGGGGAAACGCTATATTACAATTCACTAGCCCTTGTAAGGGCTGTTCCTGTTTCCTCACGGACGACTCTGGAATTCCAGCAGCACCTCTTACGATTGGGAAAAGGACGTCTCGGGCGGTGAAGCCCTCCGGCGATAAGGGTTATCGCTACAATTGGTGGCAAGCGGTCGGATGGTCCTTTGTACCCAGAGAGAGTGCTACCCTGATGGAGAGTCAGTAGGACAAGTTGAAAAGGCTGACCCTGAAGGATCTACTCGAGAGCCGGGGAAGGTCAGCTAGCAACCGCCCACGTCGGGAACTGATAGCCGAGCTGATCGAAATGGATCGTGCAGCAGTGAGGACCGAAACCAATATAGAGATCGAGGAAGACGCTGCTCTTGTTCAAGCGGTTCGGAACAGATTGTCGGTCTATGGCCCGAATCCATCACAGGAACTGATCGACCGAGTCTTTGCCGCAGCGGAGGCAGAGGCCAGTAAGCGAAGGGAAGATCGGCGACTTTCAACCCAGCAGCCTCTCAGCCTCAGTTACACTGGGGGGAGAAAGATTCCATTTGCAGCATTTAAGTCCTTCCAGGAAAGTGACGACGAGATTGACGGATTTTTGGCCGATTTTGAACGGCAGTGCGCTTTACACCGGGTACCCATGGAGGAATGGGTCACCATATTATCAGGGAAACTATCTGGGAAAGCTTCCGATGCTTTCCGGGCCATCCCTGATGTGGACTTACCACACTACCATCTGGTAAAGGAGGCTTTGTTAGCCCGGTACGCTGTCACCCCGGAGGCCTACAGGCGACGATTTCGGGAATCCCAAAAGAAGGGAGGGTATTCTTACACGGAGTGGGCATGTCGCCTCCATCGTACAGCATCACACTGGGTCACTGGATGCAAAGCCACGACCGCTGAGGATGTACTACAGTTGTTTTTACTAGAACATTTTCTCAATGCCCTGCAACCAGAGCTAAGAGAGTGGGTACGTGACCGGAGGCCTCTAACGCTACCTGAGGCTGCTCGTCTAGCCGACGAGTACACCGATGCTCGCCAGACAGAACAGTCCGCTCCAAAACCACCACCTCCCATCAAATTTCAAGCACCTGTGGCTTCAGCGCCAACTCGTGACTCTGGGCCACATAGGCCAGCGCAGCAACCGAACCTCTCCACAGTTCAGTGCCATCGTTGCAAACAATGGGGACATTATCGCAGTGATTGCGCCCTAGAGCCTCCCCGAAACACGTGGGGGCAAAAGCAACCTTCCACCTCCCGTACTCCTGTGGCACACTGTTTGGAAGCTGAGAGCAGTTCGGAAGAGTATCTGGGGGTACTGTACGAAGCTGATCCCGTACAAGCGGCCATCCAAGACAACCGACAGCACCATTGCCAGGAGGTACGAGTCAATGGGCGCACCGCGCAAGGATTACGCGACACCGGAGCCACACTTACCTTGCTCCAACCTCATTTGGTCAAGAACAAAGACCGCACCGGACACACCGTTGCAGTAAGGGTGGCGGGAGGAGCTGTGTTTCGACTCCCCACCGCCCGAGTACATCTTGACTGGGGCGCTGGATCCGGCAGGGTACAGGTGGGACTTATGGACAACTTACCAGCAGAAGTACTATTGGGAAATGATCTAGGACCAATGACTTCTGCCTACGCTACCTCTGGACCAGCCAGCGTCAACCCTGTTACAACCCAGGCTCCTGCCCGAGCTGCCGACTCCAGCCCACTGGTTGGGGAGACCCAGGGGTTTCGTCTGCATCACATCATGTCTGTTACACGAAGTCAAGAAGAGGATCAGCCGTCAGGTTACGTCCTTCCAGAAGGGAAACTTATGCCAAACACTATTTTTGTTGGGGGCATTGGCCGTCGGATTAATCTGCCTGAAATTAAGGATGTTTTTTCAAAGTATGGCGCTGTAAAGAATGTCAAAATTATTAGGGATGCCTCTGGCGTTTCTAAGGGTTATGGTTTTGTCTACTTTTACGATGATGTAGATGTGCAGAAAATTGTGGATTCTCCGATCAGCTTCCATGGAAAGAGATTGAAACTTGGGCCAGCTATAAGAAAGCAGAGCACCTGTGCACACATCCAACCAAGGACTTTGGTGCTGAACTCACCAACGCCACAATATCCCAGTGTTTGGACCCCACCCATGACCGATTCCTATGTACAGCCCACGTCAATGTTTAGTCCGGTTACTCACTATTTGCAGACTTGTCCTTAAACAGAACTCTGCCCATGACAAGAGTCCGGACAGCCCCACATTAACCCGAACAGGGTCAATCCGGGTCTGTCGGGTGTTCCACAAAAAGGGGGCATTGTGACAGAGGCTCTGTCTTTTGGATGTCATCACTATTCAGTTGCCCACCGGGTCATTCACTGGCCTTTTCTTAATTAGGTTCCAGACAATGTAATTGTATTTTGATACTGTTACAGGCAATGTCATTGTATTTTGACTGCCATTGTGTATTGTTGATTACGTCACAGTCAATGGCATTGTCCTGATTGATTGTATTACGGCCTGCTATTGTTCTACTGATTGCGTCACCGGCAGAGTTGAGGGATTGTGTGCCCTGCTGCTATTGGTCAGTGTGGTTGTCATTGCATGGAGCATCGCATATAAGGCCCAGTGTGGCACTAATAAAGTTCACTTCACCTTCACCCTCAATACTGAAGTTCTGTCTCTTATTGGGGGAAACGCTATATTACAATTCACTAGCCCTTGTAAGGGCTGTTCCTGTTTCCTCACGGACGACTCTGGAATTCCAGCAGCACCTCTTACGATTGGGAAAAGGACGTCTCGGGCGGTGAAGCCCTCCAGCGATAAGGGTTATCGCTACACGGGTTGTGTGGCACACCAAGAATAATGCCATTTTGTGAGTACTCACCTGAAAAATGGATATTGTTGGTGTGCCGCACACCCCGCTTCACTCCCACCCTTTTCGGTATTCCGAAGCCTTTATATGGTGAAGCTTTTATTTATATTGATTTATTTTGAGGTTACCGGTAAAATACTGGTACCTTGTCTTTCTGCTTTTTAATATACTGGTGATTACAGGGAGGTACCAGGTATATATAGGCCGGAAGGGGGCTCGTTACAAGACTTCCTCTCTGCACAGCGTCACCTGGCGGTGAGTTAACCCAATAAGTGAAGAATATTAAAAGTGAAGCGGGGTGTGTGGCACACCAACAATATCCATTTTTCAGGTGAGTACTCACAAAATGGCATTTTTTATTACAAAAAACACTACAAATTGCAAAAAATAGATTTTTTTTTATTTATATTCCAAGTATGTCACACACCCTGCTTCCAATATTCATGACATATGGGTTATAACCAGTAGAGGGCGAACTTCTGCAGAGATGACAGGAAAAAAAGGAGCCCTTCCCGGTCCATAAATACCTGGGACCTCCCACACATTACCCAGTAATCGTATCTGCAGGACGGCGAGCAAGTCAGAAGATGGCTGTGTTCTTACTTGCAGGTAAGCCGGGTTCACACCCGGCCAACTTTGTCCCTATTTCTGCCCGGACCTTTTTTAATTAATCCCCTATGCCTCCCAGCCTTGGCTGTAGGTCCGGGCGAGGGTAGGCTACACCTCAGCAGGTGTAATTATGGGAGCCATGCTCCCCTGTTAGACCCCATATTAAGGGGTAGGCGGTATCCAGGTTTGGTGATCCTGGTTCGGGATGCCCCATCCCTGTTGTCCCTTTTCTACCATGTAGTATGGGATCCCCCCTCTCTGGGTCTGCCTGTTCCCCTCAACTAGGGGGGGGGGTGCCGCCTCTTTTTCGCTTTTGCTAATTTTTTCAGTGTGTGTGTGTGCGTCTGTACTGTTCACAGTATGCATTGCGGATCTTCCTTGGCCGCACGTTGGGCGGCCATTGCGGCGGGGAGAGCTTCTCCCCCTCCTGTCTGCTCGGCGCGCTTGCGGCGCCCCCCCCCCCCCCCCCTGTTCTGGCGCCATTCCGGAGCCCAGCCACTTGCTGGGATTCCTTGTTCCTCGATTGGGAAGGGGGCGGTGCCAGGCCCGCCCTTCTTCTCCCTTTTGTCCTTGTGACTACGTGGACTGACTCCATTCCTCGGGCTGTGATTGCCCTGCGGGGATTTATTTATACATTGCTTCGCCTGTTATGTGCCCCATTATTATGCGGTGGGGCGGTTTTCGTGCTATATATATATATATTATATATATATATATATTAATTAGACATGTGTATATTGCTTGTGTGCGTGGCTTTGCTTGTCATGTGCCTTTCTTATGGGGTCCCTTCTCATTGTGTCTTTCAGGAGGACTCCCTATCAGCATAATAAAAGGGGGTTCTCCCGATCCTAGGGTCCTTTGGATAAATTGGGGTCTTACAAATGCTCCCACTAGGGACTTAAAGGGGCATTCCCGGTAGCTTAATTAGCGTAATTCCCTCTGGTCCTTGCGACTACCATTAAAATCACCATATGGAGGCTTCCCAGGTTACCGGGCTCGGGCTCCCTTCGGGGCAATCCCGGCAGTGTGTGGGTTGTGGGGTATCTCTTGCGGGGGATAATGTACTGGTTTGCATAACATGTGCTCAGCAGGCAATAACGCGGCAGTCAGGGTCCCAGGCGTCTGGGTCAGTGCCGCCGGTCTCGTCATCTACTCCACCCCGCCTGACCCAGACCCCAAGTGACACCGTCATTAGCAGGGAGTCGCAATTTGATGTGTGTGCTAGATTGGCCAACATCGAGAAATTGATTTCTAGCCCTGCGGCCAGAAAGGCCCCGGCTAAGAGGAGACATTTGTCACCGGCCGCGCCGGTTCTGGGTTTTGAGGGTTATGATTCCCTTGATGGGTCTGACTATTGCCCACTCGAGGAGGGGGAATTGTTTGCTGAATCTGACAGCAGTTTTTGGATGCTGATGCTGGACAGGAGCATGGGGATGCCGTGGATACCCCCAGGATTCTGGCCCATTTATTTGAGGTGCTGGCTATTTCTCCTCCGGCAAAGTCCCCTCTGCAGAAGGGGGAATTTTTTGGGACCTCTAAGCCTCGATTGGAGTTCCCAAATCAGAAGCATTTTGACAATCTGATTCTTAAAGAATGGGAAAGGCCTAGCCAGCTTCCCGGTGTTCCTCAGGGATGGGATAGGAAGTATCCCTTTCCAGTGGACGCGGTCCAGCACTGGTCGTCCCCTCCCGAATTCAATGCGCCCGTTCTGGGATTGTCCAACACATCTGTTGTGCACTCTCCAGACGCCACCACGCTAAAGGATGGTGAGGACCGACGTATTGATCAAATGGCATGTCATGCCACCTGCCAGCGTAGGTTCTGCCTTGCGGCCTGTTTGTGCTTCGGTGCTCACGGTTGTGGCTACCAGGTCTGTGATTAGGGACCTGTTGAGTGGTTCCCAGCTTGACCCGGCCAGTGATGAATTTGCAGCACTTTCACGGTGTGAATTGTTCATGACCTTTGTCTTATCAGCCATGGATGACACAATATGCATGTGTAGCAGAGCCTCGGCGTTGCTTGTGGCTATACGCCAATCAGTCTGGTTGCGCCAGTGGGCGGCTGACACTGCGGCTAAGAAGTCACTTACAGGGCTACCCTTCTTGGGTATGAGGCTTTTTGGAGATAAATTGGATTCGGTAGCGAAAGGAGGAAGGCTACCACAACGTAAGAAGCAGCGTCGCACCTTTCGGGGGGCAGGCTCCTTTAGTCCTTCCTTTCGCGGTGCCTGAGCAGGCAGTGGAGTTACCTACTCTACCTTCAGAGGTGGGGGGGGGGGGGGCAGCTACAGCACTTCATCCAAGTCTGGGCCCGGGAGGTCACAGACAAATGGATCTTGGAAGTGGTCTCTTCCGGGTACCAACTGGAGTTCGAGTACCGGCCTCCTCCCAGATTCATCTGTTCTCTGGTTCCCTCGGACCCCCGGGCTGCGCAGGGGCTCCTGTTGGCAGTGCAAAATCTTATGGACATGGAAGTCATATGCCCGGTGCCCTTCTCAGAGAGAGGCCGGGGCTACTATTCCAACCTTTTCACGGTACCCAAAAAGGATGGCTCCTTAAGACCCATTCTGGATCTGAAGCTTCTCAACAGGTTCATCAGAACCAAGAAGTTCCGCATGGAGACTCAGCCATCAATTCTCTTCGTCAGGCGGACTTCATGACGTCCATAGACATCAAGGATGCTTATCTCCATGTACCGATCTTCCCAGCACACCAGAGATTTCTCAGGTTTGTGGTGGGAGATCAGCATTTTCAGTTTGTGGCTCTTCCGTTCGGACTGACCTTGGCACCACGGGTGTTCACCAAGGTGCTGGCGGGGATTATGGCCCTTCTCAGAGCCCAGGATAGTCGCATTGTGCCGTATCTGGACGACCTTCTCATTACGGCATCCTCTCTCAGACAGGCGGAGCTAGACACCAGGACGGTGGTGACAATGCTGGAGAGGTTCGGCTGGGTGATCAACCACCCCAAGTCGTCTTTCTCCCCATCAAGGGAGATTTCTTTTCTGGGCATGAATCTGGATACCATTCAGACCAGGGTGTTCTTGCCTCTGTCGAAGGTGCAGATGATTCTGGACCTGATCAGTCTTCTTCTGTCCAACCCGCGGTCGTCTATCTGGCTAGGGATGAGGTTGGTGGGGTTGATGGTGGCTTCCTTCGAGGCAGTTCCCTTTGCTCAGTTTCGCATACGATCGCTCCGGCTCCATCTACTATTGGCTTGGGACAGATGTCCGCTGTCATTGGATCAGTCATTTCGGATGTTTCCCCTGGTTCGGCAGTCTCTTCAGTGGTGGCTAGAACCAATGAATCTTCTGAGGGGCAGGTCTTTTCTGACCCCTTGTTGGGAGACGGTCACCACGGATGCCAGCCTGTCGGGCTGGGGGGGTTTCTGGAAGGATCATCAGTTCCAGGGGCTGTGGGGTCCTCGGGAGGCTCACACCCCCATCAATGTCTTGGAGCTGATAGCTATTCGGTTGGTACTGTCACGCTTGACGCATCACCTCCAGGGTTTACCGGTTCATGTTCGATCGGACAATCGGACTGCGGTCGCTTACATCAATCACCAAGGAGGGACTCGCAGCAGGGGTGCCTTCAGGGAAGTTTCTCTGATTCTTGCATGGGCGGAGAGCAATGTCCCATGCATCTCAGCAGTGTACATTCCGGGAGTGGAAAACATGGAGGCGGACTCCCTGAGCAGGGGATCCTCTCGCCGAGGGGAATGGTCTCTCGACCACATGGTATTCCGGTCCCTTTGTCACAAGTGGGGGATTCCGGAGGTGGATCTCTTTGCCTCACATCACAATCACAAGCTTCCCTGCATTTGTGTCTCTGTCTCAGGATCCTCTCGCCCTGACAGCGGACGCCATGTCTCTTGCCTGGAGGGATCTGGGGTTCCTGTACCTGTTTCTCCCCTTCTCCATGGTAGGCAAGGTGGTGCGCAAGCTGTCCCAAGAGGGTGCTCCAGCAATTCTGGTGGCCCCAAGGTGGCCAAGACAGTTTTGGTTCGCAGACGTCGTACGGCTGGCGGTAGATCAGTACAGATTGCCTCTGTTTCCGGATCTGATCACTCAAGGTCAACTTCCTTACCCCAATTTACAAACGCTGGCTTTGACGGCGTGGCTGCTGAGACCTCCATTCTAAAGGAAGAAGGTTTGTCTGATGCTGTGATTCAGACACTTGTCAGGGTTAGGAAGAGATCTTCCTCTAACATCTACTACAGGACTTGGAGGTCCTATATTGATTGGTGTGAGGCTTGGGCCTTGCCTTGCAGGGTGTTTTTGATTCCTAGGATTTTGGATTTTATTCAACACGGTCTGGACTTGGGGTTCCAGCTTAGTACCTTGAAAGGGCAGGTCTCTGCCCTGGCGGTCTTCTTTCAAAGGTCCTTTGCTCTTCATCCTTTGGTTAAGACTTTTTTCCAGGGGTCACTCATGTGCGGCCCCCTCAAAAGCCTTTGTTGCCTGTTTGGGATTTTAATTTGGTTCTGTCGGCCCTCCAGGGGCCTCCCTTTGAGCCGATGCAGGATGTTGCACTTTCTATGCTCACTCAAAAGGTTGCCTTTCTGTTGGCTATTACCCCTGTTAGACGTGTCTCTGAATTGGCAGCTCTGTTGATTCAGGCTCCTTACTTTGAAAGACACCAGGACAAGGTGGTCTTTCGCTTTAAGCCAGATTTCCCTTCCTAAGGTGGTTTCTGCCTTCCATCTCAATCAGGATGTGGTTCTCCCTTCCTTTTGTCCTAGGCCTAGCAATGACAAGGAGAGGGTCCTGCACTCTTTGGATGTGGTTTGTTGTGTGAAGTGCTATTTGGTGGCTACTTCTCCCTTTCGTAAGACGGACGCCTTGTTCGTGGTGCCCTCCGGGCCCAGGAAAGGTTTGGCGCCCGCCAAGTCTACCATTAGTAAATGGATACGTCAGGCCATTGTTGGGGCCTCTACTGCCAAGGGGAAGGTTCCTCCTTTTCAGATCACTGCTCATTCTACTCGTACTGTTGGGGCTTCCTGGGCTTTTCAGCACCAGGCCTCTGTTGAACAAGTTTGTAAGGCTGCTACCTGGTCTTCTATTCATACTTTTTCTAAGTTTTATAAGGTTGATGTGCGGGCCTCAGCGGATGCTGTTTTTGGCCGCAAGGTTCTGCAAGCTGCAGTGGTTTAAATTTGTGCGTTATTGCCTTTTTGGGATCCCCACCCTTGTTGGACACTGCTATTGGATGTCCCATATTTCATGAATATTGGAAGCGGGGTGTGTGACATACTTGGAATAATACCATTTTGTGATTACTCACCTGTAAAATGGGTATTATAAGTATGTCACACACCCCGCTTCATCCCGCCCTTATTGTATTCTGGATCCTTTATATGGTGAACCTTTTATTTATATTTTTTTGTATTTTGGCTCTTCCTGGTCCCCTTACTGCTTTACTATACTGGGTAATGTGTGTTCGCCCTTGACTGGTTATAACTCATATGTCATGAATATTGGAAGCGGGGTGTGTGACATACTTATAATACCCATTTTACAGGTGAGTAATCACAAAATGGTATTTTTTTTGCACATATTTCACCAAAATGTATTGAGAATACACTAAAAAAAGGCCAGACAAGACATTTCATGTTGAAACCCAGACTCTGTTGAAAAAAACAATATATCATTTTCCTGGGAAATCCTTTCAAAAACACAGTTGAACATGTGTAGCGCAAAATAGTGAAACATGATCTGGCAACAGAGGGTGACAAAAGCTGCAGGTAGGCTGGCACTTAAAGGGTTATAGTTAAACTGCAACAGAGGGTGACAAAAGCTGCAGGTAGGCTGGCACTTAAAGGGTTATAGTTAAACTGCTCTTGCAAGTTATCAAGCTTGGCTGTTAGTACATTCTGGCAGGATGCAACAGCTGCCATGATGGCTGCTTTATTAGGGTTACAAGGCCCCTTTCCTGAACCACATGGGGAATCCATTGTTTGAGTACTGCAATGCATCAGAGAAGATTTCCTTTTTTGGCAACGCCCCTATATGTGGGGGAAAAGCAAAGACACAAAGAGTTGTGGTCCCTCAGGGTAGTTTTCTCAAAGTAAGTAATGAGTAAGTCTCAAGGCCGGTGCAGTGCAGCTCAGTAAGAGTGACACCACAGGTTCCAGAAGTTGAGACTGCAGTACCCAGGAACTGTCTTGCTGTGTAGAAAGTTGCTCGGGTGTGTTGGGCTGCTCAAACTGAAATGGTAGCTTTATGGGAACGCCAGCACAGTAACAATCATCCTCACAAAATACCCAGCAACTTCTCCCTTTCTATGGCCTCCCACAATTATAGGCCGGTGAATAGGGCTCCCTGAGCAGACTTACTCAGTCCCAGATGGCAGTGAAGGTGGTTCTTCACAGCAGCCCTCAGCGTGTGTCGTCTCCCCCAGGGTGGCAACACTCCCCTCCCCTCCAAAATGGCGTCGACCGCCGTGATCCCTGCCCCGCTGTCTTCACAGGGCCCTTCGCGGGCAACGCACACTGCCGTTACTGATCCTTGTGCAGGGGAGGCACTTTCCCCTCCCTACTTTTCTCGTCACCACCAGAGGCTTACAGGGATCCGAGGCACGAGCGATACCCCCACACCATACACAGCCAGTGATGTCAGGTCCCAGGGCCAGGCCCGTCAGTCAGGGAATGAGATGGGGGACTGCCACATTGCGTATGGGGAATGGGATGGGGCACTGCCACACTGCCTATGGGAATGCTGCCTATGGGAATGGGAAGGGGGGACTGCCACACTGCCTATGGGAATGGGATAGGGGGACTGCGACACTGCCTATGGGAATGGGATTGGGGGACTGCTGCACTGCCTATATGGGGAATGGGATGGGGGAATGCCACATTGCGTATGGGGAATGGGATGGGGAAATACCACATTGTGTATGGGGAATAGGATGGGGGAATGCCGCACTGCCTGTGGGAATGGGATGGGGGGGGCTGCCACACTGCCTGTGGAAATGGTATTGGGGGACTGCCACACTGCCTATGGGAATGGGATAGGGGGCTGCCACACTGCCTATGGGAATGGGACTGGGGGACTGCTGCACAGCCTATATGGGGAATGGGATGGGGGAATGCCACATTGCGTATGGGGAATGGGATGGGGAAATACCACATTGTGTATGGGGAATAGGATGGGGGAATGCCGCACTGCCTGTGGGAATGGAATGGGGGGCTGCCACACTGCCTGTGGAAATGGTATTGGGGGACTGCCACACTGCCTATGGGAATGGGATTGGGGGGAGTGCCACACTGCCTATATGGGGAATGGGATGGGGAATGCCACAGTGCCTATAAGAATGGGACAGGGGCGAAATGCCACACTGCCTATAGGAATGGGATGGGGAGGCTGCCACACTGCCTATGAGAATGGGATGTGGGGGGCTGCCACACTGTCTATGGGAATGGGATTGGGGGACTGCCACACTGCCTATATGGGGAATGGGATGGGGGAATGCCACACTGCCTATGGGAATGGGATGGGGTATATGCCATACTGCCTATATGGGGAATGGGATGGGGGAATGCCACACTGCCTATGGGAATGGGATTGGGGGACTGCTGCACTGCCTATATGAGGAATGGGATGGGGGAATGCCACATTGCGTATGGGGAATGGGATGGGGAAATACCACATTGTGTATGGGGAATAGGATGGGGGAATGCCGCACTGCCTGTGGGAATGGGATGGGGGGGCTGCCACACTGCCTGTGGAAATGGTATTGGGGGACTGCCACACTGCCTATGGGAATGGGATAGGGGGACTGCCACACTGCCTATGGGAATGGGATTGGGGGACTGCTGCACTGCCTATATGGGGAATGGGATGGGGGAATGTCACATTGCGTATGGGGAATGGGATGGGGAAATACCACATTGTGTATGGGGAATAGGATGGGGGAATGCCGCACTGCCTGTGGGAATGGAATGGGGGGCTGCCACACTGCCTGTGGAAATGGTATTGGGGGACTGCCACACTGCCTATGGGAATGGTATTGGGGGGAGTGCCACACTGCCTATATGGGGAATGGGGAATGCCACAGTGCCTATAAGAATGGGACGGGGCGAAATGCCACACTGCCTATAGGAATGGGTTGGGGAGGCTGCCACACTGCCTATGAGAATGGGATGTGGGGGGCTGCCACACTGCCTATGAGAATGGGATGTGGGGGGCTGCCACACTGCCTATATGGGGAATGGGATGGGGGAATGCCACACTGCCTATGGGAATGGGATGGGGGAAATGCCATACTGCCTATATGGGGAATGGGATGGGGGAATGCCACACTGCCTATGGGAGTGGGATGGGGGACTGCCACACTGCCTATGGGAATGGGATGGGGTGACTGCCATACTGCCTATGGGAATGGGATGGGGGCACTGCCACACTGCCTATATGGGGAATAGGAGCATGGACTGCCACACTGCCTATATGGGGAATGGGAGCAGGGAATGCCTCACTGCTTATAGGAATGGGAGCAGGGGATGCCACACTGCCAGGGGATTCTGCACCTTGCCTATTATTTGGTCCTTGGGTCCATTTGTGGTTCAGAATATGTTTATTCCAAGTATGTCACACACCCCGCTTCCACTATTCATGACATATGGGTTATGGTCCAGTAGAGGGCGAACTTCTGCACAGATGAAAGCAAAAAAGAAGCCCCTCCTGGTCCATAAATACCTGGGACCTCCCACACATTCCCCAGTTCCTTCTCTGCAGGACGGCGAGCAAGTCAGAAGATGTCTGCTTCTCTTCCTTGCAGGTAAGCTTACGCCCGGCCATTCTTTGCCCTATTTCTGCCCGGACCTTTATACTTTAAGCCCATTATTAGCCTCCCAGCCTTGGCTGCAGGTCCGGGTGAGGGTAGGGATCACCTTAATAGGTGAGACCCCATATAAAGGGGTAGGCGGAATCCGGGTTGGTGATCCCGGTTTGGGATGCCCTGTCCCTATTTGTGTGTGTGTGTGTGTGTGTGTGTATATATAATATATATATATAATATCCCTTACACCATACTTGGTGCGGGATTATCCCCCTTTCGGGTCCCTCTGTTAACCGTCCAGCGGGGGGGGGGGGGGGCGGACTCTTTCTTTACTTTTTCTTTACTTTTACTTTTCAGTGTGCATGTGTTTGTGTATGGCGCTTGGTGCTTCACTTTACTGGCTTGTCGCCGTTTTTTTTTCGGGTGCTGCTGAGGGGAGCTTCTTCCCCTCAGGCTGCGGTGTTAAGGGGCCGGACGCTACGCGCGTTGCCACGGCCCGCCCCCTCTTCTGTTCGAACCAATTGCGGGCCCAGGCCACGGCTGGGAACCGCGCTGCGGGTTGAGAGTGTAGGGGGCGGGGCCAGGCACGTCGCGCGATCCGCGCTGGCCCACACCTTCTTCTTCTCCCTTCTCCCTCTTCTGAGCTGATGAGCGGTGGCAGCCATTAAACAAGACACGTGAGTGCCTTCCCGGGCTCCCCCTTTTATGTTCCTGAATTGGCCATGTGCCCCATTCTGTCAGGGGACAGCGTTAGTACTTGTCACTTTTTACATTGATTTTTGATGGTATATATATGATATATATGTATGTATATTTATATTGGTGTGTGTGCATGTGCTTATGGCCACTCCTTTGTGTCTTTCAGGAGGACTCCCTGTGCCTTGCTTAAAAGGGGGTTCTCCCGGTCCTAGGGTCCCTAGCAGAAATTTGGGGCACTTATAAATCCTCCCACTTGGGACTTAAGGGGCATCCCGGGTTGCTTACTAGCGTAATTCCCTCGGGTCATTGCGACTACCTTAAAATCACCATATGGAGGCTCCACAGGATACCGGGCTCGGGCTTCCCTGCTATCCCGGCTATGTGTGGATTGTGGGGTATCCCTTACGGTGGAGAATGTACTTATTTGCATATTATGTGCGCAACAGGACATAACGCGGCAGTCGGGACCCCAGGCGTTTGGGTCTGTGCCGCCCGCCTCTCCTACCCCACCCCGAATCATCCGTACCCCAAGTGACACTGCCATTAGTGGGGAGTCACACTCGGATGTATGTGCCAGGCTGGCCAACCTTGATAAAATTATTTCTAGCTCAGTGACTTATGACTCCCCTGACTGGGCTGATTATTCCCCGCTTGAGGAGGGGGAATTGTTTGAGGAATCTGAGACTGAGGAATTGCAGTTCTTTGATTCTAATGCCGGGCGGGCGCTGGGGGATGCTGACCCCCAGGGTCCTGACCCATCTGTTAGAGGTTCTGGATATTTCCCCACCAGCGGAGGCCCCTCCGAAGAAGAAGGAATTCTTTGGGTTCTCTAAGCCCCGCTTGGAGTTTCCAAATCAGGATAATTTTGACAGCATGATTCTTAGAGAATGGGAGAAGCCGAGTCGCCTTCACGGTGTCCCTCAGGGATGGGATAGGAAGTATCCCTTTCCGTTAGACGCGGTGAAGCGCTGGTCTTCCCCTCCCGAGGTTGACGCGCCCATTTTAGGATTGTCCAACACCTCCGTTGTACATACTCCTGACGCCACTACCCTTAAGGATGGCAAGGACAAGCGCATTGATCAGATGGCATGTCATGCTTTTGCCAGTGTGGGTTCTGCCAGGTCGGAGATCAGGGATTTGTTAAATGGGTCCCAGCTCAACCCAGACAGCGTTGAATTCACAACCCTTAAGAGGTGTGAATTGTTCATGAATTTTGTTTTGTCGGCTATGGACGACACTATTACCATGTGTAGTAGAACTTCGGTCCTGTTGGTGGCCATGCGCCGATTGGTCTGGCTGCGCCAGTGGGTGGCTGACATTGCGGCCAGGAAGTCACTTACAGATTTGCCCTTTTTGGGAACGCGGCTGTTTGGAGACAAATTGGATTCTGTGGCGAAGGGTGGGAAGCTACCTCAGTGTAAGAAGCTGTGTCACTCCTTTCGTGGGGCAAGCTCCTTTAATCCTTCCTTTCGCGGTGCCAGAGGGGGCAGAGGTCTTGCCTACTCTGGATTTAGAGGTGATTCCTGGAACAAGGGTAGAGGACGTGCCCGTCCAGCCTCTACCTGGGGTTCCAGGCCCAAGCCCGCTGCAAAGCCAGCTCAACAATGAGGAGGCGCCCTCACCCTTGCGGGTGGGGGGACGGCTGCGGCTTTTCTTCCAGGTCTGGGCCCAGGAGGTCACAGACAAGTGGATATTGGAAGTGGTCCCGTCGGGGTACAAACTGGAGTTCGAGTCCCAGCCTCCTCCCAGATTCCTAAGGTCTCGGGTGCCATCGGATCCTCGGGTGGCGCAGGGGCTCCTGTTGGCTGTAAAGAATCTCCTGGACATGGCGGTCATATGCCTGGTGCCTCTTTCAGAGAGAGGCCGGGGCTATTATTCCAACCTCTTCACGGTTACCAAAAAGGATGGCTCCATAAGACCCATCCTGGATTTGAAGCTTCTCAACAGGTTCATCAGAACCAAGATGTTCTGCATGGAGACTCTGCGTTCAGCCATCGTTTCCCTTCGTCAGGGGGATTTCATGACGTCCATAGACATCAAGGATGCTTACCTTCATGTACCAATTTTGCCAGCACACCAGAGATTTCTCAGGTTCGTGGTGGGAGATCAGCATTTTCAGTTTGTGGCCCTCCCGTTCGGGCTGACCTCGGCACCGAGGGTGTTTACCAAGGTTCTGGCGGGCATAATGGCCCTGCTCAGAGACCAGGGCATTCGCATTGTTCCGTATTTGGACGACCTACTCATTACAGCTTTTTCCCTCTGCCAGGCGGAGTTGGACACCAGGACGGTGGTGGTGACGCTGGAAAGTCTTCTCTCTCCCCATCAAGGGAGATCTCCTTTCTGGGCATGAATCTGGATACCAGTCAGGCCATAGTGTTCCTACCTCAGCCAAAGGTGCAGAGGGTTCAGGATCTGATACGTGTTCTCCTGATCAACCCTCGCCCTTCCATTCGGCTAGGGATGACTCTGGTGGGTTTGATGGTGGCCTCCTTCGAGGCAGTCCCCTTTGCTCAATTCCACATGAGGTCGCTACAACTCCATCTATTGCTGAAATGGGGCAGATGCCCACAGTCCTTGGATCAGTCATTTCTGATGTCTCCCAGGGTTCGGCAGTCCCTTCAGTGGTGGCTGGAATCAAGCAATCTGATGAGGGGCAGATCGTTCCTGACCCCTCGTTCGCAGATGGTTACCATGGATGCCAGCCTGTCGGGCTGGGGAGGTTTCTGGAAAGATCATCAGTTCCACGGGTTGTGGGGTCCTCAGGAGGCTCACAACCCCATCAATGTCTTGGAGCTCAGAGCTATCCGTTTGGTTCTGTCGCGTCTGACACTTCACCTACAGGGTTTACCGGTTCATGTTCGATCAGACAATCGTACTGCGGTAGCTTACGTCAATCACCAAGGAGGGACTCGCAGCAGGAGTGCCCTCAGGGAAGTCTCTCTGATTCTGACATGGGCGGAGAGCAATGTTCCTTGCATCTCGGCAGTATACATTCCGGAAGTGGAGAACACGGAGGCGGACTCCCTGAGCATGGGATTCTCTCTCCGAGGGGAATGGTCTCTCAACCACAGGGTGTTTCGGGCCCTGTGTCACAAGTGGGGGACTCCGGAGGTGGATCTCTTTGCCTCTCGGCACAATCACAAGCTTCTAACCTTTGTATCTCTGTCTCAGGATCCTCCGGCCCTGGCAGTGGATGCCTTGTCCCTTGCCTGGAGGGATCTGGGGTTTCTGTACCTGTTTCCTCCCTTTTCCATGGTGGGCAAGGTAGTGCGCAAGCTGGCTCTAGAGGGGGCGCCAGCAATTCTGGTGGCCCCAAGGTGGCCAAGACAGGTTTGGTTCGCAGACGTCGTAAGATTGGCGGTAGATCAGTACAGGCTGCCCCTGTCTCCGGATCTGATCTCTCAGGGTCAACTACGTTACCCCAATTTACAAACGCTTGCTTTGATGGCGTGGCTGCTGAAACCTTCATCCTGAGGGAGGAAGGTTTGTCTGAGGCGGTTATTCAAACCTTGATAAGAGCTAGGAAGAGGTCTTCCTTGACTGGTGTGAGGCTAGGGCCTTACCTTGCAGGGTGTTTTCGATTCCTAGGATTATGGTGTTTCTACAACACGGTTTGGATCTGGGGTTCCAGCTCAGTACTCTGAAGGGTCAGGTTTCTGCCCTGGCTGTCTTTTTTCAAAGGTCATTTGCTTTGCATCATCTGGTCAAGACTTTTTTCCAAGGGGTCACTCATGTTCGGCCCCCTAGAAAGCCTTTGGTTCCCGTTTGGGACCTAAATTTGGTTCTTTCGGCCCACCAGGGGCCTCCCTTTGAACCGATGCAGGATGTGGCTCTTTCTGTGCTCACTCAAAAGGTTGCCTTTTTGGTGGCTATTACCTCTGTTCGGCGTGTCTCTTGAGTTGGCGGCTCTGTCTATTCAGGCCCCTTACTTTGAGAGACACCAGGATAAGGTGGTTTTTCGCTTTAAACCAGATTTCCTTCCTAAGGTGGTTTCTGCCTTCCATCTCAATCAGGATGTAGTTCTCCCTTCCTTGTGTCCTAGGCCTAGCAATGACAAGGAGAGGGTTTTGCACTCTTTGGATGTGGTTTGTTGTGTGAAGTACTATTTGGTTGCTACTTCTCCTTTTCGTAAAACGGACGCCTTGTTCGTGGTGCCTTCTGGGCCCAGAAAAGGTTTGGCGCCCGCCAAGTCTGCCATTAGTAAATGGATACGTCAGGCCATTGTTGGGGCCTATTCTGCTAAGGGGAGGGTTCCTCCTTTTAAGATCACTGCTCATTCTACTCGTGCTGTTGGGGCTTCCTGGGCTTTTCAGCACCAGGCTTCTGTTGAATAAGTTTGTAAGGCTGCTACTTGGTCTTCCGTTCATACTTTTTCAAAGTTTTATAAGGTTGATGTGCGGGCCTCAGTGGATGCTGTTTTTGTCCGCAAGGTTCTGCAAGCTGCAGTGGTTTAAATTGGTGCATTTTTTTGCTGTATTTGGATCCCCACCCGTGACGGACACTGCTATTGAATGTCCCATATGTCATGAATAGTGGAAGCGGGGTGTGTGACATACTTAATATTATAATAATACCATTTTGTGATTACTCACCTTTATAATGGGTATTATAAGTATGTCACACACCCTGCTTCATCCCGCCCTTTTGTATTCTAGATCCTTTATATGGTTAACCTTTTTAATGTTAAGTATGTTTTATTAGCTCTTCCTGGTCCCCTTACTGCTGTCATATACTGGGGAATGTGTGGGAGGTCCCAGATATTTATGGACCGGGAGGGGCTTCTTTTTTGCTTTAATCTCTGCAGTTCGCCCTCTACTGGACCATAACCCATATGTCATGAATAGTGGAAGTGGGGTGTGACATACTTATAATACCCATATTACAGGTGAGTAATCACAAAATGGTATTTTCTTACAAATCCTAGGTGCAAATATTATGTTTATATTGCATAAGAGGACCAGTGTGAGTCTGAAGTCAAGGACTGACGCAGAAGAAGTCAAGCCGCACAAGTGCTAGGGTGAAGCAGAGATGTTGTACAAGAATACTGGCCAGAGGTTGATGCAGGCAGCTCAGGTTAATGTGGACCAAAACCCACCCTGGAGTCTGAGACCCCATGGCAGGCATACTCGCTCCCCCCCAGGTCATCCATCGCTCATCCACTGTGTCAAACCCCCTAGGTTGCCCGAAAAGTCCCCTTCATTCCCGATTCAACGCTGCATGCGCGAGCAGCAGCCACATCCGGTTATCCCTTTTGCAGGACGCGTGCCTGTAAATGGGCAGCGGGGGATGTGGCCGCCGCATGCTTGCATCCGCTCGCATCAGACAATGAAACAATATTTTCAACACATTCTGAAATAATAGGATTTTATTTTACAGCAAACTAGGAGAACTAGGAGCGATGATCGCTGAGCCCTCCTGACTCTGTTTGCATGGAAACAGCTGACTGTTGTGGTTATTCTATATGCCCATCACACTCTTGCCTTTTAACAACGAGGAGCTAAATGACTACCTTCACAGCAGACACACACTGCATTGGCGAGGGGCTTTGGTTGACCCTCTTCCCATCTGAGCTTCAGCTTTGTTGGATGGCTGCTAATAGGCCTCTGACGAGCCCCCCTCGCTGTTACCAGGAGCCGTGTGTTTGTTGTGGCCTCTGCCACTTCCCTTCCAGACATAAAGATCAATAAGGATGAGCCTGACAGTCAAACGCCACATTTCTGTAGTGTCTGTGAAAGGACGAGCCATCCCCCTACAGTGTGCAGACTGAGCTTTGCTCTAAATAGTACATTTCATCCCGTGTTCAGACACTTCCTGGCTGACAAAGGATTGGCTGGAGCTTTACTTTACTGTGCTTTTTAACTGAAATCTTTAGTCAATTTTATGTGTGTTAATGTACAAAAAATGACTGTATTTTAACGTGGGGCTAAATCACCAGAATGGGGGTACCGAGAGTTAAAATATACTATTCTAAGTATACAGCACGTCCTGTTCCAGAATATTCCTTACTCCCGGGTAATACATCCACAAGATGGCTCTGGACTGCAGAAAACGTCTTGTGGCTCCTCCCGGCCCTTTATAAGTCAGGGACCTCCCACAAATTCCCAGTTTTCATCTGCAGTCTGGACTGCGAAGATAGAAGATGGCTCTCTATATACGCAGACGAGCGGGGCTTACCAGCCTGCAGGACTGTTTCCACCCGTTTAGGACCCACTGCCTCCCAGCCTCGGCTGACTGGTTCGGGTGAAGGTAGGACAGCACCGGGTCAGCTTTGACATGGGTAGGCGGTATAGGCCTGTGGTGAGCCTTGTGGGATGCCTATCCCTATCCCCCTTAGGTGTCTGCCCCCTCCTCTCCTTTTTGTTTCACTTTGGGCGTTATGTGTTTGCTGCTCCCTTGCCTCCCTCTCCCTGGGGAGATCTCGGGGGGGGGGGGGGGGTGCGGTATGTCAAGCAGCCTGAATTGCTGGGCCTGGCGCTGCCCCTCAAGGTATATGCGGACGCCATTTTTTACCTTCCCTGTGCTGCGTGTCTGTCCGTGAGTGCCCCTGCAGGGTGGCTTTATTATATATCTTTTGTTTATATATATTTTATTGTTATATTCTTATGGGAATGTATTCTTATGTCTTTCATGCGGGTAGACCTCATTCTGGTTTCTCCCGGTCCTTCCCCTTTTTTGTTAAGGCTATTGCTATTATATCTCCCACTTCCTTAGCGGGCTTTTGGGGCATCCCGGTTCGCTATCATTAGCGTTAACCCTAAATTGGCCTGTTGTGCCACTCTAATCACCATATGGAGGCTTCTGGGTATAATGTGCTTGGGGTTCATTCGGGACAAGCCCGGCTATGTGTTGTGTGTGAGGTATCCCCTATAAGTGATGATGTCAGGGTGTGTGTACCCTGTGCCCAGCGAGTGGTTGCGCTGCAGTCTGGGTTGCCTGTTACTAGGCCTGGTGCTGCGCCCCCGCTGGCTTCGCCTACCCCCCCACGCTTACATCTGACCCCCACCGAGGGGCATACTAGCGGGGAGTCTCAACCTGATTTAGCTGCACGGGTGGCCAGCATTGAAAAAATCTTTCTGGGTCTGCGCCTTTTTGGTGAACGCTTGGATTTGTTTGCCAGGGGTGGTAGGATACCTCAACGTAGGAGGCCATCATGGTCCTTTCGGGGGATGGGTGCCTTTCTCCCATCCTTCCGTGGTTCCAGAACTGGCTGAGGAGTCTCCTTTACTGGGGCCCGCGGAGATCACTGGGGAAGGGGCAGAGGACATGGCCATCCTGGCCTCTCCTGGGGTCCCAAGCCAAAATCCTCACCCAAGCCCCCTCAGGCATGAAGGGGCGCCCTCACCCATCCGGGTGGGGGGACGGCTCCGGCTCTTTGCTCACGTGTGGAGGCTCCACGTCTCAGACCGGTGGATTCAGGAGGTAGTGTCCTCTGGTTACAAGATAGAGTTTGCAGCCTGGCCCCCCCCAAGATTCATCAGATCCTGGATGGCTCAAAACCCCCTGTCAGCTCAGGGTCTGTGCCTTGCTGTCCAAAATCTTCTGGAGTTGGGGGTCATCTGCCAGGTGCCTTTAAGGGAAAGGGACAGAGGCTACTATTCCAATCTTTTCACTGTTCCCATAAAAGACCATCAGACCTATCCTGGATTTAAAGTGCCTCAACAAATTTCGCATGCAGACTCTTCGCTCAGATGTCAATTCGCTACGTCCGGGTGACTTCATGACCTCTGTAAACATCAAGGACGCTTACCTTCCTGTACCAATCTTTCCAGGTCATCAGAGATTCCTCAGGTTCGCTCTGGAGAATCAGCACTACCAATTTGTCGCCTTGCCCTTCAGTATCACCTCGGCTCCCAGGGTATTCATCAAGGTGCTGGCGGGCGTAATGGCTCTGCTGAGATCTCAGGGCATTCGCATCCTTCCTTACTTGGACGACATTCTCATCACATCTCAGTCCCTCCAGCAGGCCGAGAGGGATACCCAGCTGTTGGTGTCCACGCTGGATTCCTTCAGCTGGGTGATCAACCACCCGAAGTCTTTTCTGTCACCTTCAATGTTGAGGTCCTTTCTGGGCATGACTCTGGATACATCTCAGGTCAAGATTTTTCTCCCTCAACAGAAGCTGGTCTTCAGGCCCAAGCCCGGCTCCTAATGTCTTGCCCTCATCCCTCTATCCGGCAGGGGATACTGCTGGTGGGGCTGATGGTGTCTTGCTTCCAGGTGGTTCCATACGCTCAGTTTCACATGAGACCTCTTCAACTTCACCTCTTGTCAGTATGGGATCGGGACCCTTGGTTCC
Source organism: Gastrophryne carolinensis (assembly GCA_027917425.1). Classification (NCBI taxonomy): domain Eukaryota; kingdom Metazoa; phylum Chordata; class Amphibia; order Anura; family Microhylidae; genus Gastrophryne; species Gastrophryne carolinensis. The sequence goes on along the minus strand of CM051235.1, from coordinate 167,101,411 downwards.
TGGATCAGGTGTTGGTTCTGTCACCTCTGGCCAGACGGTCTCTCTCGTGGTGGCTGGACTCAAGAAACCTGTTGGTGGGCAGATCCTTTCTGGCCCCGTGCTGGGAGACAGTCACCACAGATGCCAGTCTGACAGGTTGGGGGGGCTTCTGGAAATCCCTGAAATTCCAGGGTCAGTGGGGCCCTCAGGAGGCCCACACCCCTATCAACATTCTGGAATTGAGGGCGATAAGGTTGATTCTCGCTCAGTTGACTCCACACCTTCAGGGTCGGGCAGTTCAGGTCCGCTCGGACAACCAGACAGCGATTGCCTACATCAATCATCAGGGAGGGACCCGGGGGAAGAGGGCCCTCAAGGATGTGTCCCTGATACTGTCTTGGGCGGAGGAAAATGTTCCCTGCATCTCAGCTGTGTACATCCCGGGGGTGGAGAATCTGGAGGCAGACTCCCTCAGCAGGGGGACTTCTCGTCTGGGAGAATGGTCCCTCAGCAGCAGGGTGTTTCACTCCATGTGCCACTGCTGGGGTCAGCCAGATGTGGATCTGTTTGCTTCCCGTCACAGTCACAAGCTTCCAGTCTTTGTCTCTCTGTCCCAGGACCCTCTGGCATTGGCCATGGATGCACTAGCAATGTCTTGGAAGAGCTTTCAGCTTCTCTATGTGTTCCCTCCTTTTCCTCTGCTGGGCAGGGTGTTGCGCAAGATTGCCCAGGAAAAGGTGCGAACCATTCTGGTGGCCCCCTGTTGGCCAGGAAGGGTGTGGTTCTCAGACGTCGTGCAGTTGGCAGTAGATCACTATGCTCTGCTCAAGGATCCAGACCTGCTCACGCAGGGACTGCTACGCCATCCTAATTTACAAACACTGGCTTTAACGGCCTGGCTGCTGAAACCTCCATCTTGATGGAAAAGGGGCTGCCTGCCTCTGTTTTCGCTTCCCTGTAGGGTGTTTTCTATCCCTAGGATTCTGGAATTCCTGCAACATGGTTTGGATTTGGGTCTTCAACTTAGTACCCTCAAAGGTCATGTTTCTGCTTTGGCCATTTTCTTCCAAAGATCCTTTGCTCACCATCGTCTGGTCAAGACCTTCTTCCAGGGGGTTACTCACGTGCGTCCTCCACGTAAGCCTATGTTACCAGTCTGGGATTTGAACTTGGTCTTATCTGCCTTACAGGGGTCTCCCTTTGAGCCTTTGCGTGAGGCCCCTTTGTCCACTTTGACTCTTAAGGTTGTCTTTTTGGTGGCTATCACTTCTGTTAGGTGTGTTTCTGAGTTGGCGGTGCTTTCCATCAAGCCCACTTATTTTGAGAGACACCAGGACAAGGTGGTGTTTCGCTTTAAGTCAGATTTTCTACCTATGGTTGTATCTGCCTTTCATCTCAATCACGACGTTGTTTTGCCTTCTCTGTGCCCTAATCCTAGTAACCCTAAGGAGCGGATTTTACACTCTCTAGATGTGGTCAGGACTCTGAAGTTCTTTTTGGTGGCCACTGCTCTTTTTGTGCTTCCGTCTGGACCTAAGAAGGGTCTGGCTCCAGCTAAGTCAACTATCAGCAAGTGGATCCGTCAGGCTGTGGTACAGGCCTATTCTGCTAAGGGGAAGGAGCCTCCCTTCCGCCTTACTGCTCATTCTACTCGTGCTATTGGTGCCTCTTGGGCTTTTCAGCACCAAGCTTCTGTTGAACAAGTTTGCAAGGCCGCTACTTGGTCTTCTGTTCATACTTTTTCTAAGTTTTACAAGGTTGACGTTCGGGCCTCAGCTGATGTTGCCTTTGGTTGCAAAGTTCTGCAGGCGGCAGTGGTTTAAACTGCCCGTTGTTATTTTGGGGATCCCACCCTACCTTACGGACCCTGCTATTGGATTTCCCAGGAGTAAGGAATATTCTGGAACAGGACGTGCTGTATACTTAGAATAATACAATTCTGTGATTACTCACCTGTAGAATTGGTATTATATGTATACAGCACGTCCTGTTCCATCCCACCCTTGTTATCATTATTCTCAGTTACTTCTGTTTGGTGATTGTTCATATGTTCATTTTTGAATTCTTGTTATTATTGTTCTCCTGGCTTCTTGTTAACTGCTTGTCAATACTGGGGAATTTGTGGGGAGGAGCCACAAGACGTTTTCTGCAGTCCAGCGCCGTCTTGTGGATGTATTACCCAGGAGTAAGGAATATTCTGGAACAGGATATGCTGTATACATATAATACCAATTCTACAGGTGAGTAATCACAGAATTGTATTTTTGGCTTAAATGAGACATGAACCTATTAAAGCTGCTTTCGGGGCAGAGTTTTCTTTTTTGAAATCCTCGGAATTGCTATTAGTCTGCTGTAATGTGAGTGCAGTGGTGGGCCCAGCCTGAACATTGCAATGGGCCGATTCTCCTTGGCGTGCCCTGTGAGCTTCCATTCTACTGACATGGAGTGTGTTAAATGACCGGACCATGTTTCCTGTTTAACAAAATAGAGGCATGTGGAAGGGGGGGTCACTTCCTACAACCTCTAGGCCCTTTTCAGCAGGTGGTGGAGCACAGTGATCCATTTGGACTGCAATTGATGTCACCACCAATATAGATATGGGAAAATTAGGCTAGTGCTTAAAGTCACCCCGCCCATGCCGGCAGGTACTAGTCACCCCGCCCATGCCGGCAGGTGGCTAGGTACTAATGCACGACATAAAGCAATGATTGGACGAGCGCTCAAGCACCCTTCATGGGAATGGTGGAAAGGTGAGTTCAGTGGGGTATCTAGGGGTTTCACACAGAGGGGCATCCCAAACCGGGGGGGGGGGGGGCAGGGCGACAGACCAAAAACCACGATAGTAAAAATCATGGGATTCAAAGGGTGACCAAAAACATCCCTTAAATCGTCTTGGGATTGGGACCCAAACCAGCCTTACAGGAGCACTATCGCGAAATTGTGTAATGTTAAAAATCTATATAAACACATTGGTTAATGAGAGGATAAGTCATTTATATACCCAAACTGAATAATAACTCCCACCAAGCTTGTGGTTTATTCTCACATGGTAGGAACAAAATGCAGGGGCGACAGGTTTAGTTTATGAGGGGTGACAGAGCCTGTCACCCTGGCTGTCCTTTTCCTTTCATTAAAAAAAAAGAAACCAGCCTGGCTTGATATTTCTTGATGTCGGGTGTATAAGTGACCTGTCCTCTCGCCATCCTGCATATTTATATTGATTTTTTTCATTGGTCCATTTTTTCACGATAGTGCTCCTTTAACTACCCCTTCATGTTATCAGTGGGTCAGGCAGTGCAGGGACACTCGCATACAATGGAAGGCAGGTAACTAACCTCACCTACTCCCCCACCCCAAGAGTAAGCCGTGCATTAGAGAGATACTCACATCAAATGGAGTTCAGGAAACTAACCTCACCTACTCCTTCACCCCAGGAGTAAGCTGTGCATTAGAGAGATACTCCCCTCAAAGGGAGTTCAGGAAGCTAACATCACCTGTATCCAGGAATTGCTAAGGTCCACTTAAGTGGGGGGAGGGGTCTCTTATATATACGTGTCTGCTAGATTTATATGATTATACACTTTATTTTTTTTTTATTTTTTACCTGTTAAAATATTTGTTTTGCAGCCTCTTGGCACTCTCTTGTCTTTCATGTGTAGCCAGCTTTTTCATCGTAGGAAGTCCCTGAGCTGATGTGCTTTCTTTGGGGTGGATATAGAAGAATTTGTGAACTCTCTGATGCCAGACGGGAATAATTTACACACCCAACAGTTTACACTGTGCCGGACAAACACCCGCGGGGCCCATCAGTGCAAAGTTCTTTCCAAAATTTTGAAATATTGATATTACAACAATAATAATTTATTTGATTGGAAGCTTCTCATCCTAAAGCAGAAGAGAAACATGTGTGGTGCCATTTTTAGAAAGATTCTTGTTAGGTTTTTGTATTGTATTTTGATTGTTTGTTACTGATCAGCAGAAATACTGAAAGCACAGGGGGGCTTTTCTGGAATAAAAGCATAAACCGAGATAAAAGTATAAACCGATCTCTTTTAAGTGATTTTTGTTACAAAGACATAAAAACATAAAATTGCCTATTGCTGCTTCTTCTTGAAGTTGGTGATCAGTAGATGCTCCTGGTGGAATTCCAGCTGTGTTTTCGGGAGCGCTGCACTTTCCCCCAATATAAAATGGCACAAGCTTTATTGCTTTTTATGAAGCTCAAGTTCCTGACTTTGTCAGGATTTCCCTTTATTCTGCCGCCCATTTACGTTCTTCCTTCTTCTTCATATTAGAGATGCTGTGATGTAATATTGTGTTAAAGGGTAATTCCACTTTTGATATCACTTTTAAAAATGTCTACTATTGTGTGACTAAATAATGTCCTCAATGTGCTGAGCTTATCTGTTATTTTTTATTTTTTTTGCAACTACTGTGTTTTAAAAAGAAACCATTTTCTCTCGCAACAATTTGTTTTAAGTTAGCAACGTACACCAAAGTGGTGTACAGAGCAGAGACTTCCTGACTCTGGCCTGATAATAATCTGATTGGCAGAGGCTCCACATTTCTGAGCTCACAGGTTTAAATCTTTGTCTTAAAGGAGCACTATCGCAAAAAATGGGCCAATGATAAAAATCCATATATAGATATGCTGAGCGGCAGGAGCAGAGGCCACTTACACACCAGGCATCAAGATATATCCCGCCAAGCTTTTTTTTTTATTTTTGAGGAAAGGAAGAGGAAATCAGAGGTTACAGGTTCTGTTCCCCCTGATACACTAAACCTGTCACCCCTGGATTTTATTCCTACCAGGAGAAGAAAGCCACAAGTTTGGCAGGAGTTTTATTCAGTTCAGGCTTATAAGCGATCCCTCCTCTCATTAGCCAACGTGTTTATATGAATTTTTAATATTACACAATTTCGCGATAGTCAGAGGATCACTTTTACTCAAGGCCACAAAAACCACTCCCCCGTAGCAACACAGAGCCACAGGAATAAGGGAAAATGGAAATAGCATGCTGATAAGTAAATCACAGGTGTCGGGGCACAATCCTAACACAGATGTTACAGATGTATTTTACATTCCAAAAGAGGAAAATAATAAGGCACCACAAAACACAAAAATTTAATTTTCTTTTAAAGTGGACCAAAACCCAGGATTTTGACTATCCTGTGTTTTGGTCCTTGTCCCCCGGGGCAGCTCAATCGGGGATGCCCCACTGTGTAAAACCCCCCAGATAGTGGGGATGCAGCCGCTGCTCGCATATGTGCCGTTGGACCAGGCAAGAGGGTGAGTTCCGGGCAACCTTGAGGGGTTTACACAGTGGGGCATCCTGAATCTGGATGCCCTGGGAGGAGCCAATATTCCTGCTCTGGAGTCTCATAGATTCCAGGGTGGGTTTTGATTCACTTTACGTCTGATGACTGGAAAAGTCCATGTTAGTCTTCTCCAACCACAAGACTCTACTCTACTCTATATTCTTAGTATGTCACACACCCCGCTTCAAGAATCCATAACATGTGGGTAATATCGTCCTGAAGAGGGCGTTCCTGCAGAGATGATAGCAAAAGAAAGCCCCTCCCTGATCCATAAATACCTGGGACCTCCCACTCACTACCCAGTTTTCCATCTCTGCAGACGGCGAGCAAGTCAGAAGATGATGGCTCCTCCTTGCACAGGGGGATTTCAGGTAGCCGGGGTAACTCCCGGCCTCTTATTTTGTTTATTTCCGCTCGGACCCCTGTTTGTCCCAAAATTTACCTCAGATTACATGCCTCCACAGTCTTGGCTGCTGGCCCGAGCGAGGGTACATTGGCACCTCTGGTGCTGAGGAGCAGAGCTCCACCGTGAGACCCTAAAAGAGAGGGTAGGCGGTCATACCGGGTAGGTGATCCCGGTTTGGGATGCCCCGTCCCTTGACTTTTCCCCTGGGGGGGGCCCTTCCCTTTACCAACTATGGGGGCTGGGGGTTCCTCTCATAGGGGTTAGCTTTATTCTCTTTCTCTTTATTCACTTTCTCTTGTTGATGTGGAGCGTTTGGAAGTAATCCCTCAATGAATTGGTTGCACTGTTGTTACTATGTTGCAGCACCGCGGCTGTCATTGCAGCCGGGTGCCGGGATTTTTCAGTCTGTGAGGTAATTTTTTTTTTTTTTACCTCACGCGCTTTGGGGGGGCGGGGCTGGCACTCGGCGCTCTGCCGCGGCCAGCCCCCGTTCTCTCATTCATTCCTCGCCGCAGCGAGCGGGGCGGATGCTCCGCTAGTGATAGCGGGAGCACCCGCTGTCATGGCAGCCGGCGCCGCGGTTGTCGGCGGCGCCGGTCTCTGGGCTTGTGCGTGAGGGACTTTTTCCCTCACGCTTCATTCACACTGGAAGGGGGGGCGGAGCCGGGCTTTCGGCGCGTCGCCGCGGCTCCGCCCTCCTCTGTACTGGCGCCGCTGCGGAGCTGAGCTCCCTGTTACTAGGCAGCTCCCTGTTACTAGGCAGCCTAGGGGGCACAGATCAGCTTTGCGCGGGCTGCGCAGACCACGCCCCTGACAAGGCAGTTCTTCTTCTCTTCACTTCACCTCAGAAATCGCCATTGTTCTGAGGCGGATCGTTCACTGCAGCGTCTGTGAGTGGCCCTGTGGGCCTCATTTATTTCTTCTTTTCTTTATCTGTTAAGTCTTATTGTAGGGACTTATGGGTCTCTCTCTGTCTTTTAGGTGAAGGTTATCCAGGAGGATCTTCTGTAGTATTGGAAGGTCTCTCCTGATCCTGGGTCCCTGGGTCCATTTTAGCATCACAAATCCTCCCACTCGGGACATTAAAGGGGCATCCCGGGTTGTCTAACTGGCGTAATTCCCTGGGTCATAGCGACCACTCAAAATTCACCTTATGGAGGCATCCCCGGATACTGGGACTGGGACCCCTTCGGGGCATCCCAAAAAATGTATGTTGTGTGGGATTTCCATTACTGGGGATGATGTGTTACTGTGTATACCATGTGCACAGCAAACTATTACGCGGCAGTCCGAACCCCAAGCGTCGGGGTCAGCACAGCCGGCCACCTCAACTCCCCCTCCCGCCTTGACTCGTGCCCCGTGTGACGTGGTCATGGGCAGGGATCTGCAATCCGAGATGTGTGCCAGATTGGCTAGCCTTGAGAAAATGCTCTCTAGCTCGGTCGCCCGTAAGGCTCCGTCTAAGAGAAAGCATTTGTCGCCGGCTCCGCCGGTGGATGATCTTGATGACAGAGACAATCTGGATTGGTCTGATTATCCTCAGCTAGAGGAGGGGGAAGTTGATGAGGGTTCAGAATTTTTGGATGATGAGCAGTCTGCTGGCGCTGATGCCGAGCTTTCTGATTTAGGGAGATCTTTGGACTCTCCTCACGCTCTGTCTCTCATGCTGGAAGTTCTGAATATTTCCCCTCCCGAGGAGGCGTCACAGCAGAAAGGTGAATTGTTTGAGGAATCCAGGCCGCGCCTGGAGTTTCCTACGCAACGCCATTTTGATAGAATCATTGACAAGGAATGGGATAGGCCGGCTCGGCTCCCTGGCATCCCTCAGGGGTGGGATAGGAAATATCCCTTTCCTTCTGAGGCGGTCAAGCGCTGGGCATCTCCCCCCGAGGTGGATGCACCGGTTTTGGGGTTGTCTAACTCCTCGGTGTTAAACAGACCTGATTGTTCCACTCTCAAAGATGGAGAGGATAAACGTATTGATCAGATGGCTTCTCATGGCTTTACTAGCATTGGGTCGGCCATCCGGCCTGTGTGCGCTTCGGAGCTAATGGTGTTGGCCACCAGGTCTGTGGTCAGGGACCTGTTGACTTCTTCCGGGCTTCGTCCTGGTAGTAACGAGTTCCTTAGCCTTAAACGGTGCGAGTTGTTTCTATCCTTTGTGTTGACTGCCTTGGATGATACTTTGATGATGTGTGGAAGGACTTCGGCTCTGCTTGTGGCTATTCGGCGGTCGGTGTGGCTGCGCCAGTGGGCGGCCGATTTTATGTCCAAAAAATCACTGACGGCTTTACCCTTTGTTGGTCTACGGCTCTTTGGAGAGACATTGGACTCTGTCACCAAGGGTGGTAGGTTACCTCAACGTAAGAAACAACGCCGCCCTTTTCGGGGGGCGCCTGCCTTTACCCCCTCCTTTCGGGGGGCCAGATCTGGTAGGGGTTCTGCATTTCCCTCTTCCAGAGGAGATTCCGGAAACAGGGGCAGAGGACGTGCCCGTTCTGGATACAGTTGGGGCTCAGCAATGAGGGGGCGCCCTCACCCATGCGGGTGGGGGGACGGCTGCAGCACTTCTCTCAGATCTGGGATCAAGAGGTCTCGGACAGATGGATCCGGGAAGTGGTGTCTTCCGGCTACAAGCTGGAGTTCGAGCTCCGCCCCCCTTCCAGATTTGTCAGGTCTCGGATGCCGTCGGAGCCTCTAGCGGCGCAGGGGCTCCTGGTGGCAGTGGAGAATCTTCTGGACATGGCTGTCATTTGCCCAGTGCCCCCTTCAGATCGGGGCAGGGGCTTTTATTCCAATCTGTTCACGGTACCCAAGAAGGACGGGTTGGTCCGACCCATCTTGGATCTGAAGTTTCTCAACAGGTTCATCCGGCCGAGGAAATTCCGCATGGAAACGTTTCGTTCGGCCATTCACTCTCTTCGTCAGGGAGACTTTCTGACGTCCATAGACATCAAGGATGCTTATCTACACGTTCCGGTTTTTCCAGCACACCAGAGGTTTCTCAGGTTCGTGGTGGAGGATCGGCACTTTCAGTTTGTGGCACTTCCTTTCGGTCTCACCTCAGCTCCTCGGGTGTTCACCAAGGTGCTAGCGGGGGTGATGGCTCTGCTCAGAGGCCAGGGTATCCGCATCGTGCCCTATTTGGACGATCTACTGATCATGGCCTCTTCCTTCAACCAAGCGGAGTTGGACACCAGAGCGGTGGTGTCCACTCTGGAAAGGTTCGGTTGGGTGATCAACCACCCCAAGTCTTCTCTTTCTCCGTCCAGAATTCTGACCTTTCTGGGAATGTCTCTGGACACTTCACAGGCCAGGGTGTTTTTACCCCAGGCCAAGATTCTTTTGATTCAGGAGTTAGTTCGGCTTCTCGTGTCTACCCCTCATCCGACCATCCGGTTAGGGATGAGGCTGGTGGGGTTAATGGTGGCCTCATTCGAGGCAGTTCCCTTTGCGCAGTTTCACACAAGGACGCTTCAGCTTCATCTGTTGAAGGTTTGGGACAAGTCTCCTCTATCGTTGGATCAGTCCTTCCTGATGACTCCCCGAGTTCGTCGATCCCTGCAATGGTGGCTGGGGTCGGTCAAATCTGTTGAAGGGCAGATCTTTTCTGGCTCCGTGTTGGGAAACAGTCACCACGGATGCCAGTCTGTCAGGTTGGGGGGGTGTTTGGAAGGACCTCCAGTTTCAGGGTTTGTGGGGCCCGCGGGAGGCTCACGAGCCCATCAATGTTCTGGAGTTGAGAGCCATCAGGTTGGTTCTGTTTCGCTTGACTCATCAGTTGAGAGGCCTGCCAGTTCAGGTCCGGTCGGACAACAGAACGGCGGTTGCTTACATCAATCACCAAGGAGGGACTCGCAGCAGGAGTGCCCTCAGGGAAGTGTCTTTGATTCTGGACTGGGCAGAGACCCACGTCCCGTGTATCTCAGCAGTCTACATTCCGGGAGTGGAGAACACGGAGGCGGACTTGCTGAGCAGGGCCTCCTCTCGTCAGGGGGAGTGGTCTCTCAGTCCCAAGGTGTTTCGTTCGATATGTCTCAGGTGGGGGGTCCCAGCGGTGGACCTCTTTGCTTCTCGTCACAATCACAAGCTTCCAGTCTTTGTGTCTCTCTCGCAGGATCCTCTGGCTCTGACAGTGGATGCCATGTCTCTAAACTGGAGGGATCTGGGGCTCCTTCACCTGTTTCCTCCGTTCCCAATGCTAGCCAGAGTGCTGCGCAAATTGGCCTTGGATGGTGCGTCGGCAATTCTGGTGGCCCCAAGGTGGCCAAGGCGAGTTTGGTTCGCAGATCTTGTAAGACTGGCAGAGGATCAGTTCGACCTGCCTCTGCTGCCGGACCTGCTCACCCAGGGTCGGCTGCGCTATCCCAATTTACCATCGCTGGCTTTGACGGCATGGCTGCTGAAACCGCCATCTTGAAGGAGGAAGGTCTTTCTGACGCAGTGATTCAGACTCTTATCTGTGCCAGGAAGCGCTCTTCCTCTTCTATTTACTACAGGACTTGGAGGGCCTATATTGATTGGTGTGAAAGTAGGTCTTTCTCTTGTCGAGAGTTCTCCATTCCTAGAATTTTAGAGTTTCTCCAACATGGTCTAGATCTGGGGCTCCAGCTTAGTACATTGAAAGGGCAGGTTTCTGCCCTGGCGGTGTTCTTCCAAAGGTCTTTTGCACTTCATCCCTTAGTCAAGACCTTTTTCCAAGGTGTTACACATGTTCGGCCTCCTAGGAAGCCTTTTGTTCCAGTTTGGGATTTGAACCTGGTTCTTTCTGCTCTCCAGGGCCCTCCGTTTGAGCCCTTGAATGAGATAGCTTTGTCTTCTCTTACGCAAAAGGTGGCCTTTTTGGTGGCTATCACTTCGGTTAGGCGTGTTTCTGAGTTGGCAGCTTTATCCATTACAGCTCCGTACTTCGAGAAACATCAGGACAAGGTTGTCTTTCGTTTCAAGCAGGATTTTCTTCCTAAAGTGGTCTCGGAGTTTCATCTGAATCAGGACATTGTTTTGCCCTCTCTATGCCCAAATCCCAGCGACGACAAGGAAAGGGCATTGCATTCCTTGGATGTAGTTCGTGTTGTGGAACATTATCTGGAGGTTACGTCTTCCTTTCGTAAGACTGATGCTTTCTTTGTGGTGCCCTGCGGGCCTAGGAAAGGTTTGGCTCCTGCCAAATCTTCCATTAGTAAATGGATTCGTCAGGCCATTATTGGGGCCTATTCTGCCAAGGGGAGGAGTCCCCCTTTTCGTGTTACTGCTCATTCTACTCGTGCAGTTGGTGCGTCCTGGGCTTTTCAGCACCAGGCTTCTGTTGAACAAGTTTGTAAGGCCACTACCTGGTCTTCTGTTCACACCTTTTCCAAGTTTTACAAGGTTGATGTTCGGGCATCAGCGGATGCTGTTTTTGGCCGCAAAGTTTTGCAAGCTGTTATGGTTTAAGGTTGTGCATTGTTGCCTAGTTTTGGATCCCCGCCCTTGTTATGGACACTGCTGTTGGATGTCCCACATGTTATGGATTCTTGAAGCGGGGTGTGTGACATACTAAGAATAATACCATTTTGTGAATACTCACCTTGTAAAATGGGTATTATGAGTATGTCACACACCCCGCTTCAACCCGCCCTTTTGTATTCAGGATCCTCTTTATTGTGAACTTTGCGTGGTTGTTGTTTATATTTGCCTCTTCCTGGTCCCTTACCTTACTGCTTCTGTATACTGGGTAGTGAGTGGGAGGTCCCAGGTATTTATGGATCAGGGAGGGGCTTTCTTTTGCTATCATCTCTGCAGGAACGCCCTCTTCAGGACGATATTACCCACATGTTATGGATTCTTGAAGCGGGGTGTGTGACATACTCATAATACCCATTTTACAAGGTGAGTATTCACAAAATGGTATTTTTAACCCCTCCCATGTGCCTTCTGGTAAACTATAGCCAAGATGTCACACTTTCAGGTAGCAGATGCTGTAATGCCCTCAGAGTGATTTATTTACTTTTCAATATTTTTTAACATTTATAAAATAATTTGTATATAAATAAACGTTACAATACTTTAGTTGCATTGCATTGTTACAGCATTGGAGAGTAAAGGTGGTAAAACCCTCAGTATGTAGCCTTACAAAAGACGACATGCCACATTTCTCTCCAGCATGTGGTTTTGGCACCAGTAAATTGGCGCCCACACTGGATAAACTGATGTTTTCTCTGTTTGTGTTGCAGGAGCTGGCCAGCTGTGGCTGGAACAAGAAGGAAAAACACATCCTTGCCCCGAATGTCGTCGCCTTCACAAGGCGATTTAACCAGGTATGAATCCTTCACTGCCCGGCAGCATTTAAATCAGAAATAGTCACAGACAGACACTGTAGGGTTGATTCAGAGCCCCTTTCTCATCATTTTTATGGAGGTCTTGCTACCAAACGAAAAATCATGCAAAAATGAAAACATTTCACACTAAAATTCTCGCAGAAAAAAGGCTCTACTGAATCAGACAAGGGGAAAAAATGAACGAGAATGGAAATTTTCATGCAAAAAAAAAAGGTGAGAAAGGGGCTCTGAATCAACCCTTGTATGGGTTTTCTTATCTAGAAGGTTCTAATCAGGCATGAAGGACAGCACTACTTCCTTATAAAGCCAAAGTCCAGTCCCAAGCCCTAACTCTTACAATTCCCATACATAGCTTATATGGATCTGAGATTCAGAATCCTCTTCTGCTGCAGTCCAAAACCTCTCCTTTGTTATCAGTCCGATTCGGGACCGCATCAAATGTAGTTGGCTCATATAACGATGGGTGGTGGGACTTCTGTAGGAAGTCTTGCAAGCACTATGCTGCTGGTGTAAAAAGTAGGATTACTCTGAAAAAAGGCTATAGTCTGCATTTGTCCCTCGCAACTCTGTGCATCGTGCAGGGCAGACATGGCGGCATCCATCAAATCAGCTTTAAACAATTCTAATATACCTCCTCCATTCATTGTAATGAAGGGGGCATGCCAACCCCCCCATGGCACACCCCCTCTATTGCAATGAATGGTGTAGTCTACTAGTGTTGCAGGCCCCATGGATGCCGCCACGCGAGGTCGCCAGCACCTTGGTAAGAATGCATTGCTTATATTGCTTAGAATAACAAGGGTTAGTTATGGTTTATTGTTTTTAACGTTGTACTGTCTTGTACTTGTCTGTTTTGTGGTAACAATAAAATAGTAATTATTTAATTTTTATATGTGCTGTTATATATTTGGTAGTGCAGGATTATATGGGGGGTCAAATCAGGATGTTCCCCTCCCCCAGGCGCCTCAAAATCCACCTCCTCCTGCTGCTCCCTCGATGTAGTTAACATTAGGAGCGAGAACATCCCCAGCATCTTTGGACTGTGCGTGCGCTTCCTTCCCCAGCCATTTATATAGGTTGGGGGTGGGAGCCCACCACTGCTGGGAATGCAAGTGCTTTCAACACCAGTTGCCATATGCCAAACGTTAAATCCCTGGATTTTGACTATCCTGGGTTTTGGTCCTTGCCCCCAGGGCACCCCGATTGGGGGTGCTTCTGTGTGAAACTCCCCAGGTCACCCGAACAAACTCACCTATTCCTGGTCCTAAAACGCATGCGGGGCCGCTCTTCCAATCAGCGCACTCAGACCAAAACCCACGGAGATCAGCCCAGGAATCTGTAAGAATCCCGGGCTGATCATTTCTCTACCCCCTGGGCATCCAGAATCGGGATGCCCCGCTGTGCGAAACCCCCCAGGTCACTCATAAACTCGCCTTCTTTCCCGGTCCAACAGTAGTGAGCATGCTGGTGGCCGCATCCCCCACTTCCCTCTAACAGGGAGTGTGCCCACACCGGGCATTCACAAATGCCTGGCTTGGGCACGTGCCCTGCTAGAGGGATAGCGGGGATGCTATGCGTCGTTAGACCAGGAAAGAAGGTCAGTTTATGGGCGACCTAGGGGTTTCACACAGCGGGGCATCCCGATTGTTGATGCCCCAGGGGGAGGGAATGAATCGGCTGAATTGGATTCCTGGGCCGATCTCCCTGGGTTTTGGTCAGATTAAATAATGCACAGCAAACGGCTTTGAGCGCCTGCGCATGCGTTATAGGACCAGGAAAAGGTGGGTTTGTATGAAGGATCGGGGGGGGGGGGTTTCACACCAATTTGAGATGCCCCGGGGCAAGGAACAAAACCTGGGAAATTCAAAATCCTGAATTTTAAGGATTTTGTTCCCCTTGTTAAAGCAAACTTGTTTTGAAATCATGGTTGAAACCTTCTAAAAAGCGGATACCAAAAGCTGCTGAAAGAGGTAATCAGCTTCTTGCTGCATATACTGAGTGTGTAAATAATGTGTCTCCCCGTGGGACATCTTAGTTTCCAGCCTCTTGGTGGGGGGAGCCTATAAATCCACAAGCGAAGCTGTACTTTAAGAAGGGTTTTATGATGAGTACTCAAAAATCTACATATCATAAACTGTTCCACAGTTTGTAGATTGTAGCACCCCCTTTCCTCCCATCTTTCTCTCTTACCATAAGATCAGAGATGGAAATTGCCCAGTCAGACCAGGCCTGCTCTCTGCAAGTCACATTTGGTCCTGTTCGGGTACTAATCACCCAACAGTCAGCAATAAATCTCAGCAAAGCTCCAGGTTGTGAAATGTGTAATAGCAGACCTTAGATTTAGGTGTCGGCGTGCTGTGCTGAGAAGGGGTTAACAATGGTGACCTCTGAGCTGTTCATTCCCCAACATGACATGTGTACTTCATAAAAAGAGAATGTTTCATTTGGATCATGCGGAAGATGTTCAGTGGAGATCTGTTTATCTTTAGTGAAATCATTCCCCTCCGACGCACGAAAGAAACACCATCCCTGCCAATATACTCGTCTAAGCTTTCATCTCTCTTCATGTGGCGCTATAGCTGAGGTCACCTCTTTCCATAAACCAGAAGCGCTACCTGTGTTGTATTGTGCTGTCGCTATGAGACAGCTCTGGAATGCTGTGTTTGGGCACGCTACATGGAACGGATGGAAATTACTTGTCATGTGTTGCGGCCTACCTAACAAATATTGAAATCCTCAATAAGGAGGAGGAAGGCGTGATTTCTCATGCACCCAACTTCCTGTAAGAAGCAAAACCCTACAACCAGAGTAATGCCTAATTTAGCGTAATGTAGTATAAATATTCTCTAACACATATCCTGAAGCCCTCACTGCATGCAAATACTCCTGCAATGAATGAAAGTAGTAGCAATTTCCCCTGTCTGAGCACAGATGGCATTTGTTACAATTTGATATATGTGCTGCTGAGCTAACGTAAACACATTCATACAGTGTATCTTCCCCTGAAGGAGAATGTCAGCTTGGGCAGAGAAGAGGAGTCATGACTTTTATCACAAACTTTGCCTGCAGACTCCATGTCCATGTATATCCAGATGCAAGGTGTAACTGGACAGCTCTAGCATGATGTATGACTATAAAGTTCTTGAGCAGTAGCACCCTTCTTCTGCATATACAAATGGTGAGCACAGAGATACAGAACCTTTTATGTTATAGGCTGTATTAGTTATATATATATACACCAGGTATAACATAAAAAGCTTTGCAGTGATACCCCTCTTCTACGCATATAAACTGTCATCCCAGCGTTTATTTTGTAAACTGTGAACTGCTTACAAAATAAAGGCTCTAATATTTGTAGAAGAGGGGTGTCACTGGAAAGCTATGTATGTTATACTTGATATATATATATATATATATATATATATATATGACTTATACAGCCTATAAAATAAAGGCTCTAATATCTGTAGAAGAGGGGTGTCAAAGGGGTGGAAAGCTATGTATGATATATATATATATATATATATATATATATATATATATATATATATATATATATATATATAATAAGTATGCAGCACGTCCGTCCTGCACCAGATAGTATTCATAACATCTGGGTTATACCTCCACAAGAGGGCGCTTTGCTGCAGAGATGGCAAAAAGAGGCCCCTCCCGGTCCATATATACCCGGGACCTCCCACTAATTCCCCAGATTCTTCTCTGCAGTGGGCTGCGAAGGACAAAATGATGGCTTCTCTTCTCGCAGGTGAGTTGAGCTTGCAGCCCATGACCCTGTAGGAATATTCCCACCTGTTCCACTTTAATACTATACCTCCCAGCCTTGGCTGCGTGGTCGGGTGATGGTAGGCAGCATCTGTTAGAGATGCTTTATTAGGAGCTTGCTCCACCGCAAATCCCCTACCAAAGGTTAGGCGGTCCAGGTATGGTGAACCTGAGTTGGGATGCCCCATCCGCTTGCCCTCCCTTACATGTCACAAATGTATTTATGGGCATCTTACTACCCCCTTCTCCCACTATCCTAGTGCGTCGGGGGGGGGGGGGGGGTGAGTGTGAGAGTGTGCGTGAGCCTTCAAACTCCACTGTTTTAAGTTGTGGTTGTGTACTTTATACTCGCGCTGGCACTACAGCTCAGCACTTCTCCTCTCCCCTTGCATTCTGAATTTCCCGCCGCTGACTCTCGCCCTGCGGCGTCAGCGGTGACGTCACTCCGGGTTCTGCTGGGCACTGATTGGCTGCGAGGTGGCTTGCTGTCGACCCTCCCCGCGCTTCCTAGAAGGGGCGTGGCTTGGCGCGTTACTCGCTCACCTCATGTGGCCCGCCCCTTCAGAGCCCTCCAGCGCCATCTTGCCTTCTTCTCCTGGTCGATTGCAAGCTCTTCGGCGGTCCGTGAGTGCCCATGCTGGCCCTGATTTACTATTTTTATTGTAGTTATCCATCTATTGTCTATAATATCTGATGGGGTATATTGTTTTATGTCTTTCAGGCGGGAAAACTGGTTAGCGGTTTCTCCCGGTCCTGTGCCCTCTATTAGTTCTAACTGACATTATTAGAGGCCTAATAATTTAAATCCTCCCACTATCCTAGCGGACACTTGGGGCATACCGGGTAGCTGTGTAGTGTAATACCTATTGGCCAGTTGTGCCACAAAAAAATCACCATATTGTGCTCGGGGTCCCATTGGGACAAGCCCGGCTGTATGTGGTGTGTGGGGCATCCCCTGTGAGCGATGATGTGCGGGTTTGTGTTCTCTGCGCCCAACAGGCGCTTGCGTGGCATTCGGGGCTATCTGCTTCTGGGTTTGCGCCCACCATGTCTTCTCCCTCGCCCCCTCGGTTGATCGTGACCCCCAGTGGGATCAACACTAGTGGGGAGTCTCAGCCTGATGTGTCTTCCAGGCTGCCCAACATTGAGAGATTGATTGCTAACTCTGTGGCCCGTAAGGCCCCAGCTAAAAGACGGCACTTGGCGCCTACTGCGTCTGCCTTCCCTATGGAGATGGAAGATTTCCTTGATTTGTCTGACTGTACCCCCCTTGAGGAAGGGGAGTTATTCTCAGATTCATAATTTTCCGTTGATCAGCATTTCCTTAACGCTGATGCCGGCTCAGAGCATTGGAATGCTGATGACACCCATAGACTTTTGACTCAAATCTTTGAAGTACTTTCCATTTCTCTCCCTGCTGCGGCACCCAGGCAACAGGGGGAATTGTTTGGTACTACAAAGCCACGTTTCTCATCCTGGAACAGAGGCAGAGGTCGGGCACGTCCCGCGCCTGCCTGGGGTTCCAAGCCCAAGCCTGCCATTAAACCGGCTCAGCAATGAAGGGGCGCCCTCACCCGCAAGGGTGGGGGGATGGCTGCGGCTCTTCTTCCAGGTCTGGGCCCGGGAGGTCACAGACAATTGGATCTTGGAAGTGGTCTCCTCCGGGTACAAACTGGAGTTCGAGTACTGGCCGCCCCCAAGATTCTTAAGGTCTCGGGTGCCCTTGGACCCTCAGGCTGCACAGGGGCTCCTGTTAGCAGTAAAAAACCTTCTGGACATGGGGGTTATATGCCCGGTGCCTCTGTCGGAGAGAGGCAGGGGTTACTACTCCAACCTTTTCACGGTTCCCAAAAAGGAGGGTTCGGTGAGACCCATTCTAGATCTCAAGGTTCTCAACAGGTTTATCAGAGCCAAAAAGTTCCGCATGGAGACTCTTCGCTCGGCTATCAATTCCCTACGCCAAGGGGATTTTATGACATCCATAGACATCAAGGATGCGTATCTGCATGTTCCGATTTTTCAGGCACATCAGAGATTGCTCTGGTTTGCGGTGGAGGATCAACATTATCAGTTTGTAGCTCTTCCCTTCGGTCTGACCTCGGCGCCGAGGGTCTTCACCAAGGTCTTGGCGGGAATAATAGCTCTGCTCAGAGCTCAGGGCATTCGCATTGTGCCTTATCTGGACGACCTGTTGATCTCAGCTTCTTCCCTCCGTCAGGGGGAGCTGGACACCCACCAGGTGGTGTCAACCCTGGAGAGGTTCAGGTGGGTGATCAACCGCACCAAGTCTTCTCTCTCCCCCTCTCGTGTGATTTCATTTTTGGGCATGAATCTGGATACCATTCGGGCCAGAGTGTTTCTGCCCCAGACCAAGGTGCAGGGGATTCAGGGTCTGATCCGCCTTCTTCTGGCCAGTCCTTGTCCCTCTATCCGACAGGGGATGAAACTGGTGGGTTTGATGGCATCCTCCTTCGAGGCGGTACCGTTTGCACAGTTTCACATGAGATCTCTTCAACTTCACCTATTGACGCATTGGGACAGGTGTCCGCAGTCATTGGATCAACCTTTCAGGATGTCTCCCAGGGTTCGGCAGTCCTTTCGGTGGGGGCTGGACTCGAGCAATCTGAAGGGCAGATCCTTTCTGGTTACCACAGTTGCCAGCCTGTCGGGCTGGGAAGGTTATTGGAAAAGTCATCAGTTTAGCGGGGTGTGGGGTCCCCAGGAGGCTCACACCCCCATCAATGTCTTGGAGCTCAGAGCCATCCGACTGGTTCTGGCTCGGCTGACCTCACATTTACGGGGTCTACCGGTTCAGGTCCGTTCGGACAACCGAACGGCGGTAGCTTACATCAATCACCAAGGAGGGACTCGCAGCAGGAGTGCCCTCAGGGAAGTCTCTCTGATCCTGCACTGGGCGGATTGCAATGTTCCTTGCATGTCGGCAGTCTACATTCCGGGAGTGGAGAACACGGAGGCGGATTCCCTGAGCAGGGCATCCTCTCGCCACGGAGAGTGGTCTCTCAACCCTGAGGTTTTTCTGGATCTTTGCCGCAAGTGGGGGACTCCGGAGGTGGACCTCTTTTCCTGGAGGCACAATCACAAACTTCCGGCCTTTGTGTCTCTTTCTCAGGATCCTCTGTCACTGGCTTGGAAGGAGTTGGGTTTTTTGTACCTGTTTCCACCCGTTTCCATGCTGGGCAAGGTAGTTCGCAAACTGGTTCTAGAAGGGGCACCAGCGATTCTGGTGGCTCCAAGGTGGCCAAGAAGGGTTTGGTACGCAGACGTCGTAAGGATGGCCGTAGATCAGTACCGGCTTCCCTTGTTGCCGGACCTGCTATCTCAGGGTCATCTACTTTACCCCAATTTACAAACGCTGGCTTTGACGGCTTGGCTGCTGAAACCTTCATCTTGAGAGAGGAAGGTTTGTCTGAGGCTGTTGTTCAGACCTTGATTAGGGCTAGGAAGCGGTCCTCTTCTGGCATTTACTATAGGACTTGGAGGTCCTATATTGATTGGTGTGAGGCTAGGGCCTTGCCTTGCAGGGTTATTTCGATACCCAGGATTTTGGAGTTTCTTCAGCATAATCTGGATCTTGGGTTCCAGCTTTGTACTTTGAAAGGACAGGTTTCTGCTCTGTCGGTTTTCTTCCAGAGGTCTTTTGCTGTACACCCGCTGGTTAAGACCTTTTTCCAAGGGTCTCCGAGGGCCTCGGAAGGCTGTAGTTCCTGTTTGGGATTTGAATTTGGTTCTTTCGGCTCTGCAGGGTCCTCCTTTTGAGCCGTTACAGGGTATTGCTCTTTCGGTTCTCACTCAGAAGGTGGCTTTCTTGGTGGCTATTACCTCGGTTCGGCGTGTCTCTGGGTTGGCGGCCTTGTCGATTCAGGCCCCTTACTTTAAGAGACACCAGGATAAGGTGGTTTTTTGTTTTAAGCCGGATTTCCTTCCTAAGGTGGTGTCTGCTTTCCACCTCAATCAGGATATTGTTCTCCCTTCCTTGTGTCCTAAGCCTAACAATGACAAGGAGAGGGTTCTGCACAATTTGGATGTTGTTCGCTGTGTGAAGTACTATTTGGTGACTACTTCTTCCTTCCGCAAGACGGACGCTTTTTTCGTGGTGCCCTGCGGGCCCAGGAAAGGTTTGGCGCCTGCCAAGTCTACGATTAGCAAATGGATTCGTCAGGCCATTGTTGGGGCCTATTCTGCTAAGGGGAGGACTCCCCCTTTTAGGGTCACTGCGCACTCTACTCGTGCTGTTGGTGCATCCTGGGCTTTTCAGCACCAGGCTTCTGTTGAACAAGTTTGTAAGGCTGCTACTTGGTCTTCCGTTCATACTTTTTCCAAGTTTTACAAGGTTGATGTGCGGGCTTCAGCGGATGCTGTTTTTGGCCGCAAGGTTCTGCAAGCTGCAGTGGTTTGAGTTGGTACATTCTTTACTGTTTCTGGTTCCCACCCATGACGGACACTGCTATTGGATGTCCCATATGTCATGAAGATCGAAGTGGAGTGTATGGCACACTTAGAATAATACCGTTTTGTGAGTACTCACGGGTATTATGAGTGTGCCATACACTCCACTTCGCCCCACCCCTTTTTTCAGGTATTCTGGGGCTTTTATATGGTGAACCATTGGTTTTGATTGTTAAGGTAATAATTGGTTCTTCCTGGGCCCCTTACTGCTTTTATTCACTGGGGAATTGGTGGGAGGTCCCAGGTATATATGGACCGGGAGGTTTTCTTTTTTTGCATATTCATCTCTGCAGAAGTTCGCCCTCTACTGGAGATTACCCATATGTCATGAAGATCGAAGTGGAGTGTATGGCGCACTCATAATACCCGTTTTAAAGGTGAGTACTCACAAAACGGTATTTTTTCTTCCTCAGCAAAAGGTGGATTCTCTTCAAGCTCTGGTTCATTTCATGCTGTCCAGCCCTCTTCCTTTCATCAGGCAAGGGATGTAATTGGTGGGACAGATGGTGGCCTGCTTCGAAGCAGTCCCTTAAGCTCAGTTTCACATGAGACCCCTTCAGCTCCATCTCCCTTCAGTCTGGGACAAGAGTCCCCTGTCTCTGGATCAGGTCTTTGTTCTCTCTCTCTTCTGGTCCGGCGGTCCCTCCTGTGGTGGCTGGACTCAAGGAATCTTCTGGGGGGCAGATCCTTTCTGACACCTTGTTGGTAGACGGTCACTAAGGATGCCAGTCTGTCAGGTTGGGGGGGGCTACTGGAGAGCCCTCCAATTCCAGTGGCTGTGGGGCCCTCAGGAGGCTCACGCTCCTATCAATGTCCTGGAGCTGAGGGCCGTTCGGTTGGTGCTGGCACAGTTGACTCCTCACCTTCAGGGTCTGCCAGTACGGGTTCGCTGCGACAACCAGACGGCGCTTATATCAATCATCAGGGAGGGACTCTGAGCAAGAGTGCCCTCAAGGAGGTGTCGTTGATTCTGTCCTGGGCCGAGGAAAATGTCCCGTGCATCTCAGCAGTTTATATTCCGGGAGCGGAGAATCTGGAGGCGGATTCCCTGAGCAGGGGGGCCTCTTGCTGGGGGGAGTGGTCCCTCAACAGCGAGGTCTTTCTATCCCTTTGTCACCGGTGGGGGATGCCAGACGTGGATCTGTTTGCTTCTCGCCACAATCACAAGCTGCCAGCATTTGTCTCTTTGTCCCAGGATCCTCCGGCTCTGGCGGTGGATGCTCTGTCTCTGTCCTGGCAGGGCCTCAGTCTTCTGTACATCTTTCCTCCGTTTCCTCTTCTGAGCAAGTTTCTACGCAAGTGGTTCAGGAGAGGGTGCCAGCCATTCTGGTGGCCCCCAGGTGGCCAAGACAGGTGTGGCAGACCTCGTGCAGCTGACAGTGGATCAGTACGCTCTACCCTTGGTTCCGGATCTTCTCACTCAAGGGCTCATGTGCGCCCCTCCCCGCAAACTCATGGTACCGGTCTGGGATTTGAATTTGGTATTGTCTGTACTTCAGGGTCCTCCATTTGGACCGGTGCATGAGGCTGCCTTGTCTATCCTTACCCTGAAGGTTGTCTTTTTGGTGGCTATCACCTCTGTCCGGCGTGTTTCTGAGTTGGCGGCTCTGTCTATTCATACCCCCTACTTTGAGAGACACCAGGACAAGGTGGTTTTCCGCTTTAAACCAGACTTCTTGCCTAAGGTTGTCTCTGCCTTCCATCTCAATCAGGATATTGTGCTTCCTTCTTTGTGCCCTTATCCTGGTAATCCCAAGGAGAGGACCTTGCATTCTCTGGATGTTGCCAGGAATGTGAAATACTACCTGGTGGCTACTGCGCCTTTCAGAAGGACGGAGGCCTTGTTTGTGGTTGCCTCGGGTCCCAAGAAGGGGTTGGCTCCTGCTAAGTCTACTATTAGCAAATGGATTCGTCAGACCATTGTTAGGGCCTATTCTACTAGGGGGAAGGATCCTCCTTTCCGTGTTACTGCTCATTTTACTCGTGCTGTTGGGGTTTCCTGGGCCTTCCAGCACCAGGCTTCTGTTGATCAAGTTTGTAAGGCTGCTACGTGGTCCTCTGTTCATGCCTTTTCCAAGTTTTACAAGGTTGATGTTCGGGCCTCAGCGGATGCTGTTTTTGGCCGCAAGGTTCTGCAGGCAGCAGTAGTTTGAACTGTGCGTTGTTGCCTTTTTGAGATCCCCACCCGTTTATGGACACTGCTATTGGATGTCCCAGATGTTATGAATACTATCTGGAGCAGGACGTGCTGCATACTTAGAATAATACAATTCTGTGATTACTCACCTTGTAGAATTGGTATTATAAGTATGCAGCACATCCTGCTCCATCCCACCCTGATTGCTTTATTCTTGGATCCTCTATGTGGTGGTTGTTGTTCCTTGTTACCGTTGTTGAAATTGTTATTGGCTTCTCCTGGTTCCCTTACTGCTTTTCTATACTGGGGATTTAGTGGGAGGTCCTGGGTATATATGGACTGGGAGGGGCCTCTTTTTGCCATCTCTGCAGTAAAGCGCCCGCTTGTGGAGGTATAACCCAGATGTTATGAATACTATCTGGATCAGGACGTGCTGCATACTTATAATACCAATTCTACAAGGTGAGTAATCACAGAATTGTATTATATGACTTATACAGCCTATAAAATAAAGGCTATGTATCTCTGTAGTCAGTGTTTGTATATGCCGAAGAGGGTGTTGCTAGAAAGCTTTAAAGTGGACCAACACCAAGGGGGGATCGGCCTGGGAATCTATAAGATTCCCAGGCCGATCAGATCCCTGATCGGGGTGCCCCACCGAAGTGGACCAAAACCCAGGATAGTGAAAATCCTGGGTGTTGGTCCACTTTAACGAGAAATTAAACTTACAGAAAAACTTGGTTGTCATTTTGACTAAAGGATAAATTCTGGCATATTTGATGTTGCTACCACTGGTCAGTCCTGTGGATTTTGCGTTTGCCCACCATACAATAAATGAGGCTAGATCTTCCCCAATGTGAATGATGGAAAATTAATTTGGTTCTAACTGTTTCCCACTTTAGATTAAAATGAAGGTTTTAGCTGGAATTGTGCTTTCATTTATGTGCTCTTGCCATATGCCATGATGAAATCTATGGGGCAAAAGAGAAATAAATAGGAATTGATGGGGTTAAACCATAAACTTGCCAGTTACTGGCTGAATAAAGTAAAAGTGACGGTTGTTTCTTTTTAATATGTTTTTCTTATGTATATGTTTTTTTTCCTTATTGCTAGAGAAAAGTATTGGACAATTTCCGCTTTCCATGAGGTTAATGACTTCTGTACTGTGTTGTAATCATCCACTGCGGCCATAAAAAAAATCTGGCGACGGGGGTGGATGGATTACAGTGATTAGGTCATTTTCACATGGATAACATTTCCCTCCCCTCGTTCTATCCAGTGGAAAAAGTTGGAAAAGTCTTTTTATCCCACAACCCCCCCCCCCATTTACTTTTTGGCAACCTACAAAAACAGATGTGACAGAAAACGAATGCACGCACTGGGAATGGGGTTCTTGTTCCGATCTATGAAGCCACCTTGAGAATTTTCTGTAGATCGCGCAGCACCCCAGACTGAGATGGTGGCACCATCCCTCCTAAAGATGGTGCCAGGTTTTAGACAGAACAGAGGAAGTGATGTATAATGGTGCCAAGGATTACAGCAAACCCAGTGTTAAATGCTTTGTTTCTGTTTCAGGGTTTGGTTGGTAAGGGAAACTATTCTTGCTCTAATACAGTACATCAGTTGTATATAGTCTCCCTATTAGTGTTCAGACATGACCTAGAGTGGAATTTTTTGATTAGTGACATAACAGGTATTATGTAACAGGCATTCATCTGCTCTTTGATGGTTCTTAGTGAAAACTGGAGTTTGACAGTGCTAACCAGTTGAATACATTTAGCAATGTCAAGGCTCAGACATAGGCTTTATACTGGGCTGTAGGAGCTATAAGCAGGGAGAAGGCAAAATGATACGCAGGAACAGGGTGGTAGGCAGGCACAGGAGCAGAATGATAGACGGCACAGGAGCGGAATGATAGAAAGGCACAAGAGTGGAATGATAGGCAAGCACAGGAGCAGAATGATAGGCAGGCACATGAGTAAGAATGATAGACAGGCACAAGAGTGGAATGATAGGCAAGCACAGGAGCGGAATGATAGACGGGCACAGGAGCGGAATGATAGACGGGCACAGGAGCGGAATGATAGACGGGCACAGGAGCGGAATGATAGACGGGCACAGGAGCAGAATGATAGACGGGCACAGGAGCAGAATGATAGACGGGCACAGGAGCAGAATGATAGACGGGCACAGGAGCAGAATGATGGGCCGACACAGGGGCAGAATGATGGGTCGACACAGGAGCAGAATGATGGGCAGATGCAGGAGCGGAATGATGGGCCGACACAGGAGCGGAATGATGGGCCGACACAGGAGCGGAATGATGGGCCGACACAGGAGCGGAATGATGGGCCGACACAGGAGCGGAATGATGGGCCGACACAGGAGCGGAATGATGGGCCGACACAGGAGCGGAATGATGGGCCGACACAGGAGCGGAATGATGGGCCGACACAGGAGCGGAATGATGGGCAGACAGAGGAGCGGAATGATGGGCAGACAAGGAGCGGAATGATGGTCAGACAGAGGAGCGGAATGATGGTCAGACGCAGGAGCGGAATGATGGTCAGACGCAGGAGCGGAATAGCAGGCAGACACAGGAGCAGAATAGCAGGCAGACACAGGAGCAGAATAGCAGGCAGACACAGGAGCAGAATAGCAGGCAGACACAGGAGCAGAATAGCAGGCAGACACAGGAGCAGAATAGCAGGCAGACACAGGAGCAGAATAGCAGGCAGACACAGGAGCAGAATAGCAGGCAGACACAGGAGCAGAATAGCAGGCAGACACAGGAGCGTAATGATGGTCAGACAGAGGCAACTATTTCACGCCCGTTGGGCAAAGGCAAAAGAATGTGGGCAGCACCGATCACTATCAGTATAGGTGCACTGCTCTGTGGGGTTAATGCCCAAAACTACACAATATTTCATGTAGGGTGACCCCGAAAACACCCTTCCGTTTCCCCAAACCAGAGACTTACTCTTGCACTCAAAAATTAAATGTATCAATTCATTTTATTGTAATAAAAATTAAAACCATGGTCAGACAGAGGAGCGGAATGATGGGCAGACACAGGAGCGGAATGATGGGCGGACGCAGGAGCGGAATGATGGGCAGACGCAGGAGCGGAATGATGGGCAGACGCAGGAGAGGAATGATGGGTAGACGCAGGAGAGGAATGATGGGTAGACGCAGGAGAGGAATGATGGTCAGATGCAGGAAAGGAATGATGGTCAGACGCAGGAAAGGAATGATGGTCAGACGCAGGAAAGGAATGATGGTCAGACGCAGGAAAGGAATGATGGTCAGACGCAGGAAAGGAATGATGGGTAGACGCAGGAGCAGAATAGCAGGCACACACAGGAGCGGAATGACGGTCAGACACAGGAGCGGAATGACGGTCAGACACAGGAGCGGAATGACGGTCAGACACAGGAGCGGAATGACGGTCAGACACAGGAGCGGAATGACGGTCAGACACAGGAGCGGAATGACGGTCAGACACAGGAGCGGAATGACGGTCAGACACAGGAGCGGAATGACGGTCAGACACAGGAGCGGAATGACGGTCAGACACAGGAGCGGAATGACGGTCAGACACAGGAGCGGAATGACGGTCAGACACAGGAGCGGAATGACTGTCAGACACAGGAGCGGAATGACTGTCAGACACAGGAGCGGAATGACTGTCAGACACAGGAGCGGAATGACGATCAGACACAGGAGCGGAATGACGGTCAGACACAGGAGCGGAATGACAGAGGCAACTATTTCACGCCCGTTGGGCAAAGGCAAAAGAATGTGGGCAGCACCGATCACTATCAGTATAGGTGCACTGCTCTGTGGGGTTAATGCCCAAAACTACACAATATTTCATGTAGGGTGACCCCGAAAACACCCTTCCGTTTCCCCAAACCAGAGACTTACTCTTGCACTCAAAAATTAAATGTATCAATTCATTTTATTGTAATAAAAATTAAAACCATGGTCAGACAGAGGAGCGTAATGATGGTCAGACAGAGGAGCGGAATGATGGTCAGACAGAGGAGCGGAATAATGGTCAGACACAGGAGCGGAATGATGGGCGGACGCAGGAGCGGAATGATGGGCAGACGCAGGAGCGGAATGATGGGCAGACGCAGGAGCGGAATGATGGGTAGACGCAGGAGAGGAATGATGGTCAGACGCAGGAAAGGAATGATGGTCAGACGCAGGAGCGGAATGACGGTCAGACACAGGAGCAGAATAGCAGGCACACACAGGAGCGGAATGACGGTCAGACACAGGAGCGGAATGACGGTCAGACACAGGAGCGGAATGACGGTCAGACACAGGAGCGGAATGACGGTCAGACACAGGAGCGGAATGACGGTCAGACACAGGAGCGGAATGACGGTCAGACACAGGAGCGGAATGACGGTCAGACACAGGAGCGGAATGACGGTCAGACACAGGAGCGGAATGACGGTCAGACACAGGAGCAGAATAGCAGGCAGACGCAGGAGCGTAATGATGGTCAGACGCAGGAGCGTAATGATGGTCAGACGCAGGAGCGGAATGACGGGTAGACGCAGGAGCGGAATGACGGTCAGACGCAGGAGCGGAATGACGGTCAGACGCAGGAGCGGAATGACGGTCAGACGCAGGAGCGGAATGACGGTCAGACGCAGGAGCGGAATGACGGTCAGACGCAGGAGCGGAATGACGGTCAGACGCAGGAGCGGAATGACGGTCAGACGCAGGAGCGGAATGACGGTCAGACGCAGGAGCGGAATGACGGTCAGACGCAGGAGCGGAATGACGGTCAGACGCAGGAGCGGAATGACGGTCAGACGCAGGAGCGGAATGACGGTCAGACGCAGGAGCGGAATGACGGTCAGACGCAGGAGCGTAATGACGGTCAGACGCAGGAGCGTAATGACGGTCAGACGCAGGAGCGTAATGACGGTCAGACGCAGGAGCGTAATGACGGTCAGACGCAGGAGCGTAATGACGGTCAGACGCAGGAGCGTAATGACGGTCAGACGCAGGAGCGTAATGACGGTCAGACGCAGGAGCGTAATGACGGTCAGACGCAGGAGCGTAATGACGGTCAGACGCAGGAGCGTAATGACGGTCAGACGCAGGAGGGGAATGACGGTCAGACGCAGGAGGGGAATGACGGTCAGACGCAGGAGGGGAATGACGGTCAGACGCAGGAGGGGAATGACGGTCAGACGCAGGAGGGGAATGACGGTCAGACGCAGGAGGGGAATGACGGTCAGACGCAGGAGGGGAATGACGGTCAGACGCAGGAGGGGAATGACGGTCAGACGCAGGAGGGGAATGACGGTCAGACGCAGGAGGGGAATGACGGGCAGACGCAGGAGCGGAATGACGGGCAGACGCAGGAGCGGAATGACGGGCAGACACAGGAGCAAAATGATAAGCAGGCACAGGAGCAGAATAGCATGCAGACACAGGAGCTGAATGATGGTCAGACACTTGAGCGGAATGATGGTCAGACACTTGAGCGGAATGATGGTCAGACACTTGAGCGGAATGATGGTCAGACACTTGAGCGGAATGATGGTCAGGCACAGGAGCGGAATGATGGTCAGACACTTGAGCGGAATGATGGTCAGACACTTGAGCGGAATGATGGTCAGACACTTGAGCGGAATGATGGTCAGACACTTGAGCGGAATGATGGTCAGACACTTGAGCGGAATGATGGTCAGGCACAGGAGCGGAATGATGGTCAGGCACAGGAGCGGAATGATGGTCCGGCACAGGAGCGGAATGATGGTCCGGCACAGGAGCGGAATGATGGTCCGGCACAGGAGCGGAATGATGGTCAGGCACAGGAGCGGAATGATGGTCAGGCACAGGAGCGGAATGATGGTCAGGCACAGGAGCGGAATGATGGTCAGGCACAGGAGCGGAATGATGGTCAGGCACAGGAGCGGAATGATGGTCAGGCACAGGAGCGGAATGATGGTCAGGCACAGGAGCGGAATGATGGTCAGGCACAGGAGCGGAATGATAAGCAGGCACAGGAGCAGAATGATAAGCAGGCACAGGAGCAGAATGATGGGCAGACACAGACATAGGAGCAGAATGATAGGCAGGCACAGGAGTGGGACTTCCAGGTAAAACAAGTGGCATTAGCTGTGAGTGAAGCAGAAGCATCAGACATTATCAAGTGGTTTTCTTCATGGGGGGTTGGGAGCAATTCGGGGGATGCTAGTTAAAAATGTGTTTTTTGGTACACTTTAAGCTGTAAACATTTTACCTCAGCTTGCAGAGATTCAGGATCATTTTCCTGTGCCTCTAGGACTGTAGTTTTGTCATTCAGACTTTTTTTTTTCCATTTCTTTAGTTATTTAACCAGCAAATGCCTGAGAGAATGATTCCAGGGCTTTCCACAAAAATACCTGAAACCTGGATACCACCAGGAGGGGAAGATTGTGAGATGACAGGAGAGGAGGGGAGGCCAGTAGCTGTGGTAGCCATCTTGAATGCTCGGCGGGCAGAGGATATTTGTAATTCCCGATGTATATGCCGATATTCTAAGTGTGCCATACACTCCACTTCGATCTTCATGACATGTGGGTAATCTTCAGTAGAGTGCGAACTTCTGCAGAGATGAATATGCAAAAAAGAAAGCCCCTCCCGGTCCATATATACCTGCGACCTCCCACCAATTTCCCAGTTCCTTCTCTGAAGTGAAGGCGACAAGTCAGAAGATGAAGACTTCTTTACTTACAGGTAAGCCGGGCCCGCGCCCGGCCGTTTATTGTCCCTATTGCTGCCAGGACCCTTTCTAAATTGCCCCTATTTGAGCCTCCCAGCTTAGGCTGTGGGTCCTGGTGAAGGTAGGCAGCACCCTATGGGTTCGGAAGGAGCATTGCTCCACCGTGAGACCTCATTATGGGGTAGACGGTTACCCAGGTTTTGGTGATCCTGGCGTGGGATGCCCCGTCCCTCTATGCTTATGGCCAGATTCTGGCAGGGTTTCCCCCCCTTCTGGGTCCCTTACTCCCCTCCAGGTGGGGGGGGGGGGTTGCCTGGCCGTTATTTTTGGTTTCATTCTCCTATGCCCCTGTGTGTGTGGGTGTGCGAGTTTCACTGTGTGTGTGTGTGTTGACTGACAGGATGTTTTCACTTCTGAGGGCCATAGTTTGCATTGTTGCCTATCTGGTGCCTTTGATTTAGCCTGGGGAGCTTCTCCCCCTCAGGCTGTGTTCAGGGAGGGGGCGGGGCCGGGCTCTCTGCGTTGCTGGGAGGGGTGGCGTGGCATGGCGAGTGCACGTTCTGCGCTGGCCCGCCCTCCCCCTTCTCTTCCTGTCTTTCTGCATGAGGCACTGCTCGGGGGCCATTTTGGATTGCTGTTGCTGAGCTGCACTCCTGGTGGTAAGGGCCGGATGGCCACTTCCTTAGCTTATGTGGGGGCCCCTCTCTAGCGGGGGGGCCCCACTGATTTGCGGGCATGTGTGTGTGTCTATTGCTTTTAGTTATCGCATGTCTGGAGCTGGGATATATATATATATATTTATATATATATATAATTATGTATGTGTTATTGCTATATATATATATATATATATATATATATATATATATATATGATTGCATTGTATTGTCTGTGTTACAGATTGCATTGTATTTGTGCATATTAAGGGGTTCCTCCTGGTCCTGGGGTCCCTAGTGTAAAATTGATCACATCAAATCCTCCCACCGGGACTTTTAAGGGGCATAAATTTCCTGCGGTCTTGCGACTGACCACAAAAATCACCATATGGAGGCTCTGCAGGATACTGGGCTCGGGCTCCCTCTGGGACAATCCGGGCCATGTGTTTGGTGTGGGGTATCTCTTACGGGGGAGAATGTGCTGATCTGTATACCATGCGCACAAAAGGCCATAACGCGGCAGTCTGGTACCCAGCCTTCTGGGTCGGCTCCTCCCGCTTCATCGCCTTCCCCTCCCCGCCTTATCCGTACCCCAAGTGACATTAGTGCCAGCGGGGTGTCGCACTCTGATGTTTGTGCTAGGTTGGCCAGCATCGAGAAATGTATTGCTAGCACGGTGGGCAAGAAGGCCCAGGTTAAAAAGAGACATTTGTCATCGGCCCAGCCCTTGTGGGATGTTGACGACGATTCCGTTGATTTGTCAGATTATTCCCCATTAGAGGAGGGGGAATTGTATGAGGAAACAGAGGCTGACTATGTTCAGTCTGGTGATGCCGATGTCGGGCAGGCGCTGGGGGATGCCGTAGATACGGCCACTGTTTTGTCACATCTATTGGAGGTGTTGAATATTGAACCGCCTGAGGCGCCCCCTCCCCTCTCAAGAAGGGGGAATCTTTTGGGGTCCGCAAGCCCCGTCTAGAGTTCCCTACCCAGGGTCACTTTGATGCGCTGATCCTTAGAGAATGGAAGAGGCCCAGTCGGCTTCCTGGTGTTCCTCAGGGATGGGATAAGAAGTATCCTTTCCCGTGGAGGCGGATAAGCGCTGGTCTTCTCCTCCCGAGGTCGACGCGCCAGTTTTAGGTTTGACCAACTCTTCTGTGCTGAACACCCCTGACGCCACTTCCCTTAAGGATGGCGAAGATAAGTGCCTTGATCAGATGGCGTGCCACGCATTTGCCAGCGTGGGCTCGGCCCTGCGGCCTGTTTGTGCATCTGCCCTGGTGTCGCTTGCTACCAGGTCTCTTATCAGGGACTGGCTGAATGACGCTCAGTTTGATCCAGCTAGCGCTGAGTTCGCTACCCTTAAGAGATGTGAATTGTTCATGGAATTTGTCTTGGCTGCTATGGAAGATTCTATTGTCGTGTGTAGTAGGACTTCAGCCTTACTGGTGGCTATGCGCAAATCGGTCTGGCTCCGCCAGTGGACGGCAGACTTTGGGGCCAAGAAGTCGCTCACAGCTCTTCCTTTCTTGGGTACGCGGCTGTTTGGAGATAAATTGGATGCTGTTGCTAAAGGAGGTAAGTTACCTCAGCGGAGGAAACAGCGCCGTCCCTTTCGGGGGGCTGGCTCGTTCACTCCTTCCTTTCGAGGGGCCAGAGCGGCTAGGGGTTTGGCCTTCTCGGGTGTTAGGGGCTCGTCCTGGAACAGGGGCAGAGGTCGGGCACGTCCCGCGGCTGCCTGGGGTTCCAAGCCCAAGCCTGCCGTTAAACCGGCTCAGCAATGAAGGGGCGCCCTCACCCGCAAGGGTGGGGGGACGGCTGCGGCTCTTCTTCCATGTCTGGGCCCGGGAGGTCACAGACAATTGGATCTTGGAAGTGGTCTCCTCCGGGTACAAACTGGAGTTCGAGTACTGGCCGCCCCCAAGATTCTTAAGGTCTCTGGTGCCCTCGGACCCTCAGGCTGCACAGGGGCTCCTGTTAGCAGTGAAAAACCTTCTGGACATGGGGGTTATATGCCCGGTGCCTCCGTCGGAGAGAGGCAGGGGTTACTACTCCAACCTTTTCACGGTTCCCAAGAAGGAGGGTTCGGTGAGACCCATTTTAGATCTCAAGGTTCTCAACAGGTTTATCAGAGCCAAAAAGTTCCGCATGGAGACTCTGCACTCGGCTATCAATTCCCTACGCCAAGGGGATTTTATGACATCCATAGACATCAAGGATGCGTATCTGCATGTTCCGATTTTTCAGGCACATCAGAGATTCCTCCGGTTTGCGGTGGAGGATCAACATTATCAGTTTGTAGCTCTTCCCTTCGGACTGACCTCGGCGCCGAGGGTCTTTACCAAGGTCTTGGCGGGAATAATGGCTCTGCTCAGAGCTCAGGGCATTCGCATTGTGCCTTATCTGGACGACCTGTTGATCTCAGCTTCTTCCCTCCGTCAGGCGGAGCTGGACACCCACCAGGTGGTGTCCACCCTGGAGAGGTTCGGGTGGGTGATCAACCGCCCCAAGTCTTCTCTCTCACCGTCTCGTGTGATTTCATTTCTGGGCATGAATCTGGATACCAGACCAAGGTGCAGGGGATTCAGGGTCTGATCCGCCTTCTTCTGGCCAATCCTTGTCCCTCTATCCGACAGGGGCTGAAACTGGTGGGCTTGATGGTATCCTCCTTCGAGGCGGTACCGTTTGCACAGTTTCACATGAGATCTCTTCAACTTCACCTATTGACGCATTGGGACAGGTGTCCGCAGTCATTGGATCAACTTTTCAGGATGTCTCCCAGGGTTTGGCAGTCCTTTCGGTGGTGGCTGAAATCGAGCAACCTGTTGAAGGGCAGATCCTTTCTGGTCCCTTGTTGGGAGACGGTTACCATGGATGCCAGCCTGTCGGGCTGGGGAGGTTATTGGAAAAGTCATCAGTTCAGCGGGGTGTGGGGTCCTCAGGAGGCTCACACCGCCATCAATGTCTTGGAGCTCAGAGCCATCTGACTGGTTCTTGCTCGGCTGACCTCACATTTACAGGGTCTACCGGTTCAGGTTCGTTCAGACAACCGAACGGCGGTAGCTTACATCAATCACCAAGGAGGGACTCACAGCAGGAGTGCCCTCAGTGAAGTCTCGCTGATCCTGCAGTGGGCGGAGAGCAATGTTCCTTGCATTTCGGCAGTCTACATTCCGGGAGTGGAGAACACGGAGGCGGATTCCCTGAGCAGGGGATCCTCTCGCCAAGGAGAGTGGTCTCTCAACCCCGAGGTTTTTCTGGATCTTTGGCGCAAGTGGGGGACTCCGGAGGTGGATCTCTTTGCCTCGAGGCACAATCACAAATTTCCGGCCTTTGTGTCTCTTTCTTAGGATCCTCTATCTCTGGCAGTGGATGCCTTGTCCCTTGCTTGGAAGGAGCTGGGTTTTCTGTACCTGTTTCCGCCCGTCTCCATGCTGGGCAAGGTAGTTCGCAAACTGGTTCTAGAAGGGGCACCAGCGATTCTGGTGGCTCCAAGGTGGCCAAGAAGGGTTTGGTACGCAGACGTTGTAAGGCTGGCCGTAGATTGGTACCGGCTTCCCTTGTTGCCGGATCTGCTATCTCAGGGTCAACTACTTTACCCCAATTTACAAACGCTGGCTTTGACGGCTTGGCTGCTGAAACCTTCATTTTGAAAGAGGAAGGTTTGTCTGAGGCTGTTGTTCAGACCTTGATTAGGGCTAGGAAGCGGTCCTCTTCTGGCATTTACTATAGGACTTGGAGGTCCTATATTGATTGGTGTGAGGCTAGGGCCTTGCCTTGCAGGGTGTTTTCGATTCCCAGGATTTTGGAGTTTCTTCAGCATAATTTGGATCTTGGGTTCCAGCTTAGTACTTTGAAAGGACAGGTTTCTGCTCTGTCAGTTTTCTTCCAGAGGTCTTTTGCCTTACACCCACTGGTTAAGAACTTTTTTCAAGGGGTTGCGCAGGTGCGGCCTCCTCGGAAGGCTGTGGTTCCTGTTTGGGATTTGAATTTGGTTCTTTCGGCTCTCCAGGGTCCTCCTTTTGAGCCGCTACAGGATATTGCTCTTTCGGTTCTCACTCAGAAGGTTGCTTTCTTGGTGGCTATTACCTCTGTTCGGCGTGTCTCTGAGTTGGCGGCTCTGTCGATTCAGGCCCCTTACTTTGAGAGACACCAGGATAAGGTGGTTTTTTGTTTTTAGCCGGATTTCCTTCCTAAGGTGGTGTCTGCTTACCACCTCAATCAGGATATTGTTCTCCTAAGCCTAACCATGACAAGGAGAGGGTTCTGCACGATTTGGATGTTGTTCGCTGTGTGAAGTACTATTTGGTGACTACTTCTTCCTTCCGCAAGACGGACGCTTTTTTCGTGGTGCCCTGTGGGCCCAGGAAAGGTTTGGCGCCTGCTAAGTCTACGATTAGCAAATGGATTCGTCAGGCCATTGTTGTGGCCTATTCTGCTAAGGGGAGGACTCCCCCTTTTAGGGTCACTGCGCACTCTACTTGTGCGGTTGGTGCGTCCTGGGCTTTTCAGCACCAGGCTTCTGTTGAACAAGTTTGTAAGGCTGCTACTTGGTCTTCCGTTCATACTTTTTCCAAGTTTTACAAGGTTGATGTGTGGGCTTCAGCGGATGCTGTTTTTGGCCGCAAGGTTCGGCAGGCTGCAGTGGTTTGAGTTGGTACATTCTTTACTGTTTCTGGTTCCCACCCATGACGGACACTGCTATGGGATGTCCCACATGTCATGAAGATCGAAGTGGAGTGTATGGCACACTTAGAATAATACCGTTTTGTGATTACTTACCTTTAAAACGGGTATTATGAGTGTGCCATACACTCCACTTCGCCCCACCCCTTTTTTTCAGGTATTCTGGGGCTTTTATATGGTGAACTATTGGTTTTGATTGTTAAGGTTATATTTGGTTCTTCCTGGTCCCTTTACTGCTTTTTTACACTGGGAAATTGGTGGGAGGTCCCAGGTATATACGGACCGGGAGGGGCTTTCTTTTTTGCATATTCATCTCTGCAGAAGTTCGCCCTCTACTGGAGATTACCCACATGTCATGAAGATCGAAGTGGAGTGTATGGCTCACTCACAATACCCGTTTTAAAGGTGAGTACTCACGAAACACTATTTTCTTTTACATCCAGTCCAGGTCGTCCCAAAGTGATGACATGTGGGTGTTCACCCCTAGGGGGCGCTTGACTGCAAGATCAAAGATTTAGCTCCTCCCGGCCCCCTATAAAGGCAGGTGTCCCTCTGTAAGAAATAGAGACTTGATTTCTTACACCTTACGCCACCTAGCCCGTTGGCCACTGCGGGCCCTATTTCCACGGATCCCCCCTGACCCTCTCCTGCCTCCCAGCCTCCGGATGCTACGGGATTCGTGACGGTAGGGTGAACGCCAGGGTCTGTTGGCGTTCGGCAGAGCTCTGGCTCTGGGCCGCAGACCTCATGTTAAAAGGTAGCCGGCCACAGGCTTATGGTGAGCCTGAGGGGGAACCACTATATATATTGTTTATTCTAAGTATACAGCACGTCCTGTTCCAGAATATTCCTTACACTTGGGTAATACATCCTATAATACATGGCCTCTCCTGGGGTCCCAAGCCAAAATCCTCACCCAAGCCCCCTCAGGCATGAAGGGGCGCCCTCACCCATCCGGGTGGGGGGGCAGCTTCGGCTCTTTGCTCGCGTCTGGAGGCTTCACGTCTCAGACCTGTGGATTTAGGAGGTAGTGTCCTCGGGTTACAAGATAGTTTGCAGCCAGGCCGCCCCCAAGATTCATCAAATCCCGGGTGGCTCAAAACCCCCTGTCAGCTCGGGGTCTGTGCCTTGCTGTCCAAAACCTTCTGGAGTTGGGGGTCATCTGCCAGGTGCCTGTGAGGGAAAGGGGCAGAGGCTACTATTCCAATCTTTTCGCTGTTCCCAAAAAAGAGGGGTCCATGAGACCTATCCTAGATTTAAGTGCCTCAACAAATTTGTCAGATTCAAACGCTTTCGCATGGAGACTCTGCGCTCAGCTGTCAATTCACTACGCCTAGGGGACTTCATGACCTCTGTAGACATCAAGGACTCTTACCTTCATGTACCAATCTTTCCAGGTCATCAGAGATTCCTCAGGTTCGCTCTGGAGGATCAGCACTATCAATTTGTGGCTTTGCCTTTCGGTATCAACTCGGCTCCCAGGGTATTCACCAAGGTGCTGGCAGACGTAATGACTCTGCTGAGATCTCAGGGCATTCGCACCCTTCCTTACTTGGACAACATTTTCATCACGTCTCAGTCCCTTCAGCAGGCCGAGAGGGATACCCAGCTGTTAGTGTCCACACTGTAGTCCTTCGGTTGGGTGATCGACCAGCCTAAGTCTTTCTTGTCACCGTCAATGGTGATGTCCTTTCTGGGCATGACTCTGGATACATCTCGGGTCAAGATTTTTCTCCCTCAGCAGAAGGTGGAGAGTCTTCAGGCCCAAGCCTGGTTCCTTATGTCTTTCCCTCATCCCTCCATCTGGCAGGGGATGCAGCTGGTGGGCCTGATGGTGTCTTGCTTCGAGGCAGTTCCATACGCTAAGTTTCACAAGAGACCTCTTCAACTTCACCTCTTGTCAGTTTGGGATCAGGACCCTCAGTCCCTGGATCAGGTGTTTTTTCTGTCCCCTCTGGCCAAACGGTCTCTCTCGTGGTGGCTGGACTCAAGAAACCTGTTGGTGGGCAGATCCTTTCTGGCCCCATGCTGGGAGACAGTCACCACAGATGCAAGTCTGACAGGTTGGGGGGGCTTCTGGAAATCCCTGAAATTCCAGGGTCAGTGGGGCCCTCAGGAGGCCTACACCCCTATCAACATTCTGGAATTGAGGGCGACAAGGTTGGTTCTCGCCCCATTGACTCCACACTTTCGGGGTCGGGCGGTACAGGTCCGCTCGGACAACCAGATGACGATTGCCTACATCAGTCATCAGGGAGGGACCCAGAGCAAGAGGGCCCTCAAGGAAGTGTCCCTGATACTGTCTTGGGTGGAGGAGAATGTTCCCTGCATCTCGGCTGTGTACATCCCGGGGGTGGAGAATCTGGAGGTAGACTCCCTCAGCAGGAGGACCTCTCGTCTGGGAGAATGGTCCCTCAGCAGCAGGGTGTTTCGCTCCCTGTGCCACCGCTGGGGTCAGCCAGATGTGGATCTGTTTGCGTCCCGTCACAATCACAAGCTTCCAGTCTTTGTCTCTCTGTCCCGGGACCCTCTGGCCTTGGCCATGGATGCACTAGCAATGTCTTGGAAGAGCTTCAGCTTATCTATGTGTTCACTCCTTTTCCTCTGCTGGGCAAGGTGCTGTGCAAGATTGCTCAGGAAGGGGTGCCAACCATTCTGGTGGCCCCCTGTTGGCCAAGAAGGGTGTGGTTTGCAGACGTCGTGCAGTTGGCAGTAGATCAGTATGCTCTACCCAAGGATCCAGACCTGCTCACTCAGGGGCAGCTACGCCATCCCAATTTACAAACGCTGGCTTTAAGCTGCGTTTATAAACCTCCATTTTGATGGAACAGGGGCTGCCTGCCTCTGTTGTTCATACCATGATTCGGGCTAGGAAGATGTCCTCGTCATCCATCTGCTATAGGGTCTGGCATGCTTACATTGACTAGTGTGAGTCTAAGTCGCTTCCCTGTAGGGTGTTTTCTATCCCTAGGATTCTGGAATTCCTGCAACATGGTTTGGATTTGGGTCTTCAACTTAGTACCCTCAAAGGTCATGTTTCTGCTTTGGCCATTTTCTTCCAAAGATCCTTTGCTCACCATCGTCTGGTCAAGACCTTCTTCCAGGGGGTTACTCACGTGCGTCCTCCACGTAAGCCTATGTTACCAGTCTGGGATTTGAACCTGGTCTTATCTGCCTTGAGGCCCCTTTGTCCATTTTGACTCTTAAGGTAGTCTTTTTGGTGGCCATCACTTCTGTTAGGCGTGTTTCTGATTTGGAGGCGCTTTCCATCAAAGCCCCTTACTTTGAGAGACACCAGGACAAGGTGGTGTTTCGTTTTAAGCCAGATTTTCTGCCTAAGGTTGTGTCTGCCTTTCATCTCAATCAGGACATTGTTTTGCCTTCTCTATGCCCTAATCCTAGTAACACTAAGGAGCGGGTTTTACACTCTCTGGATGTGGTCTGAAGTTCTATTTGGTGGCTACTGAATCCTTCAGGAAGAATGATGCTCTTTTGTGCTCCCGTCTGGACATAAGAAGGGCTCCAGCTATTAGTTAGTGGATCCGCCAGGCTGTGGTACAGGCCTATTCTGCTAAGGGGAAGGAGCCCTGCTCATTCTACTCGTGCTATTGGTGCCTCTTGGACTTTTCAGCACCAAGCTTCTGTTGAACAAGTTTGCAAGGCCGCTACTTGGTCTTGTGTTCATACTTTTTCTAAGTTTTACAAGGTTGACATTCGGTTGAGTTCAGCAGGCGGCAGTGGTTTAAACTGTTCGCTGTTACTTTTTGGGGATCCCACCCTACCTTACGAACACTGCTATTGGATGTCCCAAGTGTAAGGAATATACATGCTGTATACTTAGAATAATACAATTATGTGATTACTTACCTGTAGAATTGATATTATACGTATATAGCACGTCCTGTTCCATCCCACCCTTGTTATCATTATTCTTAGTTATCTCTGTATGGTGATTGTTCATTTTTGAATTCTGGTTATTATTGTTCTCCTAGCTTCTTGTTAACTGCTTGTCAATACTGGGGAATTTGTGGGAGGTCCCTGACTTATATAGGGCCGGGAGGGGCCACAAGCTGTCTTCTGCAGTCCAGTGCCATTATGTGGATGTATTACTCAAGTGTAAGGAATATTCTGGAACAGGACGTGCTGTATACGTACAATATCAATTCTACAGGTGAGTAATCACAGAATTGTATTTTTTGACTGTATCCCTCCCTGCCCACAAGCTTTATTGGTGCTTTGTTGTGCTGTGTGTTTGACTTTGTGCTTTTGCCACTTGGCTCCTCTCCGGCTCAGCATGTGCATTCTGACTATTCTTAGTATACAGTACGTCCTGCTCCAGATAAGATTCTTTGCGTCTGGGTATAACTCCGCCAGATGGCGCTGGACTGCAGAGACAGCGAAATTGGCTCCTCCCGGGCCCTCAAATACCCGGGACCTCCCACAAATCCCCAGATTTTCTCTGCAGTCTGGACTGCGAAGGACAAGAAGATGGCTCTCTATTCTCGCAGGTGAGCGGGGCTATTAGCCTGCGTCCCTGTAGGACTATTCCCACCCGTTCCATTGTAACTTTGCCTCCCAGCCTTGGCTGCGCTGGTGCGGGTGATGGTAAGCAGCACCACTTTCAGGCGCTTAGGAGCGCTGCTCCACCGCAATCCCCCACCAAAGGGTAGGTGGTATAGGCACATGGTGAGCCTTATAGGATGCCCCTCCCGCACTATTGCCCCTCGCCCCTGTCTATCGGTGGGCCCTACGTAGCTGGCCGCTGCCCTCCCTCACTCTCCCTTGTAGTTCTCGGGGGGGGGGGGGGTGAGTGTGTGTTTGGTACATTCTCTTTTTGGTTGGTGTGCTTGGTTGGCCTTTAGTCCTGTCACCGCACAAGTTTGGTTGCCCTGGTTGCTTGTTTGAATATGCCGCCGCGCGTGCTTGTACGGCGTTCCGCGGCGACATTACCTCTGGCGCTGCTGCGCCATCATTGGCTGATTTTGTCACGTGTGCGGCTTTGCGTTCTTCGGGGGCGGGCCCTGCGGATGGCGCGTTCCGCATCGAGGTATACTCAACGCCATTTTTGCTTCTTCGTGCTGCGGTCCGTGAGTGCCCTCGCGGGCTGTTTGTATATATATTCTTAGTATACAGTACGTCCTGCTCCAGATATAATACTTACACTTGGGTTATCCTCCGCCAGATGGCGCTGCACTGCAGAGACATGGAAAAACAGGCCCCTCCCTGCCCTTCAAATACCCAGGGACCTCCCACAAATCCCCAGATTTCTCTGCAGTGCTGATTGCGAAGACATGATGTATCACTCTCTCGCAGGTGAGCGGGGCTATTACAGCTATTACAGCCTGCGGCCCTGTTGGACTATTCCCACCCGTCCTCCCTGTGATGTGCCTCCCAGCCTGGGCTGCGCTGGTCGGGTGAAGGTAGGCAGCACCATGCGTGCTTAACGGAGCCATGCTCCACCGCAGTCCCCCACCAAAGGGTAGGTGGTTTAGGGCTGATGGTGAGCCTCTAGGGGATGCCCCTCCCGCACTATTGCCCATGCCCCGTTTAGTGGTGGGCCCTGTACAAAGGGTCGCCATCCTCCCTCATTCCCCCCATAGCCCGGGGGGAAAGAAAGGGGGGGGGGTGTGTGTGTAGTAAGGTCTTAGTGTATGTTTTTACACATTATGGCCTTAGTCTTGCCCGGACTAGTATCCCTGGGGTCAGAACCGCGCTGTTTGTTCTTACTGTGTAATTGTCGCAGCCGCGCGCACTTGCTGCGGCGTCTTCATTGGCAAATCATCTTCTCTAAGTGTCCATTCACTTCGCTCCTCATTACAGTTTGTATCTACTTCAGAGCTTCGCGCTCTTCGGGGGGGGGCGGGGACCTAGGTTGGCGCGCTCCGCGTCGCTGCCCGCTCTGGCACGCCCTTCGAGGTTCGCTTTGGCGCCATTTTGATGCTGGTCGCACGCACGCGCGGTGGCGGTCCTCCCCCTCCCTGGGTCTGTAAGTGCCCTCGCGGGCGATTTTCATGATCCATGGTTCTGACTCCCTTCATTCCCATTATGTCTTTCAGACTGGTGAACACCATTGGCTTCTCCCGGCCCGGTGTTAAATTATAGCGGGCTTTGTAAAATTCTCCCACTTCCATAGCGGGTCTTTGGGGCATCCAGGGTTACTTATTGTGTAAATCCGTACTGGCATATTGTGCCTTGATTAATCACCATATGGAGGCATCTCAGAATTATGTGACCGGGGTCCCTCCGGGACAAGACCGGCGGTGTATAGCGTGTAGACAACCCCATGCTGATGCTGGCAGGGCACGGGTCTGCGTACCCTGTGCCGAGCAAGCCCTGGCCCTGCAATCTGGTCGGCCTGTGGCTACACCTAGCTTCAATTCACCTATCTCCCCAGGCTTAAATCTCTCTCCTGCTGAGTCGCCTACTAGTGGGGAATTGCAGCCTGCGGGCCCTTCCAGGCTGCCTACGGCTGAACAGATTATTGCTAGGTTGTGAGAGCGAATGGGCCCTGGTAGAAAGCGGCACCTGTCACCCCATGTTTCTGTATGCTCTATGACAACTGAGGGGTTTGCTACCCCGTGTGACTATACCCCTTCTGAGGAAGGGGAGTTGTTCTTCTGATGAGAGGCCGAGGAGTCACGATGATTCTGGCCCTGAATACTGGGGCCAGTGTGACACTGACGACCTGTTGCTTAAAGTGGACCAACACCCAGGATTTTGACTATCCTGGGTTTTGGTCCACTTCGGCGGGGCACCCCGATCGGGGGTGCCCCGCTGTGTGAAACCCCCCAGAAAGCCCCAAAATCTTACCTGTCCCCGCTCCCACGTGACTGGACGGTCCAATCCCCGCCAACGTCCAGGCGGGGATCAGGAACGTCCAAGCGGCTGCCGCCGCCGCCGCCTCCCTCGCGTCACTTTCGGCGCGCGCGCGCCCCCGCCGGCCATTCGCAGACGGCCGGCGCGGGCGCGCGCACGCCTACAGGGGCGCGAGGGAGGCGATCAGGTAAGCGATTTGGGGTGTCTGGGGGGGAGGTGATCGGCCCGGGAATCTTATAGATTTCCGGCCCGATCACCTCTCGGTGTTGGTCCACTTTAAGGTCTTTAAAGCACTGTCTATCTCTCCCCCCGGTCAGGTCCCCAAGCCTAGAGGGGAGCGTTTCCATACTGCGACTGCACGTTTGGAATTTTTAGAGCAGGCTCATTTCCATGCCCTTGTGCTCAAAGAATGGGAATGCCCCAGTA
The DNA here is from genome assembly GCA_027917425.1 of Gastrophryne carolinensis. Classification (NCBI taxonomy): domain Eukaryota; kingdom Metazoa; phylum Chordata; class Amphibia; order Anura; family Microhylidae; genus Gastrophryne; species Gastrophryne carolinensis. The sequence goes on along the minus strand of CM051235.1, from coordinate 167,059,683 downwards.
AACTTCCAGGGGTTCCAGGGGACTGGGATAGGAAATTAGGTGGTTAATTGCTGGTCATCCCCCCCGTGGTGGATGCGCCGATCATAGGGGTCCCTAACCCCCCCTTTATTACAACCCCTGCCTATAGCGCCCTTCGGGATGCTGAGGACCGGCGCATTGAGCTGCTGGCCTCCCATGCCTTTTCTTGTGCCAGGGTGGCGCTGCGTCCGGTCTGTGCCGCAGCCATTACTGCGGTGCCGCTAGAATCCTCCTCAAAAAATTGCTCGATCATCACCCCGAGGATCTCCCCTGGGAGGTGTTTAATGCACTCTCCAATTGTGATGTATTTGTGAAGTTTATTCTATTAGCGCTAGATGACGCGATTAGAATATGTGCAAGAACTTCCGCCCTTGCGGTGGCTATTCGTCGACTTGCTCTGGCTGCGACAGTGGGGTGCTGATGATGCTACTAAAAAGACTCTTACTGGGCTCCCCTTCAGAGGACAATGCCTATTTGGGGCCCGTCTAGATCTGTTCGGTAAAGAGGGAAAATCACCCCTTTGCAGGCGGCCGTCCCGGCCCCCTCGAGGCAGGAGCACCCCTCCTCCCCCCTACCTTAGTGTTAAACAGGAACCAGGGGTGTCTTTCCGGATTTTTGGGGCAGATTCCTGCCCCACGAGCAGCAGGCAACGCTCTGGCCCCTCTGGCGGGGCTAAGCCCAAATCTTCCACCAAGCCCCCTCAAACATGATGGGGCGCCCTCGCCCGGCTGGGTGAGGGGATGGCTGCAGCACCTTGCTCTTATCAGGATCCTCATTCTGGTGGATTCAGGAGGTTGTGTCTACCCGGACGCCTTCCCTCACTCCCCTGTCTCTGCATCAGGATAGTTTGGATACCCGGCTGGTGGGCCCATTGGGAGTCATTTGGATGGGTGTTCAATCACCTCGAGTCCTCGCTGTTCCCTAAAGTGGTAACTCCATTAATAGGAATGATCCTGGATCAGGTTCTACCAGATTCTCCCCCTCTCGGCAATTAGGTGGGCATTCTGGTCACATGGGCCCAGTCCCTCCCTTCTGTCCCGGTTTCTTAACACCAGGCAGGGATGCAACTGTTGGGCCATTGTTAACTTGCTCGGCAGGAGCCCGAGGTAGCTAAAGAGGTCCCTTATGCTCAGTCCCCTTGAGCTCGTCTGCGACTTCTATTGGTAACATAGGACAGGGATCCAGCACCCCTGCAGCAGGGCCTGTGGGCCTTCCCACCTGTATGACGGTTTTCTCTTGAAAGTGGATGAACTCGAGGGACCTGTCTGGGGGCAGTTCCCCCCTTGCCTTTTTCTGGAAATGGCCACCTTGGATGCCAACCCTTCAGGTTGAAGGGAATGGTTTCTTCCGAAACCCCCTGCGATTCTGGTGGTGGGGCCCATAGAGGGTCCTTACGCATTTTTTAAGTCTAAACAGTGAGCATCTTTTCAGTTGGCTCTTTCTCACTTGACCGCTCCCTTTCTGGCTTGCCAGGCTGGGGGTGCTCGGTCCATCTGACGATAGACGTACTACCTTAACCATTGGAAGGGACCTTCCAGGGAGTGTCTATGTTCCCTTCCGGGCGGAGACAATGCTCCCTGCATGTTAGTGATATTAGCTCCGGCAAAACCCTCTGCGACAGGATGTGCTAATCCCTGTGTCGTTATGGAGTCCAACCAGTCGTGGATCTGTTGGGTTCCGTTACCTTCACAGGCTATCGGCCTTTGTTTCCCTGTCCCAGGATGCTATGTCAGTGGTCCGGATGCCTTAGTACCGTCTTGACAGGACTTTTGGTTCTGTGTGCCCTCCTCCATTCCCTCTGCTAGGCAGGGTTATGCGGAAGATTACTCTGGTAAGGGGACCAGTGCTTCTGGTGGCCCCCAGTTGTCCTAGTATAGTGTGGTTGCAGACATGGTACTGTGATCAGTAGTTCTGCACCTTGCCAGGAGTGCCAGTTGTTCACTCAGGGCCCTCCTTTACGTCACTATAATTCATGGTCCCTGGCCTAGTCGATCTGACTGCTGAAACATACATCTTGATGGAGACAATTTAGCTGTCTCTGTGTTTGTGACTATGGGAAGGCTAGGAGTAAGCCTCTTCCTCGTCTTCTTCTATTGTAGGGTATGGCATACCCACATTGATTGGGGCGAGTCTAGTTCTCTTACTTGTAGGACGTTCTCGGTTCCCAGGTTTCCAGTGTGGCGTTCAGCTTAAATTGGAGTTAGTTCCCCAGCTCAGTTCACTGATGGGTCAGGCTCTGCCCTGTCCACCTTGCCTTAGCAGCCTCTGGTTCAGTCTTCCTTGGTTAAGACTTCCTTCAGGGGGTGCTCATGTGCATCCTCCATGTACTCCTATGGTCCCTGTTGGGATTGAAATTGAATTCTTTCCATCTGCTTGCAAGGATTGTCCCTTGGTCCTATTCAGGACGCTGTCTGGATGTCCTTACCCTCAAGGTTGTCCTTCTGGTGCCTGTTACCTTGGTCAGGCGTTTGTTAGCAGGCGGCTCGGTCTACCTAGCCCTCATTCCTTGAGATACTCCAGGATAAGGTGGAGTTCCGCCTGAAGCCGGATTCTCTACATCTGAAGGTGTCTTATGTTCATTTATTCGAGATATTCTTATCCTCGGCTATCCCCCTTCCTAGCGACGCTGAGGAAGTGGTTCTGCATTCCTTATACATGTGTTGGCAGTTTTTTCCTTAGGAGTCACTGTGTCCTTAGGGGAACTGAGGTTCCTTGGGGCTTGTGGTCATTACATCCTGAATGTGCCCAATCTCGTCTGCTCTCGAGAGTTGGGCGGTTTGGTCCTGGTTGTTACCTTAATGGATGTACTCCTGGTACCTTGTTTCGGCCTTTGGCTTCTGCCAAATTTATTAGCGATCGGATTGTCAGGCTGTTACTCAGGCCTACTCAGGCAAGGGTAAGAATCTCCCTTGTTGCCTTGATTCCTTTTCTACGCGTGCTTGATGCCTCTTGGGCCTTTCAGCACCGGTTTTGCTGTTGAACTGGTTGGTTAGGCCACTACCATTGGCCTTCTGCTCATAACCTTTGCAAGGTTTTACAATGTTGATGTTAGGGCCTCAGCTCTTGCTGTCTTGGCCGTATGGTTCTGCAGGTGACAGTGCTTTAAACTGTCTGCTGTTGTCGTTTTTGTTGGGGATCCCACCCTACTTTATGGACACTGCTTTTGGATGTCCCAAGTGTAAGTATTATATCTGGAGCAGGACGTACTGTATACTAAGAATAATACAATTCTGTGAAGTACTCACCTGTAGAATTGATATTATTTGTATACAGTACGTCCTGCTCCACCCCATCCTGGTTTTGCATTTTTCTGGATCCCCTGTATGGTGATTGTTATCATTGTTATCATTACCAGTTGTTCTGGGTGGTTTAATTCTCCCGGCTTCTTGTTCATTGCTTTTCAATGCTGGGGATTCGTGGGAGGTCCCTGGGTATTTGAAGGGCCGGGAGGGGCCTGTTTTTCTATGTCTCTGCAGTGCAGCGCCATCTGGCGGAGGATAACCCAAGTGTAAGTATTATATCTGGAGCAGGACGTACTGTATACAAATAATATCAATTCTACAGGTGAGTACTTCACAGAATTGTATTTTTAATGTTATGTATGCATGTCGCTTACAGGGTTTTTTTGCTTATGTCTTACAGGCGGATCAAACTCAATTGGTTTCTCCCGGCCCTACCCCCTCTATTAGTTTATTAAACTTATTGAGGCCTAGTGTGCTAATTCCTCCCACTTCCCTAGCGGGCTATTGGGGCATCCCGGGTTGCTTTTCTAGCGTGAATCCCTATCAGCATACTGTGCCGCTATAATCACCATATGGAGGCGTCTCAGGATAATGTGCTCGGGGTTCCTTCGGGACAAACCCGGCTGTGTGTGGCGTGTGGGGTGTCCCCTACAAGTGTTGACAATGTGCGGGTTTGCATACATTGTGCCCAGCAGGTGCTTGCGCTGCAGCCTGGTTTACCAGCAGCTGGGCCTGCGCCACGTATGGCTTCGCCTAATCCCCCAAGCTTACATTTGACTCCCAGTGAGCTGCATACCAGTGGGGAGTCTCGGCCTGATGTGTCTACTAGACTGGCCAGTGTTGAAAAGTTGCTTGTTAATACTATGGCGCGTAAGGCCTCTGCTAAGAGGCGGCATTTGGCGCCTGATGTCACTCTTTTCCCTATGGGGGCTGAAGAGTTCTTTGATCTGTCTGGTTATACCCCCTGGAAGAAGGGGAATTGTTCTCTGACTCAGAATCATCTGAAGAATAGCCCAAAGGTTATGATGATTCTGGCTCTGATCCCTGGGCCCCAGATGATACTGATAGGCTTTTGGCTCAGATTTTTGAAGTGCTTTCTATCTCTCCCCCGGCCGTGGCTCCTAAGCAGCAGGGGGAACTGTTTCATATTGCTAAGCCACGTTTAGAGTTCCCTGAACAATCTCATTTTAATAATCTCGTGCTCAAAGAATGGGAGCATCCTAGCAGGCTCCCCGGTGTCCCTAAGAGTTGGGATAAGAGATATCCCTTTCCTGCTGAGGTGGTTAAACGTTGGTCATACCCTCCCGAAGTGGATGCCCCAATTCTGGGGTTGTCTAACACCTCTGTCATGCATTACCTTGACTCTACTACCCTGAAGGATAGTGAGGAGCGGCATATTGGTCAGCTGGCTTCCCATGCCTTTGCCTTTGTGGGGATGGCGCTGCGCCCTGTTTGTGCTTCTGCCATTACGGCTGTGGCTATTAGGACTCTGCTTAAAAGTGTCCTAGATGGAGATCCTGATGATGTTTCTAGTGAAGAGTATAATGCACTCTCGCGTTGTTAGGTATTTATTGCTTATGTCCTCTCTGCCTTGGATGATACCATTAGGATGTGTGGCAGAGCCTCTGCCTTGGTGGTGGCTATACGCCGCTCGGTTTGGCTGCACCAGTGGGCAGCTGACAACGCTGCCAAGAAGGCTTTCACTGGTTTTCCCTTCAAAGGACTACGCCTCTTTGGGGACCGCCTGGACCTGTTTGCTAAGGGAGGCAGGTTCCCCCTACCGTGGATCCAGAACGGGGAGAGGGGTCTCCTTTACTGGGGCCCGAGGAGATTTCTGGGGTAGGGGCAGAGGACGTGGACGCCCTGGCCCATCCTGGTGCTCCAAATCTAAACCTTCCCCCAAGCCCCCTCAGGCATGAAGGGGCGCCCTCACCCATCCGGGTGGGGGGACAGCTTCAGCTTTTTGCTCACGTCTGGAGGCATCATGTCTCAGACCGGTGGATTCAGGAGGAGTGTCCTTCGGTTACAAGATAGAGTTTGCTGCCTGGCCGCCCCAAAGATTCATTAGATCCTGGATGTCTCAGGACCCCATGTCAGCTCAGGCTCTGATACAGGCGGTGCAAAGCCTTCTGGAGCTGGGGGTCATCTGTCAGTCAGGCCCATCCTGTACATGAAGATCCTCAACAAATTTGTCAGATGCAGGCGCTTTTGCATGGAAACTCTGTGCTCTGCTATCAGTTCCCTGCGTCCAGGGGACTTCATGACCTCTGTGGACATCAAGGATGCTTACCTTCATATTCCCATCTTCCCAGGTCATCAAAGATTCCTCAGGTTCGCTCTGGAGGATCAGCACTACCAATTTGTGGCATTGCCCTTCGGTCTCACTTCAGCCCCCAGAATGTTCACCAAGGTGTTGGCAGGAGTGATGGCTCTGCTCAGGTCTCGGGGCATTCGCGTCCTGCCCTATCTGGACGATATTCTCATCACTTCTCAGCCCCTCCAACAGGCAGAGCTGGATACTCAGCGAGTAGTGTCCACACTGGAGGCATTTGGCTGGGTGATCAACCATCCCAAATCTTCCCTGTCTCCCTCCTTGGTGACGCCTTTTCTGGGAATGAATCTGGATTCTGTTCAGGCAAGGATTTTTCTTCCTCAGCAGAAGGTGGACAGTCTGTTAGCGCAGGTTCAGTTCCTTCTATCTTGCCCTCATCCCTCCATCAGGCAGGGAATGCAGCTGGTGGGGCTGATGGTATCGTGCTTGGAGACTGTTCCTTATGCCCAGTTTCACATGAGGCCTCTGCAACTCCACCTCTTGTCAGTATGGGATAATGATCCTGCGTCCCTGGATCAGGTCCTTGTTCTGTCCCCCCTAGCCAGGCGGCCCCTCTCGTGGTGGCTGGACTCCAGGAACCTGTTGGCGGGCAGATACTTTCTGGCCCCCTGCTGGGAGACGGTCACCATGGATGCCAGTCTGACAGGTTGGGGGGGCTTCTGGAAGTCCCTACAGTTCCAAGGGCGGTGGAGCCCTCGGGAGGCCCACACCCCTATCAACATTCTGGAACTGAGGGCAATCAGGTTGGTTCTGGCTCACTTGACCCCACACCTTCGGGGCCAGCCTGTTCAGGTACGCTCGGACAACCAGACGGCGGTTGCCTATATCAATCATCAGGGAGGGACCTGGAGCAAGGGGGCCCTCAAGGAAGTGTCCCTGATCCTGTCCTGGGTGGAGGACAATGTTCCCTGGATCTCAGCTGTGTACATTCCGGGGATGGAGAATCTGCAGTCAGAGTCTCTGAACAGGGGGACCTCTCACCTGGGAGAATGGTCCCTCAGCGAGTTTCACTCTCTGTGTCACCGTTGGGGTCAGCCAGATGTGGATCTGTTTGCGTCCCATCACAATCGCAATCTCCCAGCCTTTGTCTCCCTGTCCCAGGATCCTCTGGCCTTGGCCACAGATGCTCTAGCAATTTCATGGCGGGGCTTTCAGCTTCTGTATGTCTTTTCCCCATTCATCCTGTTGAGCAGGGTTCTGCGCAAGATTGCTCAGGAAGGGGTGCCAGCAATCCTGGTGACTCCCCAGTGGCCAAGAAGAGTGTGGTTTGCAGACATAGTGCAGCTGGCAGTAGATCAGTACACTCTGCCCAGGGTTCCAGACCTACTCACTCAGGGACATTTACGCCATCCCAATTTGCAAACGCTGGCTTTGACAGCCTGGCTGCTGAAACCTCCATCTTGATGGAAAAGGGGCTGTCTCCCCCTGTTAACACCATGGTTAGGGCTAGGAAGAAGTCTTCTTCTATTTACTATACCTACATTGACTGGTGTGAGTCTAGGTCTCTTCCCTGTCGTGTGTTCTCTATTCCCAGGATTCTGGAGTTCCTTCAACATGGTTTGGATCTGGGGCTTCAACTCCGTACTCTGAAGGGTCATGTTTCTGCCCTGGCTGTTTTCTTCCAAAGATCTTTTGCTCAGCATTCTCTGGTCAAGACCTTTTTCCAGGGGGTTACTCATGTGCGTATGTTGCCTGTCTGGGACTTGAACTTGGTCCTTTCTGCCTTGTAGGGTGCTCCCTTTGAACCTGTGCATGAGGCTGCCTTGGCCATTCTTACTCTCAAGGTTGTTTTTTTTTTGGTGGCTATCACTTCTGTTAGGCGTGTTTCTGAGTTGGTGGCGCTTTCCATCCAGCCCCCCTACTTTGAGAGGACAAGATGGTGTTTCGCTTCAAGCCAGATTTTCTGCCTAAGGTTGTGTCTGCTTTTCATCTTAATCATCAGGACATTGTTCTACCTTCCTTGTGCCCTAATCCTAGTAACACTAAGGAGAGGGTTCTGCATTCCATGGATGTGGTCAGGAATCTGAAGTACTATCTGGTGGCTACTGCACCTTTCAGAAAAACTGATGCTCTTTTTGTGGTCCCTTCTGGTCCTAGGAAGGGTTTGGCTCCTGCTAAATCTACTATCAGCAAATGGATCCGTCAGGCTGTGATTCAGGCCTACACTGCTAAGGGGAAGAATCCTCCCTTCCGCCTTACTGCTCATTCCACTCGTGCTATTGGTGCCTCTTGGGCTTTTCAGCAGCAGGCTTCTGTTGAACAAGTTTGCAAGGCCGCTACTTGGTCTTCTGTTCATACTTTTTCCAAGTTTTACAAGGTTGATGTTAGGGCCTCAGCTGATTCTGCTTTTGGCTGCAAAGTTCTGCAGGCGGCAGCGGTCTAAACTGTCTGCTGTTACCCTTGGGGATCCCACCCTACTTTACGGACACTGCTATTGGATGTCCCAGACGTGAAGAATCTTATCTGGAGCAGGATGTACTGTATACTAAGAATAATACAATTTTGTGATTACTCACCTGTAGAATTGGTATTATGAGTATACAGTACGTCCTGCTCCACCCCACCCTTGGTTTCATTATTCTTGGATCCCCTGTATGGTGATTGTTATCATTGTTGGTTTAGTTAATGGTTGGTTATGTTCTCATTCTCCCGACTTCTTGTTAACTGCTTTTCAATACTGAGGATTTGTGGGAGGTCCCGGGTATTTGAGAGGCTGGGAGGAGCCAATTTCGCAGTCTCTGCAGTCCAGTGCCATCTGGTGGAGTTATACCCAGACGTAAAGAATCTTATCTGGAGCAGGACGTACTGTATACTCATAATACCAATTCTACAGGTGAGTAATCACAGAATTGTATTTTTTACTCACCTCCCTCGCTCCCTCGTTGGACGCCTGGGCTGCGGGGGCTGTCTGTGACGGGGGGGGTAACACTAGGACGCTAGACGCGGTGGGTCTCGGGCGGCGCCGCCGCTGCCATTTTTACAAGCAAGGCAGTGATTGGAAGGGGGCGGGCGTCTTCTCCTGACGCGGCGTGGAGGAGTGGGGCGGAGCCTGGCGCCGGCGCGCACCGACGTCATGATGACTCCGCACTCCCCTCGGGTATCCTTCTGGAAGCAGGCCTTTGCGCTGCTGCTGCTGGGGCCTGCCTGGACGCTGCAGAACCTGGCTCTGTCCTGATGCTGGGGGATCACGCTCGTGCTGTGGAGGCTGCGCTGTCCCTCTGTCGGTGTCGTGAGTCCCTATTTTTCTGGCTGCATTTATTGACTGTATTGTGCCTATTCTGATCATTGTCCCTTCTCCCCTTCTTATGTATAGGTCGTGGGCTTGTGGTTGAGGGTTGTGGTTCCTCCCGGTCCCCCTTTTTATTAAGAGGGATCGCTTTATAGGTTTGGGCCATTAGTGTCTTGTAACCTTATCGATTTTGACCATTTGTAATCACCATAATGGAGGCATCAGGGGAGCTGGGGGCCCCATTTGGGTAGCAAATGCTCTGCCCCCTGTGCAGTAGGAATCCTCTGGGCGGATTCAGCACTGTTTGTACCTCTTGTGCCAGAGGAATTATTTTGGACCATGAACGGGCGGGCGTCCCTGTCCCTAGCCCTGCGCTTCCGGCGGGCTCGCCCATTTACCCGGATGATGATGATCTTTTTGATGGTCTGGGCGCTGTGGAGGAAGGTGAGTAGCCAGAGGATTCATGCTCCACGGTGGATTATTCTGCTGGCGATGAAAGTATGTCTGGTTCTTCCTCGGACGAGGATGCGTGGCTTCCGGATGATATGGAGAAGTTGCTTTCCTCAGTGTTTGATACACTATACATTGTCCCTCCCAGAGCGGCTAAGAGGAAGCAGAGAGATTTGTTTAGGTCCTCCCGGAGCAGGCCTATTTTTCTAATATGATTTTCAAGAAGTGGGAGAGGCCTAACAAGTTACCGTCATTCCTAAGGGCCTGGATAGGCGACATCCCTTCCCTGATGAGCTGGTTCGGCTATGGTCTCGTCCTCCCCAAGTGGATCCTCCCGTGTCGGGGTTGTCCAACACTACTGTTATGCCGTCACCTGATTCCTTACGTGACCCTGCTGACCAGGTCCGGCTCCAGGGTTTTGTGGGCCCCCGGGCAACAGAGTCTTAGTGGGCCTCTTGTGTCACATCACATGCCCCGAAATGAAAAAGAAAAGTAAAAAGGGCAAGAGAAATAGAATGAGGGTGGAAAAAAAAGAAGAGAAAGAAAAAGCAACAAAAAGAAAAAAGGCAGAAAGCGGGGTAGAAAGAGAGAAAGAAAAGAAAAAGGGATAGATAGATAGAAAGGGGCAGGGGTGGAACAGAGAAAAAGTGGGAAAGAAAAGAGAAAGCAAGAAAAAAGTGAGGAGGAAGAAAAAAAAAAGTATAAAAAAGATAAAGAAGGGCGTGAGTGAAGAAGTTATAGTTAATGAAGAAATAAAGCGAGAAAGAAAGAAAAAAGAAGAAATAATGACAGAATGTATATGAGGTATAGAAAGAAGAAAAAATTTAATAGAGTGAAAGAAAAGAGAAAGGAAGGAATCGAGGAATTAAAAAAAGAGGGTAGTGAGATTGGGGGCAAATAATAATAAGAAATAAAATAATAATAAAGAAATAAAAGAGAGAGAAAATAGAATGGAAGTAAGGAGAGAGGGAAGGAGGAAGGGAGTAAGAAGAGAAATGAGGAGGGAAGGCAAAAAGGGAGATAAGGAAGTGAGGATTGAAGAAAGGAAAGAAGAAACAAAAGAAGGAAAGAGAAAGAAGGAAAGAAAAAAACGGTAAATAAAGATAGAGAAAGAAGGAAATAATGAATTAAAGAAATAAAGAAAAAAGGAAAGAAAGAAAATGAAGGAAAGAAATAGAAAGAAAGAAGGACAGGAAGAAAGCAAGAAAGAAAGTGAAAGAAAGAAGGAACAAACAACAGAAAGAAAGGGAGAGAAGGAAGAAAAAATAGAAACAAAGAGAAATAAGGAAGGAAAGAAAGAAAGAGAAAGGAAGAAGGAAAGAAATAGAAATAATGAAAGAAGGAAAGAAAGGAGGGAAGAGTGGATAAGAAAATGCAAGGGCGCAAAAGAACAGAAGAAAGGAGGCAGCAGTAGAAGAGTGCGGGAGAAGAAGAGAGAAAGCAAAGTAAGGAAGGAAGAAAAGTTAACAATGGGAGGAAGGAGGGAGTAAGTAAGGGGAGGGGAAAAATATAGAAAGGAGAAATGGACAAAAGAAGAAGAGAGGGAAGGGAAGGAGGGAGGTAGAGAAATATAATGGGAAGGTATGGGAGAAAGAAAGAGAAAAAGTTTAGTTTAGAGTGTGGGAGAGAGAGAGAGAGAGCAAGGCAGTGAGGGAGAAAAAAAGACAAGGACACAGAGAGAGCTGGGGAGGAAAGGAGAAAGATTGAGAAAGAAAGAAAGTAAAGACAGAGAAAGAAGGGATGGAAAAAGCAAATGGGGAAATAAAAGAAGGAAGTAAAGACAGAGAAAGAAGGGATGGAAAAAGCAAATGGGGAAATAAAAGAAGGAAGAGAGACCAAGAAAACGAAAGAAAGGAGAGAGAGTGAAAGAAAGAGAGAGAGACAGAGAAAGAGAGAGATAGAAATAGAGAGACAGAGAAAGAGAGAGAAAAACAGAGATAGACAGAGAAAGAGACAGAAATATAGGAGAGACAGAGAAGAGACAACAGGCAGGGACTAGCCGATCTCAAGCACCACATGTATTGCACCTGGCACAGGCATTTCGCTCACCTCAATGCTCAGCGCAGCGTGTCTTCCTGGAGGGGCTCTACTGCCTGGCCTTGATGTTGCTGCCGCTGTTCGGGCCCCGACCCCACCGACACTGATACCAATGGCCTTGTGTCTGACTCCAGCCGGCGGGACCACGCCCCCTTTCACTCACTGCGCACTCAAGTCACCGCTGCTCCTTCATTTAAAGAAAGGAGATTGCAGGCAGAAAGTAGCACCAGGGGGACCGCCCCCGCTGAACCACCGATGAACGCCGTGCTAGTTCCATGACCCCGCGATCACCGATCGATGTGGGCCCCCCTGGGTATGGGGCCCTCGGCACGTGACCGGGTTTGCCGCCCTTTGACGCCCGCCCTGCTGCTGACAAGCGCATGGATCAGCTGGTCTGCCATGCGTTCACCTTTGCTGGTGCCCTTTTTTGTCCTGTGTGCGCCTCGGCGATCGTCTCTCTAGCCATCAGAAAGAAGGTGAGACACCTTGTGGATAGAGCTAAGGCTCGCAAGCGGGCGGAGGAAGAACTCGAAGAACTCAAGGCCTGCTTGGATTTCATTGGCTTTGTTGCTACTGCCATGGACGATGTGGTCCGGCTCGGTGCCAGGATTTCGGCCTTGCTTGTTGCTCTCCGCCGCTCGCTCTGGCTGCGGCAATGGTCGGCTGATGCGGCTGCCAAGAAGTCGCTTACGAGTATCCCCTTTGTGGGGAACAGGCTGTTTGGGGAGCACCTGGACCTATTCTTGGTGTGCCACACACCCTGCTTCACTTCTAAATATTCTTCACTTAATGGGTTAACTCGCCGCCAGGTGACGTAGTGCAGAGAGGAAGTCTTGTAACGAGCCCCCTTCCGGCCTATATATACCTGGTACCTCCCTTCAATCACCAGTATTTTTCTCTCTGCTTGACGACAAGTCAGAAGATGGAAGTCTCCTGCTTACAGGTAGGCCGGGGTTTTTACCCCGGCACCCCCCTTTTGGTCTATTTCTGCCCGGTTTAAGTGTTTATACCTTGATGGTGGAATGGAAGCCTCCCAGCCTAGGCTGATCACTGGGCAAATGGTAGATGGCACTTTATGTGCCTAGGAGCTTATCTCCTACCGCTCGACCTCATGCGTGGGGCAATGCGGCTATCCGGCATGGTGATCCGGAAATGGGATGCCCCTGTCCCGAGGGTCCCCGTAGCCCCTTTTCTCTCCTGTTACGGTCCCTTCTCCCTTCACTATGGGGGGGGGGGGGGGGTTTGAGGGTGTGCATTTAGTATGTGTGTTTTCACTAGTATAACTTCATTTCAACATGTGTGTGTTCATGTTATGCATTAAGTTTATTTCAGCATGTGTGCACTTTTTTGTTTCACTTGGTTTAGGTCTGCTTGAATGACAGACCGCGCTGGGTAGGTGGCTGGCCGCTTTAACTAAGCAGACTGTTGCTTAGCGACCCCCTCCCGCCTCCCCCCTTCCCCCCTTCCCCGCTGGCACTGTATGTAGTTTACTTTTTGCATAGGCTGCGCTATGCGGTCTTTGTCCTCCCTCCCCCCCTCCGCTGCCTGGGCGCATGTGTAGTGGCCCATCTGGTGTAATCCCCAGCTGAATTGGCTGCACTGATCAGCGTAGGGGGCGGGTCCCGGTGACGCGGCAACGGGGGCGTGGCGGCGGCGTCATGCGGCTGCCCCAGTTTCACTTTCCTTCAAAGGGGGAAGTCACGTGGGCGCGCGGCCGCACTTGGTCTCCGGTTCTGTGGCTGCTGGCTGCTGTTTTCGCTCTCCGGTTGCTGCTCTCGCTTGGCCAGGTAAGCGCCCCCACCTGGGTGGGGCCGTTAAGTGGGAATTTCATATCCTCTTGTATTGGATATGGTGGGGAGTTATTTTTTATTAGGGGGCATGGTTTTGCTCATTTTTTAAGGCACTTTGGTGCCATGCATTTATGTTTGTTGCACACATGTGAGGATCTGATTGTGATTTCTCTTGCCTTACAGATCCCGTGATCCCTGTTTATGGTGGCCCTCCGGCTCGATGTTGCCTGGCTATTAATTGGGATATATTATAAATGCTTGTATATATAATCTATATATATATATATATATATATATATATATATATATATATATATATATATTTTATTAAAGGGGACCTTAATTAAAAAAAAAAAAAAATCCTCCCTTCCGGGACATTTACAAATAAGGGGGCATCCCGGGTTGGCTTATGCCTTAAAAGACCAAAGTATTGCGAATACCATAAATCACCATATGGAGGCTTCCGTTATTGCCGGAAACGGTTCTGCTGAGCCTTTTGGGGAGTGCGTAGGTTGTGGGGCTCTACTCCCAGCTGATGATATCTTTATTTGCATCCCTTGTGCAAAGCAGACTATTGCGCGCCAGTCCGTTGCTTCGGCTGCGGGCCCATCGCATCCTTCATCATCTCCTACCTCTCCCTCCCTGTTCCGGACCCCGCATGGCACTGCCAAAAGTGGGGATTCGCATTCCGAGGTGGCGGCACAGCCCAGCCCCCGGAAAGTAGTGCCCGTTAAAGCAGCGTTAAAGGCCACTGCAAAATGGAGGCACCTGACTCCGGTACCTTCGTCTCCACAGGACGAGTTATGTGAGCCTGTGGAATGGTCCGATGGATCCTCGGATGAGGATGAATTCCCGTTGGAGTCAGATGAGCCTGCAGGTCAGCTTGAGGCTGATGTGATTGGCGATTGGTCGGAGGGGGTTGTTTTTGACACCCCCTCCATTCTGGCTCAAATGTTTAAAATTTTGAATTTAGATCCACCTGAGGCAGCCACCCTACCAAAGGGTCAGTTATTTAAGGAGCCTCAGCCGCGTTGGGTTTTTCCCAGACAACACCACTTTGAGAGGGTGGTTCTTAAGGAATGGGAACATCCCACGCGGTTATCTGGAATCCCTTCCAGTTGGGAAAAGCGTTATCCTTTTCCGCCAGAGTTGGTAAAGCTTTGGTCTGTCCCTCCTGACGTCGATACCCCTGTGCTAGGGCTCTCCAGCACGGCTATGGTACAGTCTGCTGAGACCACTGTCCCTAAGGATGGGGAGGATCGTCGGATTGACCAGTACGCGCGCCATGGCTTTGTTTACTCCGGGTCAGCGTTGCGCCCGGTGTGTGCTTCAGCCCTTCTGCTATTGGCGATTAAGTCTTTAATTCAGGGGCTTTATGAGGATCTCAATCCCGCTTGTAAACAGTTTACTGCGCTTAAGCAGTGTGAGTCTTTCGTGTCCTATGTCCTATCCGCTCAGGACGATGCACTGGCTATGAGTAGCAAGGCAGCGGCTATGCTGGTGGCTATTCGCAGGTCAGTATGGCTGCGTCAGTGGTCAGTGGACGCGGCTTCTAAAAGGATGCTCACAGCTCTCCCCTTTTTGGGGTTGCGTCTGTTTGGGGAGAAAATTGATTCAGTCGCAAAGGGTGGTAAGATGCCACAACGCAAGAGGCCTCGCGTCCCCTTTAGGGGGGCAGGTTCCGGTAGGCCTTCCTTTCGAGGATTCAGAGCGGGCAGGGGTGCTTCCTTTCCCGCTACCAGAGGTGCAGGTTGGACTCGGGGGAGGGGCCGTGGCTGGCCCACTCAGTCCTGGGGCACCAAGCCCAAACCTGCTGATAAACCCACTCAACAATGAGGGGCTGCCCTCACCCGTGCGGGTGGGGGGACTGTTGCGACACTTCTCCCAGGTTGGGAACCAAGTGGTTCCAGGCAGATGGATCCAGGAGGTAGTGTCGGCCGGTTGCAACCCGGAATTCGGGTCTCACCCTCCTTCACGGTTCGTTCGGCCTCGGGTGCCCATCGATCCTTTGGCCACGCAGGGGCTCCTGGCGTTGGTAAGGAATCTGTTAGAGATGGCGGTCATCCGGCCGGTGCCGCGCTTAGAGATGGGCCTCGTTTTCTACTCCAATCTTTTCGCAGTCCCCAAGAAAGATGGGTCGGTTCGTCCCGGCCTGGACTCTCATCAACACAGGGTGTTTCTTCCTTTTGCCCAAGTTCACACGAGAACGCTTCAGCTTTTTCTGTTAGCGTCTTGGGACCAGCAGCCTCGGTCACTGGATCAGTCCTTCCAGTTGTCCTCCCGGGTCCGGCAGTCCCTCCTGTGGTGGTTGGTCTCGACCAATCTTGTGTAGGGCAGGTCTTTCCTGACCCTTCTTTGGAAAATTGTCACCACGGACGCCAGTCTGTCGGGTTGGGGCGGATTCTGGAAGGAGCTGCAGTTTCAGGGGCAGTGGGGACCTCAAAGGCCCCACTTACCCATCAATGCTCTGAAACTGAGTACCATCCGTCAGGTGCTTGCTCTCCTGACTCAGCTCGTTCTGGGCCTTCCGGTCCAGATGCGTTCAGACAATCAAACAGCGGTTGCTTACATCGGTCTTCAGGGAAGGACTTGCAGTCTGAGTGCTCTCAGAGCAGTGTCCCTGGTCCTGACCTGGGCGGTGTCCCATGTTCCTTGTCTCTCGGCGATTTACATTCCAGAGGTGAAGAACCAGGTAGCGGGCCGGTTGAGTAGGGGCTCTCCCCGTCTGGGAGAATAGGCTCTCCATCCTCGGGTGTTTCGCTCACTGTGTCTCAGGTGGGGGACCCCGGAGGTGGGCCTGTTTGCCTCTCGTCACGATCACAGGCTCCCAAACTTCGTGTCGCTCTCCCAGGTTCCTCTGGCTCTGGCAATGGACGCCATGTCCCTGAACTGGGGAGCTCTGGGATTTCTATACCTGTTTCCTCCGATACCCATGCTGGGCAGAGTACTTCAGAAGTTGGCTCTGGAAAAGGTGTCCGCCGTTCTCGTGGCCCCAAGGTGGCCAAGGCGAGTGAGGTTCGCAGACATCGTTCGGCTGGCAGTGGACCAGGTCGTTCTGCCTCTGCGGCCCGATCTGCTCACTCAGGGTCAATTGTGTTACCCCAATTTACCAGCGCTGGGTTTGATGGCCTGGCTGCTGAAACCTCCATCCTGAAGGAGGAGAGTCTTTCTGATTCAGTCATTAAGACTCTGATCAGTGCCCGGAAGAGGTTTTCTTCCATCACCTACTATAGGACTTGGAAAGCCTATATCGCTTGGTGTGAGATAAGATCTTTTCCTTGTAGGGTCTTTTCGGTCTCCAGGATTCTGGAGTCCAGTCAGGGCTGGACTCTGGTCTCCAGCTAAGTACATTGAAAGGGCAGGTCTCTGCCTTATCTATCTTTTTTCAGAAGCGTGTTGCGCTTAAGTCTTTAGTTAAAACTTTTTTTCCAGGGGGTTACGCATGTGCGGCCTTCCAGGAAACCATTACTCCCGGTTTGGGATTTGAATTTGGTTCTTTCTGCTCTTCAGGCTCCTCCTTTTGAGCCTTTGCAAGATATTGCTTTGTCTACCCTGACTCAGAAGGTTGTCTTCTTGGTAGCGATCACTTCGGTCCGGCGTGTCTCGGAGTTGGCGGCCTTGTCTATCCAGGCGCCTTATTTTGAGAGGCATCAGGATAAAGTGGTCTTTCGGTTCAAGCCAGACTTTCTTCCTAAGGTTGTTTCTGCTTTTCATTTGAACCAAGATATTGTTCTCCCCTCCTTGTGTCCTAATCCTAAGAATGACAAAGAGAGGGTTTTGCATTGTTTGGATGTGGTACGCTGTGTTAAGTACTACTTGATTATCACGTCTCCTTTTCGTAGGACGGATTCCTTTTTTGTTGTGCCCCATGGGCCTAAGAAGGGTTTGGCACCAGCCAAATCTGCCATTAGCAAGTGGATACGTCAGGCCGTTACTGCGGCCTATTCTGCTAAGGGAAGAGTTCCCCCTTTTCGTATCACTGCTCATTCCACTCGCGCCGTTGGGGCGTCTTGGGCTTTTCAGCACCAAGCTTCTGTTGAACAAGTTTGTAAGGCCGCCACTTGGTCTTCTGTTCACACTTTTTCTAAGTTTTACAAAGTTGATGTGCGAGCCTCAGCGGATGCTGTTTTTGGCCGCAAAGTTCTGCAGACTGCAGTCATTTAAGTTATGCTTCACCTGGCCTTGAGATGCCCATCCCTTGTGGACACTGCTTTTGGATGTCCCATTAAGTGAAGAATATTTAGAATTGAAGCGGGGTGTGTGGCACACCAAGAATAATACCATTTTGTGAGTACTCACCTGAAAAATGGATATTGTTGGTGTGCCACACACCCCGCTTCACTCCCACCCTTTTCGGTATTTCCGAAGCTTTTATATGGTGAAGCCTTTTTTATTTATATCAAAATTGATTTTGAGGTTACCGGTGGAATACTGGTACCTTGTCTTTCTGCTTTTTTAATATACTGGTGATTGAAGGGAGGTACCAGGTATATATAGGCCGGAAGGGGGCTCGTTACAAGACTTCCTCTCTGCACTACGTCACCTGGCGGCGAGTTAACCCATTAAGTGAAGAATATTTAGAAGTGAAGCGGGGTGTGTGGCACACTAACAATATCCATTTTTCAGGTAAGTACTCACAAAATGGTATTTTTGGTCAAGGATGGTAGACTCCCTCAGTCCTTTCGGAATCCCTCTGCCTATCGTTCCTTTCGAGGAGGAAGAGGCTCTTCATTTTCAGGTGGCCGCAGAGATACCTGGGGCAGAGGTAGGCCTCGGGCCGACCCAATCCCTCCTGAGGAGCTAAACCCAAGCCCCCTGCCAAGTCCTCTCAGGCATGAGGGGGCGCCCTCACCCATCCGGGTGGCGGGACGGCTTCTGCTGTTTGCTCAGATCTGGAGGCGGCACGTTTCGGATCGGTGTTCTCCGGTTACAAGATAGAGCTGGCAGCCAGGCCTCCCACAAAATTCCTCCGTTCACGGATGTCCCAAGGCCCAGGCCTTGAGAACGTCCGTGCGACACCTCCTGCGGTTAGGTGTGATTTGCCATGTGCCTCGGCAGAAACCGGGTCAGGGTTTTTTTTCCAACCTGTTCACGGTTCCCAAGAAGGACAGAACTTTAAGACCAATTCTGGACCTGAAGGGTCTCAACAGGTTTGTAAGAGTCAGACATTTCCGCATGGAAACCTTACGGTCGGTGGTGAGATCGCTTCGGCCCTCAGAGGTTCCTGAGGTTTGCTCTGGAGGATCAGCATTACCAGTTTGTGGCACTGCCATTCGGGATCTCTTCAGCCCCCCGCCCCCCCTGTGTCTTTACCAAGGTGCTGGTGGGCATCATGGCTATCCTGAGGAACCAAGGCATTCGTGTGCTGCCCTATCTGGACGACTTGCTGATTGCGGCCCAGTCCCTTCAGCAGGCCGAGAGCGATACTCGGACGGTGTTGTCAACCCTGGAGGCCTTCGGCTAGGTAATCAATTACCCCAAATCCTTTGTCACTCCCTCAACAGTGAGATCCTTCCTGGGAATGACGATAGACACCGCTCAGGTCAAGGTTTTTCTGCCACAGCAGAAGGTTTTGGGTCTCCAGACGCAGGTGCAGGCTTTAATGTCCTGTCAGCAGCCGACTACAATCTACTGTGTGAGAATTGTCCACCACGCACACAGTAAGATGTATATATTAAAGACGGGTTTAATTAGCAGCACAGTAATTAACCTTACTAACCCAATATGTACATAAAGTTTCCCCAAGATAACCTTAAATATAGGCAGTTGTTACATAAGATAGATAATGATAAAGTAAGTTACATTAGTTACAGTTCAATATTTGTTATAGTGGATATAGTTACAGTACAATATGTGTTATAGTGGATATAAAGGGATATAATGCAGATAACTTATGGTTTCAGTTCATGGTCATTCAGGTCCAGGGCCATTCATCGACTCCCTGTCATTCATAGACTCACTGCCCCCCTGGACACAGCTTAATGTATGAACAATAGGGGGAGTGGCCAGCATTTCCCACCTCGTGGGAGTGTCTGCCAAGGTCAGCCCACATCAGGTCTCTTATGAAATTAGATGTATATTTCATAAAGGGTATAACTCAATATATGCATAACTCAATATGCATGTTGACATATTGTAACTAAGAAATTCATGATCCCCATTAATTTCCTAGTTAAATGAACCCAAACATCCCATATATATCATCCAGGGTCCGGTACTATGTGGATTGTCAGGCCCTGGACAATATATGTATGCCATGCTTGATATCAAATGAAAGGCCTCATTGTCCTGAATAAGACCCTCTCATTAATATAGCCATAACTGACATATTCCAAGAGTTACAATACTTCCCAGAAATAGCAGTCAATGCCCATATACACACTGTGTATTCAATGTCTGGAGTCTGGAGACCTTATTAGGAATTCAAGATTCCTTTTCAAGTACAGCCTGTTGCCAGCTAGGTGTGATAGGTGTCTATTGTTCTTAAAGACATGGCAAGATGTGGGACCACTATTTGAATGTTAGTGTGTCCTTTAACATACCCCCCTGTGACAGAATAATATCTTTTAGATTATTCATTCTGACATATTCAGATATGAAGGAAGTGCTCATCATTCCACACCTATAGGTCCCTTTACAGTTCACAATCGAATATAAGATACCATTGTTAAACTTTGGGCAGCAACAGTCTGCCAAGAGATTGCTAATGAGAAGCTGAAAAAACAGGAAAAAAACGTTTTCTATGGAAAACCCTGAAAAAGCTCTCGTATAAATTATGCGTTCTAAGCAATTTCATAAAAGTCCAGCTGAGATGTTTCTGGTGTGGAATCCCTGCTGCTCCAATCGTCAAACCGCATCATCGTCCTGTTCCCTCATTCTCATGGTAAGGCCACCCAAAGACTGTTGGTCACACAAAACGTTCCTCCTCCGCCCTCGTCAGAAAATGAGTCCTGGACTTGAATGCCTGTGAAAGTAGGAAACACAGCAGTTGAACTGTCCACACCAAAACATTCAAAATCATGAACACTTAATGATTCCAACAGAACCCGCTTCCATAGCTATCTCTCCTCAAAGTTCCCATCTGGTAGTATATTTGAAACACCCTCCCCCATAACCCCACCATAGTGGTTCTAAATGGGATTACACAGATTGGCTCTTAAAGATCTGTGTGGATTTCTTGTAATTGAAAAGGGGAACCATTCTGATTGTACACTGCGGTACTGGGCTCCCAATCTAGCTGAATAGACTACAGTATCCCGTCTATGTGCGTATCGGGGCCTACATTCAGGCTTTGCACTTTGCAAAGACTTACAAAAACTGGACACATGCCCTATCTTCCCACAGGAAAAGCATTTTGTTGTGATGTTTTTCACATACCTTTGGGGCACAGGAGGCCTACTAGATACTAGATCCATTGCACTCAAAGACGCAAGAGAAAGTAAGTCTGCTTTCGCAAGAGAAAGTAAGGTGTGCTCAGAGTAGACAGGAGCAACAGTGCCTCCTGGGATTAACCATGCTAAACAGGTGAGTATACTTAGAGGGGCACAGGGGGAGGTAGGTAGGCCTCCTGTGCCCCTCTAAGTATACTCACCTGTTTAGCATGGTTAATCCCAGGAGGCACTGTTGCTCCTGTCTACTCTGAGCACACCTTACTTTCTCTTGCGAAAGCAGACTTACTTTCTCTTGCGTCTTTGAGTGCAATGGATCTAGTATCCCCAGGGGCCTTGGTTCCTATTTCCCCTGATTTACCTCCATTATACCTAGCCCTGAGATCACCTCTCTGTTACTCGGAGGCCTGCAAAGCTATGGCTTCTGACTTCTGAGCTTTTACATTCCTATATAAATCAGGGCTATTCTTTTTAATGGATGCTGCCTCTACTTGTGACTGAAGTATAACCAGCTCTGCATCTTTTCCCTCTATTTGAGACTGAAATTTACCTAACTCAGTCTCTTTTTCCAACAAAGCGGGCCTATATTTGCAGACCTCCTTCCCTCTTTCATTTATGCATTGATACTGCTTATCCAATTGTTTGGTCATTGTCTGAAATTGTTGCTTTGTATCAGAACAATCTCTACAATGAGCATTGGATGCTACCTCCTGCACACTAGCTTCAAATATACAGAGTAATTTGGCTAACATATACAGGCGTTTTAAGTTCTTATTAAACACAGTATTTCTTTTAATGCACAAATCATGAGAGAAGGCTTGTTTTAAAAGTACTGCCCACAAAACTTCTGGGGATTTCTTATCCTCAGGTAACAATATTGGATTAAAATCACTATTCTTAGCTAACTTATTAAAAGTGGAAAGGGAGTTGTGTACTTTACCTGGTGCCATATCTTTCCAGCTGAGGAAAGATGCTCCTTTGTCCTGGCGTAAAGATGCTCCTTTGTCCCGGAGTTTCCCGCCTTTTTCCAGCAGATCAGCAAAATGGCTCAGGAAGATTTCACAGCGCAGCCCCTCCCCCCGTTTTAATGGTTTTGCAAAGTAAGAGGAAAAAGCATTAATACCACAGGACAGACACTGATTCAGAAGTAATAGATTCTCTGTGGAGATTATAACTTGTGTCTGGTTCTATAAACAGACTGTGCTATTTAACTTGAATTTCAAAGAATGAGTGTACAGCGTCACACAATTACCATGTCTCTAGCTGTGGCACACTACTTACTTGTCTTAATTCCACTAAAATCGCACGAAACTACCACAAAACCAAACAGCAAAATTAAATCATAAGACAGAAAAACATTACTCATACAACAATAGAAAAGGTTCGATGTTTAAATTTTATAGTGTTAAGCCTTAAACAAAACTGTGCTACTCCTCTTAATTTCAAAGTCCCTGTGTCCAGCATACAACCTACACTTCACTGTGTACCCACGCTAATTATGCACAATCGACTTATCTTAATTCCCTGAATAGCACACGTTTTAATAAAACAAAAATGCACAAATAAAATTAAACAATGGGTCTGACTCGCCAGTGAAAAAGGGAAAAATATGATTTCTAACTTAATAATGGCTTCACATTAATCGCCAATATCTCTATTAGAGATCAATATGATAAATATCACAAATACTAATAATCATATTAGCTCAGCGGCCACTAATCTGATTCAAAACAATGGTCGCTGAGGCTGTCCCTATACATCCAGTGAAATGTCCTATGGAATAGGTTATGCCTTAAAATACTTTGCAACTACAATCTATTGTGTGAGAATTATCCACCACACACACAGTAAGATGTATATATTAACCTCCCTGGCGTTATGATTATGTCTGGAATTTTGTACCAAAAGCGTTACCATTTTTTTGTATGGAAATTTGGTGTTATGTATTGTAGGCCTGCAATTCTTAGTAATTACTTACTTAAACCTGACCATAGAAGACTCTAGTAGACCTCTCAGATGTGATAAAGTTCGAAACATAAAATCATGAATTATAATCTAATAAATAATATAATTTTATTCAATAATGAAATAAATAATGAAATTTGTCAAACAAAGAAAATTCAGTAAACATCCTGGGTGTGGTAAATTTTGAAACATGGGACTGCACATAAACCGACGTCACAATCAGGGCAATGGAACCTGGTTTCCTTTCTGATTTTTTTTCCATTGCCATCTCGCTTTGAGCAGCAAACTACGCACATCCTTGTAGGTGCTGCCTTTTTTGCGGTTGGCGGGATGTAATCCATAAAGTGACGACCAGTCAGGCGTTCTGGGTTGACAACGTCAACAGCACGACGTCCAGATCTGTTCACGGCCACTGATGGCGTTTGGTAGTTCACAAAAATCCGCTCCGCCACCTTCCAGATAAAGTCAGAATGATCAAGAGGCTTGTCACTCTTTCCTCTGTGCAGTATATAGGCATTCCAGAGGCATTGTTCCAGGAGATGCCTGAAGATTTTTTTTGTAATATTTTTTTTGTTGTTTCCGCATAGCCGGATAAAATGTCATCGCCTGATCGGCTCTATCGACTCCTCCCATGGTGTTGTTGTAGTCAATCACAAGTTGTGACTTCATGACATCTTTCCCACCTCTTGTGTGGACCATAACACTGGAGGTGTTATACACTGTACTCATTAGGCACACGTCTTTTTTGTCACGCCAACGCATTGCCATCATCTTTCCTTTCTGCCAGGAAACCATTTCTCCTGTTTTCAGTTTTTTCTTGGCAAACATAGATGGCAGGTCACGTCGGTTGGGCCTAACGGTTCCATATCCATCAGTCTTGTGTTTTATCAGAAACTCGTACAGCTCAGGCGATGTGTAAAAGTTGTCCGTTGTCACACAATACCCCTGATTCAGCAATGGCTCAAGCAGTGTGAGGACTGATGACGTTGCCATCCCATAGCCGCTGTACCTGGGGTTGAATTGTGTTCCTTTACCGGTGTATATGACGGAATTCCATATATAGCCAGTGGCAGACTCGCAGAGCATATAGGAATTTATTCCAAACCGTGCTCTCTTGAATGCGATGAATTGAATCCAGCTGAGGCGTCCCTTGTAAGCCATCAGACTTTCATCAATGCTGATGTCTGTATCTGGCACATAGGACTGCTGGAAATTTTTTAGGATCATTTGGTATACTTCCCAGATCTTCTTGAGTTTTGGCGCTGGATGTGTGGCTTCGTCAAATTCCTCATTGTTGGTGAAGTGCAAATTCTTCATTATGAGGGAAAATGGGCACTCGGACATGATGGTGCCAAAAAATGGGGTTGCCAGCAATTTATTGGTAGTCCAGTACCATTTCTGCAGGGGGTTCCCCACCACCCCAGTAAGAAGTATTAGCCCCAGGAACTTCCAGATGTCCTCTTTAGTCACCGGTTCCCATTTTCTGTTCCTGGAAAACTTGCTACGCAGAGTTGCGGATTGCTGCTCGTTGTAGCGATTTGTCTCCGTGACAATCTTTTCAATGACGTCATCTGTTAGAAATAATTTTAGGTACGCCAAAGGATCATTGTGCTCAACGTCTACCTTCATCCCAGGTGATCCAGTAAAAGGAAATCTTGGCGGCGGTACCTCATCCATACCGCAATCAATTGGGCACCAAGTGCGCACATCACTGAGGTCGGGTGCAGAATTGTCGCTGTCGCCACTTCTCTGGTCAGTGTCAGAGTCAAATGACGAATCTTGCCATGAATCGCTATCGCTCATTTCTGCGAGGGGCTCTGTGTCGCTGCCGCTGTCACTTATCTGATCCAAAACCGCTTTGGAGATGCTAAAGTGACGCTTTGATGCCATGATAAAATTTTTTTTTTTTTTTTATGGGCAGAAAAAGGGCAGGCAGGGCAGTGTATGATAATCAAAGGGCAATACAATGTCAAATCTGAGGTGATACAGTGTAATCTCACAGGATTTCACTGTATCACTCTGTGTGTGTGTTTTACTGTGTTTATAACTTTTGAATTTCCCTCCCAGTTCCGCCCCCATGAGCCTCTGCGGCTCACAGTGTCGTAACCAGGAAGTCAGACGCATCTGCCGGGGCTCTCACTGGCGATCACAGCGGGGACATCGCTGGATCGCAAGGAGAAGGTAAGGAGATTTCTGCTCCTCTTACTAATCTACCCCGAGCGTGACTCGGGGTTACCGCTACTTGCAGTGAAAATTAACCCAGAGTCACGCTCGGGAAAACCGCCAGGGAGGTTAAAGACGGGTTTAATTAGCAGCACAGTAATTAACCTTACTAACCCAATTAGGGATGAGCGAACTTTTGAAAAATTCGATTCGGCTGATTCGGTCCGAATTTATTTGTGACGAATCGCTATTAAAAACGGCTATTTCGAGCTTCCTAGAGCCTCAATAGGGTTGTAAACCATTTTGCCTTGCTGTAGCACGCATAGGATGCGTGCTGGGTTAGTGAAATAATACTGTAAATAATTATGACATGCAGAACAGAGGCATCGCTATTAGAATCGCAGAGCGGCCCAATTGCAAAGTTGAGGTGGCATCACTATGAGGGGCCCCTATATTGCCTGAAAAACACACCCTGGAGCTGGCAGCAGCAGCCCAAATATTGGCTGAAAGACATCCTGGAGTTGGCAGCAGGAGCCCAAAAATTGGCTGAATGACACCCTGGAGTTGCAAGCAGCAGCAGCGGGAGCCCAAACATAGCTTAAAAGAGACACTGGAGTTGGCAGCAGGAGCCCAAAAATTGGCTGAACGACACCCTGGAGTTGCAAGCAGCAGCCCAAACATAGCTTGAAAGACACACTGGAGTTGGCAGCAGGAACCCAAAAATTGGCTGAATGACACCCTGGAGTTGCAAGCAGCAGCAGCAGGAGGCCAAACATAGCTTGAAAGAGACACTGGAGTTGGCAGCAGGAGCCCAAGCCCAAAAATTGGCCTGAAGACACACCCTGGAAATGGCGGTAGCAGCAGGAGCCCAAAAATTGGCCTAAAGACACACTGGAGTTGCCAGCAGCAGCAGCAGCAGGAGCCCAAACATTGCTTGAAAGAGACATTGAAGTTGGCAGCAGGAGCCCAAAAATTGGCCTAAAGACACACCCTGGAAATGGCAGCAGCAGGAGCCCAAAAATTGGCCTAAAGACACACTGGAGTTGCCAGCAGCAGGAGCCCAAACATAGCTTGAAAGAGACACTGGAGTTGGCAGCAGGAGCCCAAAAATTGGCCTAAAGACACGCTGCAGTTGGCAGCAGCAGCAGCAGAAGGCCAAACATAGCTAGAAAGAGACACTGTAGTTGGCAGCAGGAGCCCAAAAATTGGCCTAAAGACACACCCTGGAGTTGGCAGCAGCAGGAACCCAAACATTGGCTGAAAGAGACACTGGAGTTGGCAGCAGGAGCCCAAACATTGCCTGATAGACACACCCTGGAGTTGGCAGCAGCAACAGCAGGAACCCAAAAATTGGCTAAAAGAGACACTGGAGTTGCCAGCAGCAGCAGCAGGAGCCCAAACATTGGCTGAAAGAGACACTGGAGTTGGCAGCAGGAGCCCAAAAATTGGCCTAAAGACACACTGGAGTTGGCAGCAGCAGCAGGAGCCCAAACATTGCTTGAAAGAGACACTGGAGTTGGCAGCAGGAGCCCAAAAATTGGCTGAATGACACCCTGGAGTTGCAAGCAGCAGGAGCCCAAACATAGCTTGAAAGAGACACTGGAGTTGGCAGCAGGATCCCAAAAATTGGACTAAAGACACACCCTGGAGTTGTCAGCAGCAGGATCCCAACAATTGGCCTAAAGACACACTGGAGTTGCCAGCAGCAGCAGCAGGAGCCCAAACATTGGCTGAAAGAGACACTGGAGTTGGCAGCAGAAGCCCAAAAATTGGCCTAAAGTCACACCCTGGAGTTGGCGGCAGCAGCAGCAGCAGGAGCCCAAAAATTGGCCTAAAGACACACTGGAGTTGGCAGCAGCAGCAGCAGCAGGAGCCCAAACATAGCTTGAAAGAGACACTGGAGTTGGCAGCAGGAGCCCAAAAATTGGCCTAAAGACACACCCTGGAGTTGGCTGCAGCAGGAGCCCAAACATTTCCTGAAAGAGACACTGGAGTTGGCAACAGGAGCCCAAACATTGCCTGATAGACACACCCTGGAGTTGGCAGCAGCAGCAGGAACCCAAACATTGGCCTAAAGACACACTGGAGTTGCCAGCAGCATCAGCAGGAGCCCAAACATTGGCTGAAAGAGACACTGGAGTTGGCAGCAGGAGCCACAAAAATTAGCCTAAAGACACACTGGAGTTGGCAGCAGCAGCAGGAGCCCAAACATTGCTTGAAAGAGACACTGGAGTTGGCAGCAGGAGCCCAAAAATTGGCCTAAAGACACACCCTGGAGTTGGCAGCAGCAGCAGGAGCCCAAACATTGCTTGAAAGAGACACTGGAGTTGGCAGCAGGAGCCCAAAAATTGGCTGAATGACACCCTGGAGTTGCAAGCAGCAGCAGCAGGAGCCCAAACATAGCTTGAAAGAGACACTGGAGTTGGCAGCAGGAACCCAAAAATTGGCCTAAAGACACACTGCAGTTGGCAGCAGCAGCAGCAGGAGCCAAAACATTGGCTGAAAGAGACACTGGAGTTGGCAGCAGGAGCCCAAAAATTGGCCTAAAGACACACCCTGGAGTTGGCAGCAGCAGGAGCCCAAAAATTGGCCTAAAGACACACTGGAGTTACCAGCATCAGGAGCCCAAACATTGCTTGAAAGAAACACTGGCGTTGGCAGCAGGAGCCCAAAAATTGGCCTAAAGACACACTGGAGTTGGCAGCAGCAGGAGCCCAAACATAGCTTGAAAGAAACAATGGAGTTGGCAGCAGGAGCCCAAAAATTGGCCTAAAGACACACCCTGGAGTTGGCAGCAGCAGCGGGAGCTCAAACATTGGCTGAAAGAGACACTGGAGTTGCCAGCAGCAGGAGCCCAAACATTGCCTGGTAGACACACCCTGGAGTTGGCAGCAGCAGGAACCCAAAAATTGGCCTAAAGACACACTGGAGTTGCCAGCAGTAGCCCAAACATTGGCTGAAAGAGACACTGGAGTTGGCAGCAGGAGCCCAAAAATTGGCCTAAAGACACACCCTGGAGTTGGCAGCAGCAGGAGCCCAAACATTGGCTAAAATAGACACTGGAGTTGCCAGCAGCAGGAGCCCAAACATTGGCTGAAAGAGACACTGGAGTTGGCAGCAGGAGCCCAAAAATTGGCCTAAAGAAACACTGGAGTTGGCAGCAGCAGCAGGAGCCCAAGCATTGGCTGAAAGAGACACTGGAGTTGGCAGCAGGAGCCCAAAAATTGGCTGAATGACACCCTGGAGTTGCAAGCAGCAGCCCAAACCTAGCTTGAAAGACACACTGGAGTTGGCCTAAAGACGCACTGGAGTTGGCAGCAGCAGCAGGAGCCCAAACATTGCTTGAAAGAGACACTGGAGTTGGCAGCAGGAGCCCAAAAATTGGCCCAAAGACACACCCTGGAGTTGGCAGCAGCAGGAGCCCAAACATTGTTTGAAAGAGACAATGGAGTTGGCAGCAGGAGCCCAAAAATTGGCCTAAAGACACACTGGAGTTGGCAGCAGCAGGAGCCAAAACATTGGCTGAAAGAGACACTGGAGTGTTTACCAGGACCCCAAAAATTGGCCTAAAGACACACCCTGGAGTTGGCAGCAGCAGGAGCCCAAAAATTGGCCTAAAGACACACTGGAGTTGCCAGCAGCAGCAGCAGGAGCCCAAACATTGGCTGAAAGAGGAGTTGGAGCCCAAACATTGCAAAGACACACTGGAGTTGCCAGCAGCAGCAGGAGCCCAAACATTGGCTGAAAGAGGAGTTGGAGCCCAAACATTGCTTGAAAGAGACACTGGAGTTGGCAGCAGGAGCCCAAAAATTGGCCTATGCCAATGTAACCCTGGAGTAGCAAGCAGCAGCAGCAGGAGCCCAAACATAGCTTGAAAGAGACACTGGAGTTGGCAGCAGGAACCAAAAAGTTGGCCAAAAGACACACTGGAGTTGGCAGCAGCAGCAGGAGCCCAAAAATTGGCCTAAAGACACACCCTGGAGCTGGCAGCAGCAGCAGGAGCCCAAAAATTGGCCTAAAGACACACCCTGGAGTTGGCAGCAGCAGCAGGAGCCCAAAATTGGCCTAAAGACACACTGGAGTTGCCAGCAGCAGCAGGAGCCCAAACATAGCTTGAAAGAGACAATGGAGTTGGCAGCAGGAACCCAAACATTGCTTGAAAGAGACACTGGAGTTGGCAGCGGGAGCCCAAAAACTGGCCTAAAGACACACCCTGGAGTTGGCAGCAGCAGGAGCCCAAACATTGCTTGAAAGAGACACTGGAGTTGGCAGCAGGAGCCCAAAAACTGGCCTAAAGACACACCCTGGAGTTGGCAGCAGCAGCAGGAGCCCAAAAATTGGCCTAAAGACACACCCTGGAGTTGGCAGCAGCAGCAGGAACCCAAAAATTGGCCTAAAGACACACCATGGAGTTGGCAGCAGCAGCAGGAGCCCAGATATTGGCCTAAAGACACACTGGAGTTGCCGCCAGCAGCAGGAGCCCAAACATTGCTTGAAAGAGACACTGGAGTTGGCAGCAGGAGCCCAAAAATTGGCCAAAAAACACACCCTGGAGTTGGCAGCAGCAGCAGGAGCCCAAAAATTGGCCTAAAGATACACCCTGGAGTTGGCAGCAGCAGGAGCCCAAAAATTGGCCGAAAGACACACCCTGGAGTTGGCAGCAGCAGCAGGAGCCCAAATATTGGCCTAAAGACACACTGGAGTTGCCAGCAGCAGCAGCAGCAGGAGCCCAAACATTGCTTGAAAGAGACACTGGAGTTGGCAGCAGGAGCCCAAAAATTGGCCTAAAAACACACTGGAGTTGGCAGCAGAAGCAGCCCAAACATAGCTTGAAAGAGACACTGGAGTTGGCAGCAGGAGCCCAAAAATTGGCTGAATGACACCCTGGAGTTGCAAGCAGCAGCAGCAGGAGCCCAAACATAGCTTGAAAGAGACACTGGAGTTGGCAGCAGGAGCCCAAAAATTGGCCTAAAGACACACTGGCGTTGGCAGCAGCAGCCCAAACATAGGTTGAAAGAGACACTGGAGTTGGCAGCAGGAACCCCAAAAATTGGCCTAAATACACACTGGCGTTGTCAGCAGCAGCAGCCCAAACATAGCTTGAAAGAGACACTGGAGTTTGGCAGCAGGAGCCCAAAAATTGGCTGAATGACACCCCGGAGTTGCAAGCAGCAGCAGCAGGAGCCCGAACATAGCTTGAAAGAGACACTGGAGTTGGCAGCAGGAGCCCAAAAATTGGCCTAAAGACATAAATATGTTTTGCACCATTTGGAAAGTATAAATCGTGGCATCATGCTGAATCTAGTTGCATGCATCAACCATTGGTGGGTGGAAATCCTGGCTGAGCCATCCCTGATTCATTTTCACAAAGGTGAGTCTCTCCACATTTTTAGTTGACAGACGAGTTCTCCTCGCCGTAACTATGACCTCCTCCGCACTGAACACCCGCTCAGATGGCACGCTACTTGCCGGGCAGGACAGCTTTTCCAGGGCAAACTCAGCTAGCTGCGGCCACAAGTCAAGTTTGGCTGCCCAGAAGTCCAGTGGATCCTCAAGGTGTGTTGGCATGGTCATGTCAAGGTATGACATGACCTGTTGGTTCAGGTCCTGCTCCAGGTCTTCCTGCTGCTCATGAGTAGACTCACTATGTGGGTGTAGAAAGCTACTCATTAGCGACTGAAGACTGAGGCTTCTGCTGATGGAGCTGCTGCTGCTGCTCCTGCCAACCCCCCCAGCAGCCATGGGAGTGGAAGGTGAGTGCAGAGGTCCCCCCGAGTCAGACCTGCAAGAGTATGGACCATGGCGCAGATAGGCATCGGCCAACTGACTACGTAGAATGTCTTTGTAGTAGGTCAGTTTGTCCTCCCTCTCGGCAGGTTTAAAAAATGCCCCCATTTTGTGCCGGAATCGAGGGTCCAATATGGCGGAGAGCCAGAAGTCATCCCGCTGACAAATGGAAACAATTCTGAGGTCACTACGCAAGCACGTGAGCATGCTTCCTGCCATTTGCCCAAGTGACTCGAAGGGACTACCTGTCTCCATCTCCACTGCATACTGCCACGGTGTGTCTGGGTCCTCTGTCTTGCCTTCCTCACAACCCTCTAGCTCCTCTGGCTGCTCCTGCTCCTCCTCTCCTGTCAGCTGACTAGATAAACCAGCCATTTCGCCAAGCCTAAACTGTGCACTGTGCCACTCCTCCTCCTCTTCCTCCTCCTCCTCCAGTTCAGCCCCCACGGGGTTCATGTGGCCGTA
Source organism: Gastrophryne carolinensis (assembly GCA_027917425.1). Classification (NCBI taxonomy): domain Eukaryota; kingdom Metazoa; phylum Chordata; class Amphibia; order Anura; family Microhylidae; genus Gastrophryne; species Gastrophryne carolinensis. The sequence goes on along the minus strand of CM051235.1, from coordinate 167,028,817 downwards.
AGATGTAGACGCCATGTCTCCAGTGCCCTGACCAGCCATGGTTTCCAACATGTACTGTAGTACATGAAGCAGTGGAATCACGTCGTTCATCCCGTAATCCTGGTGACTCACAAATAAAGTGGCTTCCTCAAAGGGCCTGAGCAAACGGCAGGTGTCACGTATGAGCTGCCACTGGTTGACATTGAAGTTACACAGGGGAGTCCCCCTATCCGCTTGGATCATCAAGAAATCCGTGATGGCTTTTCTCTGTTCGTATAGTCTGTCCAACATATGCAGGGTGGAATTCCAATGGGTGGAAACATCGCAAATCAGACTATGTTGGGAGCTACCATTCTGACGCTGTAGCTCAAGATGGGTGTGCTTGGCGGCGTATGAGTGGCTGAAGTGCATGCAAAGTTTCCTTGAAGTTGTTAGGATGTCTTGCATATGGGGGGAAGACTTCACAACCAGATTGAAGACGTGAGCCATGCAGGGCGCATGGGTCAGCCTTCCTTGTCGCAGCGCAGACAAAATGTTCTTCCCATTGTCGGTAACCATGGTTCCCATTTTCAGTTTTCTTGGAGTAAGCCATGTTTGGATTTCTTGATGAATGAATTTAAGCAGTTCATCCCCTGTATGACTCCGTTCACCAAGACAAACCATGTGAAGCACAGCGTGACACCTCCGTGCCCTGCACACATGGTAGGCTGGAGAGGCACTGAGACTTGAGCCTACAGTGGAGGGGGAGGAGATGGCGGAGGATGAGGAGGCCGAGTCGCATGGTGTCACAGGCACAACGGCCAGGGAGCGCGGAGGCCGAAGCGGCGTGACCTGTCCAAGTTGCTGCTGCTGCAAAGGGACCACATTCACCCAGTGGGCCGTAAACGACATGTACTGTCCCTGACCGTAGTTACAGCTCCAGATGTCGGCGCTGCCATGCACTTTGATACACACCAACAGGCTCAAGGACTGGCCCACCTTCTGTTCAACAAAAGTGTCCAGCGGTGGTACTGCCTTCTTGGCAAAGAAATGACGGCTTGGGACTCTCCACCGGCTCAGCACAAGCCATCAGTTCTCTGAAAGGTGCAGAGTCCACCACCTGAAAAGGGAGCGATTGCAGCACCAGCAACTTGGACAGGAGCACATTCAGCTTCTGCGCCGTAGGATGAGTGGGCGCATAATGCTGTCACTTGGACATGGCTTCGCCAATGGATTGCTGGCGGGATGCATGGCTTGGAGGAGGAGGAGCAGGAGCATCAGCAGGAGCGACAGAGGATGGGTATGACGCACAGCTGCCTTCAGCTGAGGTGCTGGAGCCTTGGCTGGCAGAAATTGGGAGCGGCGTGCCACTTGGTGAGGAAGCAACCTGGACCACCTCTTCGGAGCCTCGGTTCTCCCAGGCCGCTTTATGGTGACGCATCATATGTTGACGCAGGGCCGTGGTGCCAACATTTGGGCCCTGGCCACGCTTCACCTTCTGCCTACATATCTTGCATGTGGCCATGTTACCCTCCTGCGGATGCTTGAGGAAAACCTGCCACACTGCCGAGTAGCTACTTTTCCCACCAACAGCCCGCACTGATTCACTGCTACTGTTGCCAACTCCAGGAACCCCCGCTCCACTAGGTAGCCTGTCGCGCAGCAGGTGCTCTACCCCGGCCCTGGCCCCGTTTGGCTCCAGGCTTTACAATTCTTCCCCCATGCTGACTGCCAACCTTGCTGCTAAAACCTTGCTGCCTCAGCTGCTGACTCCGGGGCAACCTGCGCCCCTCTTCTGCTGATGATGAGGATGAAGCCCCTTCTGCACCCGGCTCCCAAGTGCGATCGGCTTCATCATCATCATCACCGAGTTGTGGCTGCACGTCACTGATGTTCTCGGTTTCCTCAACAGTGTCTGGCGCAGGAGCTGGAACGCTCGCAACAACACCCACATCACTCTCCACATCACTATTTGTCTGCCTAGCGAAGGAAGCCACCTCCATTTCTTGGCTGGGCAGTAGCTGCTGACTGTCCTCTATCTGATCGTCCTCCTCACTAAAGAGTGGAGCTCAACCCAAAGCATAGGATACGTCGCTGGGGGAGGGAACGGCGTAGGACAGAGGCAATAGGAGGACAGGGACTGCTCTCGGGCCATGCCAACTCAGGGTTGTGTCAGAGGAACCTACCGATCCTAGACTGGGGGTGTCAGATGTAACTTGTGATGATGTGGATGGCCGCGTTAACCAATCTACCACGGCAGATGCGTTACTGGTGGAGACACGACCGCTAGCAGATACCGGCAGATCAGGTCTCTTACCGCGACTCCTGCTGCCACTCGCCCCTAGTCTGCTGCGACCTCTGCCTGCTGAATCTTGGCCTCTGCCACTCCTCTTTGAACATCCTGGCACTTGTCTGCCTGACATTTTTATGTATTTGAAATGCGCAATAGGCACTTAAAAAAATGTGTTTACTTTAAAAAGCAGAAGCTAAATAAAGTGAGATACTGCTTCTCTGCACTATATACTATGAAAATTGGCACGCACAAAACCAATTCAAAATGCAATATATTAATAAAACAGTGCCTTTAGAAGCTGATTTAGTATAACAGGGTGAAATGTGCCGGTTTGGGATACCCTGCGGCCTGGTGTTTTTACAGGACGCACAAAACCAATTCTAAATGCAATATATTAATAAAACAGAGCCTGTAGAAGCTGCTTTAGTATAACAGGGTGAAATGTGCTGGTTTGGGATACCCTGCGGCCTGGTGTTTTTACAGGACGCACAAAACCAATTCAAAATGCAATATATTAATAAAACAGAGCCTTTAGAAGCCGCTTTAGTATAACAGGGTGAAATGTGCTGGTTTGGGATACCCTGCAGCCTGGTGTTTTTACAGGACGCACAAAACCAATTCAAAATGCAATATATTAATAAAACAGAGCCTTTAGAAGCTGATTTAGTATAACAGGGTGAAATGTGCTGGTTTGGGATACCCTGCGGCCTGGTGTTTTTACAGGACGCACAAAACCAATTCAAAATGCAATATATTAATAAAACAGAGCCTTTAGAAGCTGATTTAGTATAACAGGGTGAAATGTGCTGGTTTGGGATACCCTATGGCCTGGTGTTTTTACAGAACGCACAAAACCAATTCAAAATGCAATATATTAATAAAACAGAGCCTTTAGAAGCTGATTTAGTATAACAGGGTGAAATGTGCTGGTTTGGGATACCCTATGGCCTGGTGTTTTTACAGAACGCACAAAACCAATTCAAAATGCAATATATTAATAAAACAGAACCTTTAGAAGCTGCTTTAGTATAACAGGGTGAAATGTGCTGGTTTGGGATACCCTGCGGCCTGGTGTTTTTACAGGACGCACAAAACCAATTCAAAATGCAATATATTAATAAAACAGAGCCTTTAGAAGCTGATTTAGTATAACAGGGTGAAATATGCTGGTTTGGGATACCCTATGGCCTGGTGTTTTTACAGAACGCACAAAACCAATTCAAAATGCAATATATTAATAAAACAGAGCCTTTAGAAGCTGCTTTAGTATAACAGGGTGAAATGTGCTGGTTTGGGATACCCTGCGGCCTGGTGTTTTTACAGGACGCACAAAACCAATTCAAAATGCAATATATTAATAAAACAGAGCCTTTAGAAGCTGCTTTAGTATAACAGGGTGAAATGTGCTGGTTTGGCATACCCTGCGGCCTGGTGTTTTTACAGGACGCAAAAAAAAAAATTCAAAATGCAATATATTAATAAAACAGAGCATTTAGAAGCTGCTTTAGTATAACAGGGTGAAATGTGCTGGTTTGGGATACCCTGCGGCCTGGTGTTTTTACAGGACGCACAAAACCAATTCAAAATGCAATATATTAATAAAACAGAGCCTTTAGAAGCTGATTTAGTATAACAGGGTGAAATGTGCTGGTTTGGGATACCCTATGGCCTGGTGTTTTTACAGAACGCACAAAACCAATTCAAAATGCAATATATTAATAAAACAGAGCCTTTAGAAGCTGCTTTAGTATAACAGGGTGAAATGTGCTGGTTTGGGATACCCTGCGGCCTGGTGTTTTTACAGGACGCACAAAACCAATTCAAAATGCAATATATTAATAAAACAGAGCCTTTAGAAGCTGCTTTAGTATAACAGGGTGAAATGTGCTGGTTTGGCATACTCTGCGGCCTGGTGTTTTTACAGGACGCAAAAAAAAAATTCAAAATGCAATATATTAATAAAACAGAGCCTTTAGAAGCTGCTTTAGTATAACCGGGTGAAATGTGCTGGTTTAGGATACCCTGCGGCCTGGTGTTTTTACAGGACGCACAAAACCCATTCAAAATGCAATATATTTAAGATTTACAGCACAAAAAAGAGCAATTTAAAACTGATCTGGCAAATGAAGTGAAGTGAAAAAAAAAAAGTTTCCCTGTCACTTTCTCTGCTGTCCCTGCCTGGATCGTTCCCGATTTTTCCCTATCTTTCCCTTGCACTCTGTGTGTCTCCCTGACTCTCCCTGCCTGTCTGTAAGTCTCTCCCTGTCTGCAGCAACCTCAGTTCTGTCTGCAATGCAAGGCTGAAATGCGCACAAGCAAGATGGCCGCCGTTTATATAGCACTGTGACGTCACCGGGCTTCCTGGCTGCTGATAGGCTGCATGTGACCTTGCCCCAGGGGCCATGTCCGGACATGTCCATCCACCATTTTACAATGGCTGTAATTGAAATAAATGGAGTTTAAAGGAAAACTTCGATCGATCGAATCACGGGTAAATTCGGATTCGTTCAGAATCGAATTTTTCCTGAAATTCGGAGCAAATTCGGGTTCGTCCGAATCGATTCGCTCATCTCTAAACCCAATATGTTCCTAAAGTTCCCAGATAACCTTATATTACAGGCAGTTGTTACATAAAAGTAAGAAGAAAGTAAGTTACATTTGTTACAGTACAATATATGTAATAGTGGTAAGAGAGATAGACAGATATACAGATACCTATTTGTTATAGTAGATATCTGTTACCAGCTAGGTGTGATAGGTGTCTATTGTTCTTATGGACATGGCAGGATGTGGGACCACTATTTGAATGTTAATGGGTCCTTTAACAAGAACTCTTCAATTGAACATACTGACCGGCTGGAATCTGACTCAGGAGTCCCTGGAACACAGCTTTTCGCTGTCACCACTGGCCAGGCAGTCCCTCTTGTGGTGGTTGGACTCTCGGAACTTGCTGGTAGGCAAGTCCTACCTGACGCCCCATTGGGAGATAGTTACCACGGTTGCCAGTCTGACAGGCTGGGGAGGCGTTTGGCAGACTCAGGAGATCCAGGGTCAGTGGGGTCCGCAGGAGAACCACTTATCCCATAAATCTCTTGGAGCTGAGAGCGATCTGGTTGGTGCTTCTGCGCTTGACTCCCCATTTAAGGGGTAGTCTGTCACCTACATCAATCACCAGGGCGGGACTCGGAGCAAGAGAGCCCTCAAGGAGGTGACCCAGATTCTGACTTGGGCAGAGGAGAATGTTCCCTGCATCTCGGCGGTCCTGGAGGCAGACTCCCTGAGTAGGTGCCTGGGGGAATGGTCTCTCAGCAGCAAGACCTTTCACGCTCTGTGTCTCCGCTGGGGTCAGCCGGACGTGGACCTGTATGCGTCCAGACACAATCACAAGCTTCCAAGGTTTGTCCCCCTCTCAAGAGATCCTCTGGCCATTGCCACAGACGCTCTGGCGATTCCTTGGACGAAGTTCAAGTTTCTTTATGCATTCCCTCCGTTTCCACTCCTGGGCAGAGTGCTGCGCAAGTTAGCCCAGGAACGGGTGCCAACTATCCTGGTGGCTCCTCGCTGACCGAGAAGGAGTTGGTTTGCGGACATAGTTCAGATGTCAGTAGATCGCTACATCATGCCCGACGATCCAGGGCTTCTCACACAGGGGTCGCTGCGGCACCCCAATTTACGGATGCTGGCTTTGACGGACTGGCTATTGAAACCTCAATCCTGATGGAAACGGGAATGTCGGCCACGGTTGTGCATACCATGATTCAGGCATGGAAGAAGTCTTCTTCCATGATATACTACAGAGTTTGGCACGCTTACATTGCTTGGTGCGAGACCAAGAGTCTCCCTTGCCACATATTTTCTATTTTCTAGGATTCTGGAGATTTTGCAGCACAGCTTAGACTTGGGTCTCCAGCTGAGCACCCTCAAGGGTCAGGTCTCGGCTTTAGCCATCTTTTTCCAGAGATCCATTGCTAACCATAGGTTGATCAAGACTTTTTTCCAAGGAGTTACCCATGTCCGGCCACCGCGTAAGTCAGTATTACCGGTGTGGGACTTGAATTTAGTACTTTCATTGTCCTCCCTTCAAGCCATTGTGCGATGCTGCATTGTCTATTTTGACTCTCAAAGTGGTCTTTTTGGTAGCGATCACCTCGGTACGTCGTGTATCAGAGCTGGCCGCGCTTTGTATGAAACCTCCCTATTTTGAGCGGCATAGGGATAAGGTGGTTTTTTGCTTTAACCCTTTAAGTGCCAGCCTACCTGGAGTTTTTGTCACACTTTGTTGCCAGACCATTTTGCACTATTTTGCGCTCCCCATGTTCAAATGTGATTTTTGAAGGGATTTCCAGGGATTTCCCAGGAAAATTATATATTGTTTTTTTCAGCAGAGTCTGGGCTTTAACATGAAATGTCTTGTTTGTCATTGTTTAGGTGTATTCTCAATATTTTTGGGTGAAATATGTGCAAAAAAAAAAAAATATATATTTTTTACAATTTGTAGTTTTTTTTTGTAATAAAAAATGTAAGTTTGTCAATAAAATCTTATTGCTTGTGAAATCCCAATTTCTCCCGGTTACAGCGGTACCACATATGTATAGGTAGACACCCTTTCCTGCCCAGGAGACTCCCCCAAACTGAAACAGCGCTTTAGGAGATTTTCAGAAAAAATACAACTATGCTACGCAATATGCGCACCTTGCAGTTTTTCCAGAAAAACAACCCTTTACATTTGAATTACCCCCAACAAACTATATATTCTCTGGAAGTACACACCTCAAGCTTTCTAGGTGTACCAGGCTTGTTGATGTGGCCATAGTTTTCTGGAAGTAATCCCTCAATGGATTCTTTGGTTGCAAAGAGTTTCCCTAAAAAAAGGATAAAAAAGCAGAATCAAAGCCACATTTTCCTAAAAAAACTATATACAAACAAGAAAAAACAAGTTTAATCTGAAAACGCAATATCCCCCGAACAGAACAACACCCAACATGCATTGCTACTGTCAAGGGAAGAGTTGCCAAACACCCCAAAGTAAAGCATGTGCGTAACAGTAATTTTACTTGAAAATTTCAGCTCTGCAGACAAAGTGCGCACCTTGCGATTTTTCAACCAAAACAACCCTTTACATTTGGAATATCCCCCATAAACCATATATTCCCTGAAAGTACACACGTTAAGCTTTCTAAGCGTACCCAGCTTGTTCTAGTGGACTCATCTTTCTGGAATTATTACCTCAAAGAATTCTTTGTTTGCGCAGGGTTTCCCTAAAAAATTTTAAAAAAAAGCTGAATAAAAAACACCTTTTCCTAAAATATAAATATGCAAACAAGAAAAAACAAGCTAAGTCTGAAAGCGCAAGGTCCGCCGAACAGAACAATACCCAATATGCAGAGGTACTATTAACCCTTTTAATTGCCAGCCTACTTGAGATTTTGTCACCCTCTGTTGACAGGCCATTTTTCCCCATTTGCGCCATGTTTTGCGCCATGTTTTGCGCCATTTTGCTGGAACTTTCAGGAAAATTATATATATTTTTTTTTGCAGCAGAGTTTAGCCTTTAACATGAAATATCTTGTTTGTAAATGTTATTTTTATTTTTTACAATATTATTAAGTAAAATAAATAAATAAATAAATAAAAAAATTTTTTAGAGAATTGACTCCTTTATTTTAAATAAAAAATGTATTTTATTAAGGAAAAGCATATTGCATGTGAAAGCCCCATTTCTACAGATTAGAACGGTACCACATATTTATCGGTAGCCCCCCGTTCCTGCCCAGGAGACCCCCCTAACTGAAACAAGTATTTTATAACATTCACAAAAAAAATACAACTACCATCCACACTACAAAGGGTTAAATCGAGAAAAAAAATGACATAGGGTCCCCCCTCCCAGGGGAGGGTGACCCCATTTTTTTTTTTATTTTTAAGGGTTAAAAACCCTTAAAAATAAAAAAAAAATTGACGTGGGGTCCCCCTTACCCAAAGTAACCAGCCCGGGACCAGCTATGCAGGGCTTGTAGGAACAGGGCGCAGGGGCCAGCTTTTGTGGCCCCTGGCCCTGCAGGCTACAAGCCCGCATAGCCCGTGGGCCCGGGCTCTTCTGCCCCCCCCTGGCCTTTGGGGAGGCAGGTAATGGGGGTGCCGGGGGTTAATGGCAAGTCACCCGCTAGCGCAGGTGACTTGCCATCCCCCCAGCCTTGTGAACTGGTATAGGGGTCATGGACCCCTTACCAGTTCACAATGGGTTAAAAGTAAATAATCACACAGACACAAGCAGAGAAAAAAATATTTTATTAATTTTTTTTTTTTTTTTTTTACACTGTACTCACCTCCCATCCATCCTGGAGCACTCTGTCCCTCGGCGATCACTGGCTTCTGCTCATTTGCTAGAAGCCTTTTATAGCTGCTGGATGACAGAACACAAAGGGTTAATCAAAAAAAAAAATGACATAGGGTCCCCCCTCCCAGGGGGGGCAGACCCCATTTTTTTTTTTTGATTTTTAAGGGTTAAAAACCCTTAAAAATAAAAACAAAAAATTGACGTGGGGTCCCCCTTACCCACAGTAACCAGCCCGGGACCAGCTATGGGGGCTTGCAGGCACAGAGTGGGGGGGCCAGCTTTTGTGGCCCCCCCACCCTGCAGCCTACGAGCCCACATAGCTTATGTGGGCCCGGCTCTTCTGCCCCCCCCTGGCCTTTGGGGAGGCAGGTAATGGGGGTGCCGGGGGTTAATGGCAAGCCACCCGCTAGCGCAGGTGGCTTGCCATCCCCCCAGCCTTGTGAACTGGTATAGGGGTCATGGACCCCTTACCAGTTCACAAGGGGTTAAAAGTAAAAAATGACACTGACACAGAGAAAAAAAAATCTTTATTTTTTTTTTTTTACACTGTACTCACCTCCGATCCGACGTCCCTCGCCGCTGTCCCTCGCCGATCATCTCACTGACAGATGCCGGTGGTGATCGGCGCAGCGCGGGTGACAGGTGAGGGGGCTCCGATCGGAGCCTCCTCACCTGACATCCGCCCTGCTCCGATCACCACCGGCATCTGACAGATGCCGGAGCTCGGAGGGGGTATAGGAGGAGCGGGATGACGTCATCCCGCTCCTCCCACAATGGGCGGAGCTAAGCGGCGGCGGCCATCGCCGCCATTACAAGAGGTGAGGACCCGGAAGAGGGTCCTCACCTGAAGACTGCGCAGCCCAGGGGGGGGATCGGACCCCTCCCTGGTGAAGAGGAGACCCGGACAGAAGGCTCGGGCGCGGAGGTGAGTAAATGACAGTTTTATTTTTTATTTTTTTTATAACGGCGAGTCAGCGCTGGAAACGGGGGGGGGGGGGGCGGCTGGTTTCGGGCCCCCCCCTGAAGACGGAGGACGACGGGGGGGCGATCGGATGCCCCCCCCAGGAAGAGGGGACCCCAAGCTCCACAGGGATACCAGAGGTAAGTGTTTTTTTTTTCTATCTTTTTACTGTTTGGGGGAAATGCCAGGCACGTAGTTTCTACGTGCTTGGCACTTAACGGTAGGAGAAGCAACCACGTAGAAACTACGTGCTTGGCATTTAAAGGGTTAAACCAGATTTTTTTGATTAAGGTCGTTTCTTTCTTTCACCTTAATGAGGAAGTCGTCTTAACTTCCTTGTGTCCAGCACCGGCTAATTCCAAAGAACGGACCCTCCATGCCTTGGATGTGGTCAGGGCCATAAAGTATTACCTGGCTACGACGGAATTCTTCAGGAAATCGGATTTGCTCTTTGTCCTAACAGAAGGCTCTAGGAAAGGTTTGCCACCAGCCAAGTCCACTGTCAGTAAGTGGATCAGACAGGCGGTGGTGCAAGCATATTCTGCCAAGGGGAAGGAACCCCCTTTTCGAATCACAGCTCACTCTACCAGAGCTATTGGTGCCTCTTGGGCTTTTCAACACCAAAGCCTCGATTCAGAGCCACATTCGTCCAGATTTCCGTAGCTGTCTGTGAAAGTTTTGGTGGGTGTTTGTCATTTTTTTGCTTTTTTTCGTCCATTTTCTACTCGCACGAACGTTCGGGAATGCGCTTCCGATGATCGGAAGCAAATCGGAACATTTCCGCTAGTTCGGATCATTTTCCAAACAAAATCGGAAATTTTCCGTTCCTTCAGAAAACTTCCGTTGATTCAGAGAGCTTCCGTCTGATTCAGAGAGCTGATTTCCGATGGATCACCACCCTATAAATCCGTTTCATTTCCGATCCACTTACGAGACCTTTGAGGGCTCGGATTGCTATTGTTGAACATGTTTTGTGGCTATGTGGAGGAGTCTGCGCGCCTTTAGTACCAAGGCATTGCATGTATCAGCATGGCCGAGGCCATAAATTGTATAGCAATGCATACCTGAATCAATACATTTCATGTATGCCTTATAGAAGCATTTTAATGCTGACCTTAATTAGTCCTTAGCATGTAAACATTTATTTTTCCACACATCCATATAATTGCTAAATTTTTTTAGACTTATGTCCTTTGTGAATTATATTTGGATTGTTGAACTTGAATCTTAATTTGTTGTAGGAGTTATTGTTTTAGTTGGTTACCTTTGCTTTGTGTAATTATTTTAGATTTGGTTGCAGGAACTGCAAGATGTGCCGCTCGCCCTTGCTCCTGATGCCCGTTCTTTGCCTGCAGAATGCGGGCCAGGGGTTCTCTAATCGGGCACTATGCAAAACCCGGCCCATGGTGGCGAGGGCCCTCTGGCTTTTGAAGTCCAGATTTAGGTGTTTGGAACATAAGGGGGGGGGGGGGGCACTGCAGTATGACCCCAACAAGGTTATACCAAAATTTTAATTTACGTTTTTTAACAGGGACCACACGTGCCAGAGTGGCACAACTGAGTTTCAGGGTCCTTCAGTTGGTGGGCGAGATGCAGGAGCTGCGCAACTCGTTGGGGACCACAGATGAAGAATAATGTTCTGTGGCCTGCCATTGCTATATATTTTGTTTTTTATAGTTGTAAAAATGTAAAATTTTCAAAATTTTGATACATTTTATATTTTATGATGGCATCCCAAAAAAATGTTACAGTGTCATTTCATTTACAAAATACATTAACACAAAACTAATGGGCCCAGAAATATTTAAAGATGAATATTCACATGACTGAGAAGTGGTTTGGGTGAGCTTTAAGGTTCCAAAAGGGAAGATGGAGGATGGTGCTAAGTGGTTTGGGTGAGCTTTAAGGGGCCAAAAGGGAAGATGGAGGATAGTGCTAAGTGGTTTGGGTGAGCTTTAAGGGGCCAAAAGGGAAGATGGAGGATAGTGCTAAGTGATTTAGCTAAACATTGTAGTAGAAGTGAGGGTGGCAAATATGTAGGCGAGCACTTTAATGAGTTAAGTTTGTAGTGCGCAGGCGCAAGATCGTAAGGATTCCGTCTGGACGATTATTTTTTGTAAAATGGAAACAGAATCTATCGGGAAACGTAAAGGATTCGTTGGAGGATACGATGGGAAAAGGGCAAAAACGAAAGCCTACGTTGAAACATGTGGAAATGAAACGGAAAAGTCTGGATGGAAAATGACATCCGCGTAATTCGTAATCTGCCATACGAACGGACGGAAACTTTACAGAAGGTTTTCAATGCATGCATTGAATTGCTCGAACGCTCATACGAGAACGGAAACATTTCACAGATCGGAACTAAAACGGAAGTTTTTTGTGTCTCTCTGAATCGAGGCTCAAGTGTCGGTTGAACAAGTTTGTAAGGCCGCCACTTGGTCTTCAGTTCTTACTTTTACAAAGTTTTACAAGGTGGATGTCAGGGCCTCAGCTAATGCTGATTTTGGCCGAAAGGTGCTTCAGGCGGTAGTGAAATGAACTACATGCTGTTTCCGCACTGGGGATCCCACCCAAATGGACACTGCTTTTGGATGTCCCACATGTCATCACTTTGGGACGACCTGGACTGGATGTAGGGAAAAATACAATTCTGTGAAACTCACCTGTAGAATTGCTTTTGGATACATCCAGTTCAGGTTGTCCCACCCTGCCCTTGTGTTCATTGTTTCCTGTTGCCTGTTATGGTTATCACCATTTTTCATTCATTGGACATTGTTTCATAAATCTTGTTAGAGAGAGTACAAGCTGAAGCTATGTGAAGTAACATGGTTTCTTGGGCCTCCCGTCCTGTCCTCTTTTTTGTCTACTGCTTTTTAACCACTGGAGAATGATAGAGGGACACCTGCCTTTATAGGGGGCCGGGAGGAGCTACATCTTTGATCTTGCAGTCAAGCGCCCCCTAGGGTCGAACACCCACAGGTCATCACTTTGGGACGACCTGGACTGGATGTATCCAAAAACAATTCTACAGGTGAGTTTCACAGGACCACCAAGGTGCAGATATTAGGGTTGACTCAGAGCCTCTTCAAAACCGTCTTGTATTTGTCTTGTAATGTGTATTTTTCACTTTTTTTCCGTATACATATGTGCGTACGCATGATTCAGAGCCTCCATCGGAAGCCTTCCCTTTACTGTTTGTAGCTGCGTACGGCAACGAGAATGCCATTTTCTGGCTCTCGTTGCGTCCTCGAGAGGACTGGGTTTACATTTACGTTGCTTAGTACACCTCGTATACTACCGTTTTTCAGAATTTTCCAACGTAGCATCCAACGAAGATTTTCAGTGTCTCGCGATATTTAGCATGCATCTTGCTCAAAATATACTTCCAAACGGAAATTTGTTGGACAAGCTGATATGTTTTCACGTTTGTACGCATGCGCGCAGCTATTTAACTCATTCATGTCCCCCGTCTCAACTATTCTCTCACTCACTTCTGCTCCCATGCTTACCTGAACTCACTAGCGGTTGTTGTTTTTTTCTTCTTCCCCCGCGATTCATGCTTACCTGAACTCACTAGCGTTTTTTTTTTTTCTTCTTCCCCCGCGATTCATGCTTACCTGAACTCACTAGCAGTTGTTTTTTTTTTTCTTGTTCCCCCGCAATTCATGCTTACCTGAACTCACTTGCGGTTGCTGTTTTTTTTCTTCTTCCTCTGCGATTCATGCTTACCTGAACTCCCATGGCACTCTTTGGTGTTTTCTATCCACAAATTTTCATGCTTACCTTAATGTTCTGGATTCTGTAGATATTTTTCAGTTCCTTCTAGATGTCTTCTGATTTATGTTCTGTAGTGGATGTGTTCAAGCATTACATTTTTATTTATTTAGAGAAATGAAAGACGAAACCTGGGTAAGTTTTAGAATATTTATTTTAAACTTTTTGTTTGTTGAATTTTTTTCCAAACATGTTTTGAAAAAATTGTTTGTTTTTTTTGGGCTAAAATGTTTAACATTTTTTGTTTTTTTTTTTAAACTAATTTCAAACAAACAAATTTCAAACATATTTACAAAAACGTGGCATGCCCCAGGATTCTATTCTTCACTGGTCCCCAAAGAAGCTGCCAGCTCCTGGATGTCGCCCACCAGCCTATGTACAGTAGCCGTCAACACTTGCAATCTCTGCTGCGGTGTTGCTGTGAAAATAAATCAAAAATTAATTTTTCATATATGCTTTTTGAATACCTGTTGAATGAAATATTAGTAATTTTCTAGCCTAGGGATTGGGCCATAAATTAAGCTAAGTTTGTAGGCTAGGGATTGGGCCATAAATTACCGTATTTTTCGCCCTATAAGACGCACCTGCCCATAAGACGCACCTAGGATTTGGGGGAAGAAAATAAGAAAAAAAAATTTAAAACCAAAAACGCACCATTACACACAGTGTGGCATTCCCCTATCCAATTCCCATAGGCAGTGTGGGATGCCCCCATTCCATAGACAGTGTAGCATGCCCCCATCCCATTCCCTGTATATCCAGTGTGGCATCCCCCCCTCCCATTCCCCATATACCCATTGGCTGTGTGGCATCCCCCTCTCCCCCCATTAGTATAGGCTGTGTGGCATCCCTCTCCCCACATTCCCATAGGCTGTGTGGCTTTCCCCCTCCCCCCATTAGTATAGGCTGTGTGGCATCCCTCTCTCCCCATTCCCATTGGCTGTCTGGCTTTCCCCCTCCCCTCATTAGTATAGGCTGTGTGGCATCCCTCTCTCCCCATTCCCATTGGCTGTGTGGCATCCCCATCCCCCCATTCCCATAGGCTGTGTGGCATACCCCTCTCCCCATTCCCAAAGGCTGTGTGGCATCCCCATCCCCCCATTCCCATAGGCTGTGTGGCATCCCCATCCCCCCATTCCCATAGGCTGTGTGGCATACCCCTCCCCCCATTCCCAAAGGCTGTGTGGCATCCCCCTCCTCCCATTCCCATAGGCTGTGTGGTATCCCCATCCCCCCATTCCCATAGGCTGTGTGGCATACCCCTCCCCCCATTCCCAAAGGCTGTGTGGCATCCCCATCCCCCCATTCCCATAGGCTGTGTGGCATCCCCATCCCCCCATTCCCATAGGCTGTGTGGCATACCCCTCCACCCATTCCCATAGGCTGTGTGGCATACCCCTCCACCCATTCCCATAGGCTGTGTGGCATACCCCTCCCCGCATTCCCATAGGCTGTGTGGCATCCCCATCCCGCATTCCCATAGGCTGTGTGGCATCCCCATCCCCCCATTCCCATAGGCTGTGTGGCATCCCCATCCCCCCATTCCCATAGGCTGTGTGGCATCCCCATCCCCCCATTCCCATAGGCTGTGTGGCATCCCCATCCCCCCATTCCCATAGGCTGTGTGGCATCCCCATCCCCCCATTCCCATAGGCTGTGTGGCATATCCCTCCACCCATTCCCACAGGCTGTGTGGCATACCCCTCCCTGCATTCCCATAGGCTGTGTGGCATCCCCATCCCCCCATTCCCATAGGCTGTGTGGCATCCCCATCCCCCCATTCCCATAGGCTGTGTGGAATCCCCATCCCCCCATTCCCATAGGCTGTGTGGCATCCCCATCCCCCCATTCCCATAGGCTGTGTGGCATCCCCATCCCCCCATTCCCATAGGCTGTGTGGCATCCCCATCCCCCCATTCCCATAGGCTGTGTGGCATCCCCATCCCCCCATTCCCATAGGCTGTGTGGCATACCCCTCCACCCATTCCCATAGGCTGTGTGGCATACCTCTCCCCGCATTCCCATAGGCTGTGTGGCATCCCCATCCCCCATTCCCATAGGCTGTGTGGCATCCCCATCCCCCCATTCCCATAGGCTGTGTGGCATCCCCATCCCCCCATTCCCATAGGCTGTGTGGCACCCCCATCCCCCCATTCCCATAGGCTGTGTGGCATCCCCATCCCCCCATTCCCATAGGCTGTGTGGCATCCCCATCCCCCCATTCCCATAGGCTGTGTGGCATACCCCTCCACCCATTCCCATAGGCTGTATGGCATACCCCTCCCCGCATTCCCATAGGCTGTGTGGCATCCCCATCCCCCCATTCCCATAGGCTGTGTGGCATCCCCATCCCCCCATTCCCATAGGCTGTGTGGCATCCCCATTCCCATAGGCTGTGTGGCATCCCCATCCCCCCATTCCCATAGGCTGTGTGGCATCCCCATCCCCCCATTCCCATAGGCTGTGTGGCATCTCCATCCCCCCATTCCCATAGGCTGTGTGGCATACCCCTCCACCCATTCCCATAGGCTGTGTGGCATCCCCATCCCCCCATTCCCATAGGCTGTGTGGCATACCCCTCCCCGCATTCCCATAGGCTGTGTGGCATCCCCATCCCCCCATTCCCATAGGCTGTGTGGCATCCCCATCCCCCCATTCCCATAGGCTGTGTGGCATACCCCTCCACCCATTCCCATAGGCTGTGTGGCATCCCCATCCCCCCATTCCCATAGGCTGTGTGGCATACCCCTCCCCGCATTCCCATAGGCTGTGTGGCATCCCCATCCCCCATTCCCATAGGCTGTGTGGCATCCCCATCCCCCCATTCCCATAGGCTGTGTGGCATCCCCATCCCCCCATTCCCATAGGCTGTGTGGCATCCCCATCCCCCCATTCCCATAGGCTGTGTGGCATCCCCATCCCCCCATTCCCATAGGCTGTGTGGCATCCCCATCCCCCCATTCCCATAGGCTGTGTGGCATCCCCATCCCCCCATTCCCATAGGCTGTGTGGCATACCCCTCCACCCATTCCCATAGGCTGTATGGCATACCCCTCCCCGCATTCCCATAGGCTGTGTGGCATCCCCATCCCCCCATTCCCATAGGCTGTGTGGCATCCCCATCCCCCCCATTCCCATAGGCTGTGTGGCATCCCCATCCCCCCATTCCCATAGGCTGTGTGGCATCCCCATCCCCCCATTCCCATAGGCTGTGTGGCATCCCCATCCCCCCATTCCCATAGGCTGTGTGGCATCCCCATCCCCCCATTCCCATAGGCTGTGTGGCATACCCCTCCACCCATTCCCATAGGCTGTGTGGCATCCCCATCCCCCCATTCCCATAGGCTGTGTGGCATACCCCTCCCCGCATTCCCATAGGCTGTGTGGCATCCCCATCCCCCCATTCCCATAGGCTGTGTAGCCCCTCTCCCCCCATTCCCACCCCCCTCCCCCTCCCCCCGTTAGTATAGGCAGGCGCCATAGTAAAAAAAAAAATTAAACTCACCTGTCCACTGACACTGCTGCGCTTAGCGGCCGGCTCCGTGAATGGGGTGGGCGTGGCCTGCGCCGCAGCGTCGACGCAGGCCACGCCCACCCCATTCACGAGCTGGCTCTGTCCCGGCCCCGGCGCTGCGATCGCTGTCTTTTCAGGCAGCAATGACAGCGGCGGGGCCAGAGACAGAGCCCCTGCCGCTCCTCCATCTGCTCCTCCACATACGATCACGAAGGTCCGGGCAGCGGGCGGGCGTGGCCTGCGCCGGTGCAGGCCACGCCCACCCACTGCCGGGACCTTCGTGCTCGCGTGTGGAGCACGCGAGCACATGGGGGTCCCCCTTACCCAAAGTAACCAGCCCGGGACCAGCTATGCTGGTACTTTTTAATACTTTTTAATTCTTACCTCCCATCTATCCCTGTGTCCCACACTGATCAATCTGGCTTCTGCTCTCCTGCTGCAGCTGGAATCCTTTTTTAGCTGCTGGGCGACAAAACATAAGGGCTTAATTTAAAAAAAAAAATGACATAGGGTCCCCCCTAAGGGTTAAAATCCTTGAAAATCCAAAAAAAAATGAAATGGGTTCCCCCTTACCCAGCATTACCAGCCCGGGACCAGCTATGGGGGCTTGTAGGAACAGAGTGGGGGGGGGGGCAGCTTTTGTGGCCCCCCCACCCTGCAGCCTACAAGCCCGCATAGCCTATGTGGGCCCGGGCACAGGTGACTTGCCAGCCCCCAGCCTTGTGAACTGGTATAAGGGGTCTCATGGACCCCTTACCAGTTCACAAGGGGTTAAATGTAACACACTGACACATAAGAATAAAAATGTCATTTATTTATTATTTTTTTACTTTACTCACCTCTGATCCTGTGTCCCCCGGCGATCTCCGATGACAGCTGTCAGTCTGCTCGGGTGTTTGGAGGAGAGAGCCTGGGGAGGGGGGGGCGATCACAGCCCTCTCCCCCTCCCCACCTCTCTCCTCCAACCACCCGAGCAGACTGATTCCTAGTCTCGGGTGCTGAACTTAAGAAGCCGGCTGCTGGTGACATCACAATGATGTCATCCGGCCTCGCCCCCAGGGGGCAGGGCTAGCAGTCGCGATCCAGGAAGTGGGGGGAGAGGGCGATTTCTGCCCTCTCCTCGCCACGGAAGAGGCTGGGGGGGCGATCGGAAGCCCCCCCAGTGAAGAGGAGATCTGTCGGGAGGCAGCGCGACCGCAGGTAAGTAAATGTCATTTTTATTTTTTCTTTACAGTTAGCAGCTGCTGCTGCCGAAGCGGGGGGGGGGGGGCCCTATTCCAGGGGCTCTCCTGGAGCCATCCAAGCCCCCACGGGGGATCGGATGACACCAAATTAAAGAGGAGACCTGGCGGTATCCAACGAGGGGTCAGGTAAGTATTTTTATTTTTTATTTTTTTAACTAGCAGGGGGGGAACTCAAGCACGTAACACCTACGTGCTTGGCACTTAAGGCACGGACATGCAAGCACGTAGGTGTTACGTGCTTGGCACTTAAAGGGTACCTAAACACAGCTGAGGGTCTTTACAGATATCGATATGCCTACCAAGAGAGGTAGTCGCCAGACCCCCAAGCCCCATGAATGACATGATCGGCGTGGCGTACACCAGGAAAAAACTTCAAGCCAACATAGTGGCAGGCCTGCAACTAGGTCCCACAAAACCAGTGCCTACTCTCAGCCTACAAGGACATCCAGTTGCCAAAGGAAGGATACATTGGCCCAGACTCCAGCCCCCTCAAAATCGGGCACATCCCGGAAGGTGAAGGAAACTTTCTCCAGGCAAAATGCTCCCCGTCCAACAACATCCAGAACCCAAGGGAGCACTAGTATTAAGGGCAAGGGGAATAGTAGGTCAATAATCCATAGCCCCCCAACAACACCTTTTCCTGCTTGTGGCCAATTTGAGCATTCCAATGTTGAGAGCCCAGAGTCACCAGGCAGCTCAATGGCTGCAACTTTTTTTGCCAGCCATCCTCTGACACCCAGCCGCCAAGCAAGTCCAGCACAATCCTTTCTGAGCAAAAGGCCTGGCTCTTCATCGGCTGAAAGTCAGGCCAGAATGTCACCTACTATGCCACCGACCCAGGATTAGCCAGGCAGGACATCATTAGCCAGAAACCTTGAGCTGACACTTTACTGAGCCCCCAAGCTATGGCTTTGGCAAGTGGGGTATCTGACCACTATAACGGGCTATATGGTAGAAATTCTAAAGCCAAAAGCAAAGTGCGAAAGACACAAATCTGGGAGGACATCACCAGACAAACAGGAGGTGGATACCCCCTCAAAACTGCAGTTCACCGCAGCAGAGAAGCTGGTTCTGGGCCTCATACACCCGTCTTCACTTGAGGTATTGGCCGGGGCCATAGACACTGACAGTAATGTCATGCCAGCAGGTTAGTATTTAAAGGAATGGTTCTTTGGCTTTGTGTTGTAAAAAAGTAGATTAAAAGCTTAGGTACACACAGGGGCGTAGCTAGGGGGGGGGCCACGTTCCCCGGGTGCAGCAGGTCAGGGGGGGGCGCCAAAGGGGGTCCTGAGAACTGGTGGGGGACACCATTTTTAATCTTTGCCCCGGGTGCCAGAAAGCCTAGCTACTCCTCTGGGTACACAAGGTATGTGTATGTGTTAACTTGACTTTACTTTTCCCTATGTCCAGTCCAGGCCGTCCCAATCCATATACGTGGAGGTAGTCCGCCACTAGGTGGCGCAGTTACTGCAAGATCCAGAGCTGTAACTCCTCCCAGCCCCCTATAAAAGGAGCTGTCTCCATAGAATCCCCAGAATCCGTCTTGCAGTAAGCTGCTGCTAGGATCATCTTGGATACTCTCTCTGGAGGCAGCTGAGCGGGGCATTTTTAAGCCTGTCGGACGCTGCATCCCTATTGCCTGTTCCCGTGGACCCACGTATGCCTCCCAGCCTCGGCTGACGGGACAGGTGAAGGTAGGGAGAACGCCAGGGTCGGGCGTTCGCAGAGGTAAGCTCTGGGCCGCAGACCCTCCCTAAAGGGTAGCCGGCCGTAGGCTAATGGTGAGCATATGGGGGGGGGAGGAATCACCTCAGGGACCCCTTTATGGCCATTATCCCACAAGCTTTATTATTGTGTGTGAGTGTTTCTCTTTGCACTGTATTACTGCGCTAACTTACCTCCCTCGTTTTTTCTTACCGTATATTTCTACGCATGTGCTGTGGGATGCCTCACCTCCTTCTTGCTTGTGCGCTGGTTGGGCCCTGGTAGTGGTGGTTGTGGTTCCTCTCGGTCTCACCTCCCCCTCCCCCCTTTTTGGTAAGAGGGATCACAAAAAGAAGGACTAAACGGGAGGGATCAGCGGTTTGGGCAGTTAGTGCTCTGTAACCTGCCTGAATTGTCTGCTAATCACCACCGGACTTAGCACGGTTGTTCACTTGCGCTGGGAGCGTATTTCTGGAGCATGATAGGGTGGGAATATCTGCCCCTGGCCCCTCATTGCCTGCAGCCTTGCCAGCACCCCCACTGGCGTTCTGCCCTCTGCGAAGGGGAAGCCAGCAGGGGGTCCTGAACTGTTTTTGACATACCGGGTAGCTGGCCATGAGAGACGCTATCTCACACGGCTCCTGGGAAGGCCACGAGTAAGAAGCGGCTCTTCGAACCCGGTTTCTTGGATTGTCGATGATGCTGATGATCCTGTTGAAGGTCTGTGCTTCAGGATTCATTTCCATTGGGATAATTCGACCAGCTATGACAGCGAGCCTGGCTCCTCCTCGGGCGAGTACTGGGGGCTTTCTTAAGATACTAGAATTGCTCTCCGGTGTGGAGACGTTGCATATTGTCCCTCCTTAAGAGGCGAAGAAGAAGCGGGGTGATTTTTTTCTGGCCTGAGAGAGGTGGTCTTCCCTGAGCAGGCCTGGTTTTCCAATTTTTATTATCAAGGGCCGGGACAGGCGGTTATCCCTTCCCGGTGGAGCCGGTCCGCCTCCGGTTCCGCCTCCCCAATGTGATTCCCCCGTGTCGGGGTTACTTAACAATATGGTTATGCCGTCACCCTATACTGCTTCCTTGCGCGATCCTGCTGACTTAACTCCCGCTGGCTTGTCATATTCACCTGGCCGGGCTTGCTTCATCCTGTGTGTGCCGCAGCTATTGTCTCCTTAGCCTTCTGGAAGAAGGTGAGACTGCTTGTAGATATTACTAAGCTGCGCAAGCGGGCGGAGGAGTTAAGGTCCCTTAACCCTTTAAACGCCAGCTACGTAAAATTCACGTAGCTGCCTCTCCTGTCGTTAAATGCCAGCTACGTAAATTTTACGTACCTGGCTTTCCCCCCTGCTAACTGGCAAAAAAAAAAAAAGACACTCACCTGACCCCCCGTTTGATTCGGCCGGGTCTCCTCTTTAAGATGGTGCACTCCGATCGTCCGTCGGACCTCCTCCGGATGCAGGGGAGGGCCCGGAATAGGGTGCCCCCCCCCCCCGTTACAGCTGCCACTGGCTTTCCTGTAAAAAAAAAAAATAAATAAAAATGACATTACTTACCTGCATGTGCGCTGGCTCCCGCCGACCCTTGGGGGCGGGGCTAATGACGTAATCACTGCCCCGATCACCGGCTTCAGCGTTCTCAGCTGTCAGATGCCGGTGATCGGTGCCCGGGGAAGGAGGTGGCAGGAGATCCTCTGATCTCCTGCCTCCCCCTTCTCTGGATGCCGATCACCGCCATCTGTCATCAGAGCGACGAGGGACAAGAGCTTACAATCGGAGGTAAGTACAGTAAAAAAAATTTTAATAAAATAATTTTGTGTGGTGGTTTTTTTTTCACAGTTAACCCTTTTTGAGCTGGTAAGGGGTCTATGAGACCCCTATACCAGCTCACAAGGCTCTGGGTCTGGCAAGTCACCTGCGGCTAGCAAAATTACCATTGTGCATATGCTTTACTTTTTGATGTTTGGCAACTCTTCTTTTGACAGTAGCTATGCATGTTGGGTATCGTTCTGTTCAGGGGATGTTGCTTTTTCAGATTAACTTGTTTGTTCTTGTTTGCATATAGTTGTTTTAGGAAAAATTCAAAAATCCTTTTTTAGGGACGCTCTGTGTAACTAAAGAATACATTGAGGGAGAACTTCCAGAAAACTGTGGCAACATCAACAAGCCTGGTACGCCTAGAAAGCTTGAAGTGTGTATTGCCAGAGAATATATAGTTTGTGGGGGTTATTTCAAATGTAAAGGGTTGTTTTTATTAAAAAACTGCGAGGTGCACATATCGCTTAGCATAGCTGTATTTGATCTAAAAATCTCTTGTGTTGTGCTGTTTCAGTTTGGGGGGGGGTCTCCTGGGCAGGAAAGGGTGTCTACCAATACATATGTGGTACCGTTGTAACCGGGAGAAATTGGGATTTCACACGCAATAAGATTTTATTGACAAACTTACATTTTTTATGACAAAAAAAAACACTACAAATTGTAAAAAATTTATTTTTTTTATTTTTTTTCACATATTTCACCCCAAAATATTAAGAATACACTTGACAAATGACAAACAAGACATTTCATGTTAAAACCCAGACTCTGCTAAAAAAAAAACAATCTATAATTTTCCTGGGAAATCCCTTCAAAAATCACAGTTGAACCTGCATAGTGCAAAATAGTGAAAAATGGTCTGGCAACAAAGCGTAACAAAAACTCCAGGTAGGCTGGCAGTTAAAGGGTTAAAGCTTACGAGGCTTTTGCTACCCTGCTGTCTTTGCTATGGACGATGATGTCCCGGCGCCAGGGCTCGTCCCTGCTTGTTACACTCCGTTGCTCCTTCTGACGGCGGCTATGGTCAGCTGATGCTGCGGCCGAGAAGTTGCTCACTAGCATCCACTTCGTGGGGCACAGGTCATTCGGGGAGCGTCTGGTCCTCCCGGTGTAGGTTGGCAGACTCCCTCAGCAACGGAAGCCTGCATGGCCCTTCGGGGGTTCACCTGCCTTTCGCTCCTTCTGGAGGAAGAGGCGCTTTCTTGCAGGAGGCCACATTCCTGGGGACGAGGTAGGTCTCGCGGTCGACCCAATCCCTCCTGGGGGGCTAAATCCAAGCCCCCTGCCAAGCTCTCTCAGACATGAGTAGGCGCCCTCACCCATCCGGGTGGGGGGGACAGCTGCTGATTTTTTGCTCACATCTGGAGACAGCTCGTCTCAGATCAGTGGATTCAGGAGGTGGTGTCCTCCGGGTACATAATAGAGCTGGCAGTTTGGCCGCCCTCAAGATTTCTTCGGGCGCAGATTTCCTTGAACGCTCCGACGGCGCAAGGCCTAAAAGGGACCATTCAAAGCCTGCTGTTATCAGGCGTGATTTATTCCGTGCCTCACCAGGAACGGGGGCGAGGGTTCTACTCCAATCTGTTCACGGTGCCCAAGAAGGACGGAACGCTGCGACCTATCTTGGATCTGAAGGGTCTCAACAAGTTTTGTCAGAGTCAGACATTTCCGCATGGAGACCTTACGGTCCGCGGTGAGCTCGTTTCGGCCGACGACTTCATGACTACGGTGGACTTCAAGGATGCCTATCTGCACATCCTGATTTTTCCGGGGCATCAGAAGTTTTCTGAGGTTGCACTGGAGATCAGCATTACCAGTTTGTGGTACCGTTCTGGATAGCCTCAGCTCCCCGTGTGTTCGCCAAGATGCTGGCAGGCATCATGGCCTTTCTGAGGAACCGGGGCATTCGTGCTCTTCTTTATCTGGATGATTGCTGATTGCGGCTCAGTCCCTTCAGCAGGCCGAGAGCGACACCCGGGCGGTGTTATCCACTCTCGAGGATTTCGGTTGGTTAATCAATTATCCCTAGTCTTCTATCACTCCCTCGCTGGTGAGGTCCTTCCTGGATATGACGTTGGACACCTCTCAGGTCAAGGTATTCCTCCCCCAGCAGAAGGTAGAGGGATTCCAGACGCAGGTGCTGGCCCTACTGGCAGCGACCATCGATCCGTCTGGGAATAAAACTGGTGGGCCTCATGGTGTCCTGCTTCGAGGCGGTGCCCTTCGCCCAGTTCCACCTGAGACATCTTCAATTGAATTGTTGACCGGTTGGGACCAGACGCAGGAGTCCCTGGATCAGGAGTTTTTTTCCCTGTCCCCCATGGTCAGTCAGTCCCTCTTGTGGTGGTTGGACTCCAGAAATCTGTTGGTGGGCAAGTCCTTTCTGACTCCCTGGTGGGAGATAGTTACCACGGACGCCAGTCTGACCGGCTGGGGAGGTTTTTGGCAACCGCTGCAGTTCCAGGGTCAGTGGGAGCTACAGGTGGCCCACATACCCATCAATCTCCCGGAGCTGAGAGAGATTCGGTTGGTGCTTCTTCAAAGGACTCCTCAGCTAAGGGGTTGTGCTGTCCAGGTCCGCTGGACACTCAGACAGCTGTCGCCTACTTCAATCACCAGGGCGGGACTCGGAGCAAGCGAGTCCTTCAGGAGGTGACCTAGATCCTGACTTGGGCGGAGGAGAATGTTCCCTGCATCTCGACGGTTTACATCCCCGGGGTAGAGAACCAGGAGGCAGACTCCCTGAGCAGGGGGTCTTCTCGTCTGGGGGTTTGGTCTCTCAGCAACATGATCTTTCACGCTCTGTATCTCCGCTGGGGTCAGCCGGACGTGGACCTGTTTTGCGTCCAGACACAATCACAAGCTTCCAAGGTTCGTCTCTCTGTCAAGAGATCCTCTGGCATTTACCACAGATGCTCTGGCAATTCCGTGGACGGAGTTCAGGCTCCTTTATGCATTCCCGACGTTTCTACTCCTGGTCGAGTGCTGCGCAAGATAGCCCAGGAGGGGGTACCAACCATCCCGGTGGCTCCTCGTTGGCCGAGGCTGGGTGTTGACGGCCTGGCTATTGAATCTTCAATCCTAACGGAAAAGGGGCTGTCGGGCACGATTGTTCAGACCTTGATTCGGGCATGGAAGAAGTCTTCTTCCATGATTTACTACAAAGTTTGGTGTGCCTACATTTCTTGGTGTGAATCCAAGAGTTTTCCTTGTAGCACTTTTTCTATTTCTAGGATTTTAGAATTTTTACAACACGACTTAGACTTGGGTCTACAGCTGGGCACCCTCAAGGGCCGGTCTCTGCTTGACCATCTTTTTCCAAAGATCCTTTGCCAAACATGGGCTGATCTGGACTTTTTTCCAAGGAGTTACCTATGTACGTCCACCGCCTAAGCCTGTATTACCGGTGTGGGATTGAATTTGGTGTTTTCTGCACTCCAGGGTCTGCCCCTTGAGCCTTTGTGCGATGCTGCCTTGTCCTATCTTGACCCTGAAGGTGGTCTTTTTGGTTGCCATCACCTCGGTGCGCCGGGTGTCAGAACTGGCCGCTCTTGTATGAAGCCTCCCTACTTTGAGTGGCATAAGGATAAGGTAGTTTTTAGCTTTAGGCCTGATTTTTTTACTTAAGGTCATTTCTCACTTTCATCTTAATGAAGAAGTTGTTTTGCCTTCCCTGTGTCCGGAATCGTCTAACTCTAAGGAAAGGACCCTCCATACCTTGGATGTGGTCAAGGACCCTCCATACCTTGGATGTGGTCAGAGCCATTAAGTACTACCTGGTTGCGACTGAATCCTTCACGAAGTCGGATTCTCTCTTTGTTCTCTCTGAAGGTTCTAGAAAGGGTTTGCCTACGGCCAAGTCCACTCTCAATAAGTGGATTAGACAGGCAGTGGTGCAAGCCTACTCTGCTAAGGGGAAGGATCCCCCTTTTAGTGTTACAGCTCTTTCTACTAGAGCTATTGGTGCTTCCTGGGATTTTTAGCACCAGGCCTCTGTTGAACATGTTTGTAAGGCCACTACCTGGTCTTCTGTTCATAGCTTTGCTAAGTTTTACAAGGTTGATGTTAGGGCCTCAGCTGACGCTGCTTTTGGCTGAATGGTGCTTCAGGCAGTAGTGAAATGAACTACATGCTGTTCCGCTCTGGGGATCCCACCCTATATATGGACACTGCTTTTGGATGTCCCACACATATATGGATTGGGACGGCCCGGACTGGACATAGGGAAAAATACAATTCTGTGAGTACTCACCTATAGAATTGGTTTTGCCTATGTCCAGTCCGGGCCGTCCCACCCCGCCCTTGGTTCATTTCCTCTTGTTTGCCTTTTATGGTGATTATCTTTTTGTATTGGACTGTTGTCCTTATTTTCTTGTGGAGAGAGTACATGCTGAAGCATGTGTGTTAACATGTTTTCTTGGCCTCCCGGCCTGTCTTATTTACTGCTTTTTGACATTCTGGGGATTCTATGGAGACAGCTTCTTTTATGGGGAGCCGGGAGGAGTTGCAGCTCTGGATCTTGCAGTAACTGCGCCACCTAGTGGCGGACTACCCACGCGTATATATATTGGGACAGCCTGGGCTGGACATAGGCAAAACCAATTCTACAGGTGAGTACTCACAGAATTGTATTTTTACATTCCAGCACATCAAACTACACAAGCTAGTGTGCAACCCTCCACTTCTTTGGCCACTGCCAGCCGTTAGCAACAACTCCTATACAGGAACTGCTCGATCTGGTAACTGTACTCTGCACTAACTGGTGATGCATGTGAAGCAAGATGACTACTTGCCACAACATATATTTCAGCAACTATGTCAAACTTTTTTTTTCCTGTCCCTACAGACACCACCCATAATGGAAGCTATTCACCATCTGGAGAAGGAGGAGAACATTTCGAGGCCCCCCCATATGCAAAGCTACCATCATCATCTGCCACTGCAGCAGCAGCAGCCGACCACGAATCCTCTGCAGCAGAGTCAATCACGCCCTCTGCTGGCAGACCAACAACAACAACAGCATGGCCAGCAGCACGAGAGACACAACCAACTGTCCCATATGCTAGTTCTGCTGCAGAGGATTTGCCAACACCATCTGCTACTGTTGCTAGGCCTAGACCTCCATCAGCTGCACGCGACAAAACCCGGGGAAGAGGAGGATGCTCCGTCACAGACACGTCGCCATGTAACCCAGGTGAGGTGTGTGCAGCTGCTGGAGTCAGCATTGAGAAATGACAGCCGCTACTTCAGGGAAACTACCCAAAAGATTAAATAAAGAGATGGCTGCACAATTAAGTAACATCAATACCAGTTTTAACTCCATGCTGGATGAAATTAGGACTAGCAACAGGCATAGGGAGGCTATGCTGGAGCAGTTGCAGATGATGAATGCCACCCATGCACAGTTGTTGGGCATCCTACAAGCACAACATACTTATTATGGAAATCCACCATTTTAAGAATTTGTGTTGTTTTTGCTCAACAACTTTTCTCTACATCCCACCACTATTCTTTTTGCCTTTGCTGGTGGGTTTAAATTTCCAACCATATAGCTCATGCTAGTGGTCAGAACTCCAGAATGGGCTGGAGTCTGCCCCAATGGATCCTTCCTTTGCCTAGTGGATGTCCTGATAGGCTGCGAGT
This sequence comes from Gastrophryne carolinensis, assembly GCA_027917425.1. Classification (NCBI taxonomy): domain Eukaryota; kingdom Metazoa; phylum Chordata; class Amphibia; order Anura; family Microhylidae; genus Gastrophryne; species Gastrophryne carolinensis. Next base: position 167,001,572 of record CM051235.1, on the reverse strand, counting down.
GCCCTTCCCCACCTAATTTCTATACATAATTTCAAATTTTACTTAAGGTTTCTGTTCTGTGTTGTTTTTAGGGATTTTTGATCTGTTTGGTTACCAAAAGATTAGTTTCTTTAACCTCAAATCATTTCCAAAAGTTTTTGTACTAATTTTTGCCCATAAGCAAAGCAATGTATAAATAATAGTAAATTGTTGATTCACAATGTAATAAGAAAAATCATGACACCAAAAATAAGCAACAATAAAGAAAGGTTAACTAAAATAATTTGAAATAAGGTGGGCCAGGACTGACTGCCCAGAAGCACTCTGGGTGGCGTCATATAATTCTTCTGGAATGTCCATTACTGCTGGAGAGGGGGACACATCAAGGTATTGAGGGACCTTCTGCATAATGGCAAAATTATGCAAAACACAGCAGGCAATGAAGATCTTAATGATCTTGCTTGCGTCATATTGCAGGGCCCCCCTGTATGGTACAGGCATCTGAATCGACTCTTCAGAAGCCCAAATGCCCTCTCCAAAGCCCGGGTCTTCCTATGGGCATGGTTATAGCCCTCCTGTGGCTGTGTCTGAGGCCGCAGGATCGGTGTCATGAGCCACGGCAGCAATGGATAACCCGAAACCCCTAAATAATAAAACACAAATTAGTCTCTACTTCATAGTTACATTGTATATCATGTCATCAGAGGGAAGGAACATCATATGTTGAGACAGGGTTATCAAAAAACATTCCTAGTCATAAAGTGAAACCCTAATGAAGCTATTTGGTAACACTTACCCAGTAGCCAACTACCAGACAAGTTTCCTGATTCAAACTGACCATAGAGGCTGGAATTCCTCAGGATGTAGGCGTGGTGGGTGGATCCAGGAAAACCTGCCATGACACTGAGGAACCGAAGGTCGGGCCCAATGACAGCTTGAACGTCTATGGAGTGTCCCATCTTCCGGTTCCTGTAATGGCAGAAATAAAGGTTTTTAGTACCCCAAAACAATACCTCTAATAACCAAGGAAAAACAAATAAATTAAGGGACCATTATTGTTTCAGATTGGGTGTTAAGAAAATATAATTATCACTAAAACAACTAATTAATAGTTGGTCACTCTGGATTGATTTAGATTAAAATGATTGATTAAGGTCTACAGGTCCTTCTCAAAAAATTAGCATATAGTGCTAAAGTTCATTATTTTCCATAATGAAATGATAAAAATTAAACTTTCATATATTTGAGATTCATTGCACACCAACTGAAATAGTTCAGGTCTTTTTTGATTTAATACTGATGATTTTGCCATACAGCTCATGAAAATCCCAAAATCCTATCTCAAAAAATTAGCATATTTCATCCGACCAATAAAAGAAAAGTGTTTTTTATAAAAAAAAAAAAAGTCAACCTTCAAATAATTATGTTAATATAAACACAGAGCAAGCTAGATTGAATAAGACAAAACAAAAGTCCCAATTTTTAATCCTTCAAAGGTGCTATAGTGCTCAATATAACTATGTCCCACGGTGCATGCACTCCACGCAAAATTGTGCAAAGGAATCCTCCACCAATCGTGCAAACTCTTACCAACTTTAAGTAGGCAATGCGCTTAGAATTGATTTTACACGGCGTTGTTGCCAATTCTGATGTAATCCACTTTTAAATAAACGCTTATCCAGCAATGCTTCCACACTTCAACCCTCCAGCATTTACAGATGTCACAAAGGTACTATTTCCATACAGCCCTCCGCTGTGCAATCTCTCTTTTCCAGGCAAAGCTCAGGGGGTGACATACATGGAGAAGCAGAAAGCCCAAAATAGTGTAATATTGCAAAAACTATAACTTTAATAAAAAGATCCAAATCCACTCACAAGACAGGTAAAATAATCAGCATTGAGATAATTATGTTCAGCTATGCACTCAATACTTGGTCGGGAATCCTTTTGCAGAAATGACTGCTTCAATGCGGCGTGGCATGGAGGCAATCAGCCTGTGGCACTGCTGAGGTGTTATGGAGGCCCATGATGCTTCTATAGTGGCCTTAAGCTCATCCAGAGTGTTGGGTCTTGCGTCCCTCAACTTTCTCTTCACAATATTCCACAGATTCTCTATGGGGTTCAGGTCAGGAGAGTTGGCAGGCCAATTGAGCACAGTAATACCATGGTCAGTAAACCATTTACCACTGGTTTTGGCACTGTGAGCAGGTGCCAGGTCGTGCTGAAAAATGAAATCTTCATCTCCATAAAGCTTTTCAGCCGATGGAAGCATGAAGTGCTCCAAAATCTCCTGATAGCTAGCTGCATTGACCCTGCCCTTTATAAAACACAGTCGACCAACACCAGCAGCTGACATGGCACCCCAGACCATCACTGACTGTGGGTACTTGACACTGGACTTCAGGCATTTTGGCATTTCCTTCTCCCCAGTCTTCCTCCAGACTCTGGCACCTTGATTTCCGAATGACATGCAAAGTTTGCTTTCATCAGAAAAAAGTACTTGGGACCACTGAGCAGCAGTCCACTGCTGCTTCTCTGTAGCCCAAGTCAGGCGCTTGTGCCGCTGTTTCTGGTTCAAAAGTGGCTTGACCTGGGGAATGCGGCACCTGCAGCCCATTTCCTGCACATGCCTGTGCACGGTGGCTCTGAATGTTTCTACTCCAGACTCAGTCCACTGCTTCCGCAGGTCCCCCAAGGTCTGGAATCAGTCCTTCTCCACAATCTTCCTCAGGGTCCGGTCACCTCTTCTCGTTGCGCAGCGTTTTCTGACATATTTTTTCGTTCCCACAGACTTTCCATTGAGGTGCCTTGATACAGCACTCTGGGAACAGCCTATTTGTTCAGAAATTTCTTTCTGGGTCTTACCCTCTTGCTTGAGGGTGTCAATGATGGCCTTCTGGACAGCAGTCAGGTCAGCAGTCTTACCCATGATGGCGGTTTGGAGTAATGAACCAGGCTGGGCTTTTTTAAAAGCCTCAGGAATCTTTTGCAGGTGTTTAGAGTTAATTAGTTGATTCAGATGATTAGGTTAATAGCTCGTTTAGAGAACCTTTTCATGATATGCTAATTTTTTGAGATAGGATTTTAGGGTTTTCATGAGCTGTATGGCAAAATCATCAGTATTAAAACAAAAAAAGACCTGAAAAATGTCAGTTGGTGTGCAATGAATCTCAAATTATATGCTAATTTTTTGAGAAGGACCTGTACATTTAAATGATTGATTTAGATATACATTAAAAGATACAGTGCTACAATGATTTAATATAAGTCAGGATGTTCACATAAACCACATAACGATAGAGATATTCCTCAGCTATTGGAGGCACCAATGCTACGTGTGTACAATCGATCGCACCCATGATGTTAGGCATATCGGCTATATCAAAAAAGCCCAACTTAACAGCATTCCAGGCTACCATGTTGTCAGGGAAATATTTTTCACACAGGGTAGCCATGCCATCCAAAAACTTGTTGAGCGTGCGGCTCAGCATAGGCTGGGACATCCCCACGGAGAGGGCACCCAGCCTCTGGAACGAGGCTGCAAAAACTGCAGGCAGCCAAGCATTTTGATCATACCTGCAACTGCATGCCCCTTCCTTGTGGTGCGGGCCAACCATGGCCACAGCTCACTATACAGGTTATAGAGGGAAACACGGTTAAGTCGGGTGAGCTTGAATAACTCAACATCATGCATGCGATCGATGTCCATACGTGCGCGATACAACCTGGATTCAGCCATGCTGATGCACAGCATGCCGCTTAGCTGCAATCGCTCGTATTCCTCCACATACTCAGCAAACATCATCTCCGATCTCAACAGCTAACTTTCTCCTACAAAACGACCCCATAAGTTGAACGAAAACAAACTTGTTTTATTGGCTGGGTTGTAATCCACAGGCTCTGAATCATGCGCAAGCCCATAACAATAACGTAAGTTGCCCGACACAACAAAAATGTTACGATAAATATACGACCATCGAAAGTGCGTATTCGCGTACGAACGTAAGCGCATATACGCATGAAAAAAGTAACGAAAATTCCTAAAAAGCATGGAAAAACTCACAAAACTTCCACAAACACATGCGAAAGTGCATGTGAAAGAGGCTTTGAATCAGCCCTAATGTGCAGGCCTTGTGACATAAATATCTGCTGAATTCAAATGGTCTGTCAGTATGTAGCAGCTCCAATGCTTGCAACCACAACAGAATCACTCCTCAACCATCTTGCTGAGGCGAGTGCCATTCCCAACCCCTCCCCAAGGCTGTTTCTAGAGGAGAACGACTCCATCTGGGTGCTCACCTCTGCTGCTTTGATCCAGGTTACGCTCATCCGATAAGGGAGTGCTGCTAGTCTTAAAAATACTCCAGGGCCAGGTTACAGCTTGCCCCGGGGCATCTCGATTTGTCCCGCTTTATGAAACCCCTGGGGTCTTCTGTATACTCAACTTTAAGGAGGAAGTAATGCTTCACAGTAAGTGGGCAGGCAGCAAGGTGGCTGTTTTTAAAGGGTCAATATTTAAAGTCTCCCTGCATTCAGGACATGGAGGCAGATGGTTGACACATGATTTGTGTCACCAGCACGCTATTTACAGAGCAGTATAGCAACATTTGAAATGCCTCAGACCTCCACCCAGAAGGTGGAGCCTGAAGCTGGTACTACCATATTCCACTTGAGACCATGGGGACCTGCAGATTTGGGGCACTGAATGTTAGAAACTGAGTAACATTTATTGTTCCTATGGATGGCAAGGCGTGCTGGTGCTTTTAGGTCCTTGAACTTGGTTACTGGATGTGGAAAGATCAGCATGATAATAAATGAGGAGGGGCTGACATAAGAGGTAGACATAATAACACATGCAGTTAGGAGGGTCTGGAACTAATTGTCGCCATTGTAGACTGGGGAATTTACCTGCTTTGCCCCCATGTCTCTAGGATTGCCTTTGAACATGGGCAGGGCCACCTCACTCATATGCTACCAGATAAGTTAGAAATACTTTGTAACAATGTGTTTGATACTTCTTGTAGTCTGGAAGGTGGAGCCGCATGTTAAATATTTCACCATCAGTGCCAGGGAAATCCTTGTAATGAGAGCATGGACAGCAGCAGCCTGTGCACTACAATGGTCATAAAGAGATCAGGATTATATAACAAAATAGAGCCCCAGAAGAGGCCCCTCCAGCCGCAGAGCACTGCATGGCCGCACTGAGGGCTGCACGCCTCAGTCCGCACTTGGCTAGTTATCACGTATCTCTGAGCTCATTTTGACATAGCCTGGAAAATATGAGCCTCCACTATTAATGGGAAGCGAGGCGTCTGGTGTTTGTGGAGGAGAGAGCGATGCAGGAAAACAAGATGAAAGCTGTAATAAATTTTATTCAGTTTTATTTTTTTTTATCCAGAACTGCATTTTTTTTGTTCCTGCCAGGTGCCAAATTGCCCTGGTGACACCAAATAGCCACACTTTGTTGGTCATTAATTATTCCAAGTGTGAAAGAGGAACATTAGTGTTTGGTACTGAAACTGGCAGACTCAATTGAAAGCTATTACTCCTGTATAGGTGCATCATGGGTATATGCATTTATACAAAGCCTAAATTATATTAGAATTCTTTCCGTAAAGCAGACCAAAACCCACTCATATGGTGCTACTATCTAAAAGACCAGGCCCTGAGTGGAGAGAAATCCCAGAACCAGGTGAAGGGAAATTTAGAGAGAGATCTTTGTATTGCCATGAAGAAACCCACCCTACAACAGTCTGGCCTCCTGGCTTTAGCTAAAGGGACTGTACAATCCGAAAATAACTTGCATTTACTTGTCTTTCTTGCCTGGTATGGTATGAGGTATTATTTAGCTGAGCGCATGATTCCCTTCGCACATAAGAGTGCCTACCCCTGATCCTCAGTAGCAGCATTTGAGGACACTCACCTGATGAGCCCTCATCTGCCAGCCCCGCCATGGCTGCATTTTGTTTGGGTGGACACAGACTTTAATGCAAGTTCAGTTTGCATGAACCCCCTTGCCCTGCTTCCTCCCATGACTCTGAGGCTGGAAGGTTGGGGATGCAGCATCGGGCTCTGGCAGGTTTTAAAAAAAATAAACACCTTACCTTGCCCAAGATCCTGGCAGAATTGTGAGGCTGTGCAATCTAGCTCCCCCCTGCAAAGCAAGGTGTTACCTGCTTACTGGACATGTAACATCTTGCTTTGCACTGTCAACCACCTAAAAATGAAAATTGGACATCCATGGACTTGCTGTGACTGTGCCCCAACTACTTACTTATCCATGGGTCCAGTGGGCCATTGTGAGCACAAGCTGCAGATTTCATCCAATATTTCCAGTTCTGCACACACGGTGCAAGGTAAGAGTGGTAAGAATGGCTTGCCATTATTCTTAGTATACAGTACGTCCTGCTCCAGATAAGAATCATTACACTTGGGTATTACTCCGCCAGATGGCGCTGGACTGCAGAGACCGCGAAATTGGCTCCTCCCGGCCCCTCAAATACCCGGGACCTCCCACAAATCCCCAGAATTTCTCTGCAGTCTGGACTGTGATGGACAAGAAGATGGCTCTCTCTTCTCGCAGGTGAGTGGGGCTATTAGCCTGCGGCCCTGTAGGACTATTCCCACCCGTTCCATTTTTAATGTGCCTCCCAGCCTTGGCTGCGCTGGTTCAGGTGATGGTAGGCAGCACCGCTGTCAGGTGCTTAGGAGCGCTGCTCCACCGCAGCCCCCCACCAAAGGGTAGGTGGTATAGGCATATGGTGAGCCTCTATGTGATGCCCCTCCCGCCCTATTGCCCCTGTCTATCGGTGGGCCATATGTTAAGTGGCCTCTGCCCTCCCTCACTCTCCCTTGTAGCTCTCGTGGTGGGGGGTGTTTATGTCTTGGTGCTTCATTGTATTATGTGCTTCTGGTTGGTGTCAGTCTCTGCGCTGACTTGGTTGCACTGGTTGCGTTTTTGAATATGCCGCCGCGCGCGCGCTTCCACTGTGCTCCGCGGTTGGCGGCGGCGGCATTACCTCAGGCGCTGGTGCACTGTTATTGGCTGCTTGTCGCGTGTGCTACTTCGTGCTCTTCGGGGGGCTGGGCCCGCGGATGACGCGTTCCGCTTCACTGTCTCCGCGGCCCGCCACTCGAGGTATACCCGGCGCCATTTTTCTCTGGATTCGGCTACTGAAGTCTGTGAGTGCCCTCGCGGGCGGCTTTATTTACCCTATGTCATTATACATGTCACTTATGGGGTTCTCTTCGCTTACGTCTTTCAGACGGGTCGAACTCTATTGGTTTCTCCCGGCCCTACTCCCTCTATTTAGTTATTGAACTTGTGAGGCCTAGTGTGTAAATTACTCCCACTTCCCTAGCTGGCTACTGGGGCATCCCGGGTTGCTTTTATAGCGTGAATCCCTATCGGCCTATTGTGCGGCTATAATCACCATATGGAGGCGTCTCAGGATAATGTGCTCGGGGTTCCTTCGGGACAAGCCCGGCTGTGTGTAGCTTGTGGGGTGTCCCCTACTAGTGCTGACAATGTGCGGGTCTGCATACCTTGTGCCCAGCAGGTGCTTGCACTGCAGCCTGATTTACCAGTAGCCGGGCCTGCGCCTCGTATGGCGTCACCTACTCTCCCAAGCTTACATTTGACTCCCATTGAGTTGCATACCGGTGGGGATTGTCAGCCTGATGTGTCTTCCAGACTGGCTAGTGTTGAGAAGTTGCTTGCTAATACCTTGGCGCATAAGTTCTTGGAACTGTCTGGTTATACCCCTTTGGAAGAAGGGGAGTTATTCTCTGACTCGGAGTCATCTGATGAGAGGCCCAGGGGTCATGATGATTCTGGCTCTGACCCCTGGGCCCCAGATGATACTGATAGGCTGTTGGCTCAGAATTTTGAGGTACTGTCTATCTCTCTCCCGGTTGCGGCCCCCAGGCAGCAGGGGGAATTGTTTCATACTGCTAAGCCACGTTTAGAGTTTCCTGAGCAAGCCCATTTTAATAATCTCGTGCTCAAGGAATGGGAGCGTCCCAGCAGGCTTCCCGGAGTCCCTAAGAGTTGGGATAAGAGGTATCCCTTTCCTGCTGATGTGGTGAAGTGTTGGTCATCCCCTCCAGAGGTGAATGCCTCAGTCCTAGGGTTATCTAACACCTCTGTCATGCATTCCCCTGACTCTACTACGCTGCGGGATGGTGAGGACCAGCGTATTGATCAGCTGGCGTCCCATGCCTTTGCCTGTGTGGGGACGGCGCTGCGCCTGGTCTGTGCCTCTGCCATTACGGCTGTGGCTATTAGGACTGCTTAGAAGTGTCCTAGATGGTGCTCCTGATGATGTGTCTAGTGAGGAGTTTAATGCACTCACTCGTTGTGAGGTTTTTGTGACTTATGTCCTCTCTGCCTTGGATGATACCATTAGGATGTGTGGCAGAACCTCTGCCCTTATGGTGACTATACGCTGCTCGGTTTGGCTGCGCCAGTGGACTGCTGACAACGCTGCCAGGAAAGCTCTCACTGGGTTTCCCTTCAAAGGACTACGCCTGTTTGGGGACCGCCTGGACCTGTTTGCTAAGGGAGGCAGGTTACCCCAGCGCAGGTGGCAGTCTCGGCCCTTTCAGGGACAGGGCTCCTTTTTTTCCCCCTACCGTGGAGCCAGAAAGGGGAGGGGGGGGTCTCCCTTACCAGGGCCGAGGACATTCCTGGGGTAGGGGCAGAGGATGTGGACGCCCTGGCTCATCCTGGGGCTCCAAGCCTAAGTCTTCTCCCAGGCCCCCTCAGGCATGATGGGGCACCCTCACCCATCCGGGTGGTGGGACGGCTTCAGCATTTTGCTCACGTCTGGAGGCTTCATGTCTCAGACCGGTGGATTCAGGAGGTAGTGTCCTCCGGTTACAAGATAGAGTTTGCTGCCTGGCCGCCCCCAAGATTCATCAGATCCCGGATCTCTCAGGACCCTATGTCAGCTCAGGCTCTAGTTCTGGCGGTGCAAAGCCTTCTGGAGCTGGGGGTCATCTGTCAGGTCCCCTTATGAGAAAGGGGCAAGGGTTTCTATTCCAACCTTTTCAACGTGCCCAAAAGAGATGGGGCAGTCAGGCCTATCCTCGACTTGAAGATCCTCAACAAATTTTTCAGGTGCAGGCGCTTTTGCATGGAAACTTTGCGCTCTGCCATCAGTTCCCTGCATCCAGGGGACTTCATGACCTCTGTGGACATCAAGGCTGCTTACCTTCATATTCCTGTTTTTCCAGGTCATCAAAGGTTCCTCAGGTTCGCTCTGGAGGATCAGCACTACCAATTTGTGGCATTGCCCTTCGATCTCACTTCAGCTCCCAGAGTGTTCACCAAGGTGCTGGCAGGAGTGATGTCTCTGCTCAGGTCTCAGGGCATTTGCGTGCTGCCCTATTTGGACGACATTCTCATCACTTCTCAGTCCCTCCAACAGGCAGAGCTGGATACTCAGCTAGTAGTGTCCACTCTGGAGTCATTTGGCTGGGTGATCAACCATCCCAAATCTCCCCTGTCTCCCTCCTTGGTGACACCCTTCCTGGGAATGAATCTGGATACAGTTCAGGCAAGGATTTTTCTTCCTCAGCAGAAGGTGGACAGTCTGCTAGCGCAGGTTCTGTTTCTGCTATCTTGCCCTCATCCCTCCATCAGGCAGGAAATGCAGCTGGTGGGCCTGGATGGTTGCCTCTGCAACTCCACCTCTTGTCAGTATGGGACAAGGATCCTGCGTCCCTGGACCAGGTCCTTGTGCTGTCCCCCCTAGTCAGGCGGTCCCTCTCGTGGTGGCTGGACTCCAGGAACCTGTTGGTGGGCAGATCCTTTCTGGCCCCCTGCTGGGAGACTGTCACCACGGATGCCAGTCTGACAGGTTGGGGGGGGGGGTTTCTGGCAGTTCCAAGGGCGGTGGGGCCCTCAGGAGGCCCACACACCTATCAACATTCTGGAACTGAGGGCGATCAGGTTGGTTCTGGCTCACTTGACCCATCAACTTCGGGGCCGGCCTGTTCAGGTACGCTCGGACAACCAGACGGTGGTTGCCTACATCAGTCATCAGGGAGGGACCCGGAGCAAGGGGGCCCTCAAGGAAATGTCTCTGATCCTGGCCTGGGCGGAGGAAAATGTTCCCTGCATATCAGCTGTGTACATTCCGGGGGTGGAGAATCTGCAGGCAGACTCTCTGAGCAGAGGGACCTCTCGCCTGGGGGAATGGTCCCTCTGCGACAGGGTGTTTCAATCCCGGTGTCACCGTTGGGGCCAACCAGATGTGGATCTGTTTGCGTCCCCTTACAATCACAAGCTCCCGGCCTTTGTCTCCCTGTCCCAGGATCCTCTGGCCTTGGCCACGGATGCCCTAGCAATGTCATGGCAAGACTTTCAGCTCATGTATGTCTTTCCTCCATTCCCCCTGTTGGGCAGGGTTCTGCGCAAGATAGCTCAGCAGGGGGTGCCAGCAATCCTGGTAGCCCCCAGGTGGCCAAGAAGAGTGTGGTTTGCAGACGTGGTGCAGCTGGCATTAGATCAGTACGCTCTGCCCAGGGTGCCAGACCTGCTCACTCAGAGTCACTTATGCCATCCTAATTTACAAACTCTGGCTTTGAAGGCCTGGCTGCTGAAACCTCCATCTTGATGGAGAAGGGGCTGTCTACCTCTGTTGTTGATACCATGATAAAGGCTAGAAAGAAGTCTTCTTCTTCCATTTACTATAGGGTTTGGCGTGCCTACATTGACTGGTGTGAGTCTAGGTCTCTTCCCTGTCGTGTGTTCTCTATTCCCAGGATCCTGGAGTTCCTGCAGCATGGGTTGGAGCTGGGGCTCCAACTCAGTACTCTGAAGGGTCATGTCTCTGCCCTGGCTGTTTTCTTCCAGAGGTCCTTTGCCCAGCATTCTCTGATCAGGACTTTTTTCCAGGGGGTTACTCATGTGCGTCCCCCACGTAAGCCTATGTTGCCTGTTTGGGATTTGAACTTGGTCTTGTCTGCCTTGCCGGGTGCTCCCTTTGAACCTGTGCAGGAGGCTGTCCTGGCCATTCTTACTCTCAAGGTTGTCTTTTTGGTGGCTATCACCTCTGTTAGGCGTGTGTCTGAGTTGGCGGCGCTTTCCATCCAGCCCCCCTACTTTGAGAGACACCAGGACAAGGTGGTGTTTCGCTTCAAGCCAGATTTTCGGCCTAATGATGCCTTTCATCTGAATCAGGACATTGTTCTTCCTTCCTTGTGCCCTAATCCTAGTAATGCTAAGGAGAGGGTCTTGCATTCCTTGGATGTGGTTAGGTGTCTGAAGTACTATCTGGTGGCTACTGCACCATTCAGAAAAACTGATGCCCTTTTTGTGGTCCCTTCTGGTCCCAAGAAGGGTTTGGCTCCTGCTAAATCTACTATTAGCAAATGGATCCGTCAGGCCGTGATTCAGACCTACTCTGCTAAAGGGAAGAATCCTCCCTTCCGCCTTACTGCTCATTCCACTCGTGCTATTGGTGCCTCTTGGGCTTTTCAGCATCAGGCTTCTGTTGAACAAGTTTGCAAGGCCGCTACTTGGTCTTCTGTTCATACCTTTTCAAAGTTTTACAAGGTTGATGTTAGAGCCTCAGCTGATGCTGCATTTGGCCGCAAGGTTCTGCAGGCGGCAGTGGTATGACCTGTCTGCTGTTACTTTTGGCGATCCCACCCTACTTTATGGACACTGCTATTGGATGTCCCAAGTGTAATGATTCTTATCTGGAGCAGGACGTACTGTATACTAAGAATAATACAATTCTGTGATTTCTCACCTGTAGAATTGGTTTTATGAGTATACAGTACATCCTGCTCCACCCACCCTTGGTTTTGCATTATCCTGGATCCCCTGTATGGTGATTGTTATCATTGTTATAGTTACTAGTTGGTTCTGTATTCTAAGTATGTCACACACCCCGCTTCAGAATAGTCATTACACTTGGGTTATACCGACCTGTAGAGGGCGATCTTGCAGAGATGTCATGAAAAAAAGGGAGCCCCTCCCGGTCCATAAATACCTGGGACCTCCCACTCATTCCCCAGTTTTTCATCTCTGCAGACGGCGAGCAAGTCAGAAGATGGATGTCTCCTCCTTGCAGGTAGCCGGGGTAACTCCCGGCCCCCCTCTTTGGGTCTATTTCTGCCTGGACCTACTGTTATCCCCCTTTTTAATAAAGAGCCTCCCAGCCTAGGCTGCGGGTCCGGGCAAGGGTAGACGGCACCTTACGGTGCTTTAGGAGCTATGCTCCACCGTGAGACCCCATACTAAGGGGTAGGCGGTATTCCGGGTTGGTGATCCCGGTTGGGATGCCCTGTCCTTGCCCTTACACCTTGGTGGTGTTTTTTCCCCCTTCCCCGGTCACCCATTGTTCCCTACAGCTGGGGGGGGGGGGGCGCGCTTATTCCCGTTTAGTGTAGTTTTTTCCTTAGAGTGCATGCTTTTGTGCAACATATTGTGTGTATGTGTGCGTGTTTTCCATGGTAACCTTGGCCGGGCCAGCGGTTTGCGGCTCTGCCGGCCGTTGCTGACAGCCTTCGGGGGAGCTTCTTCCCCTCCGGTGCGGTTTCAGGATCGCGCCCCGCCCCCTCCCTCCCCACGTGCTGCTGGTGCCGCTGCGGAGCCCGGCTACTGGCCGGGAGCCACGTTGTGTCAGGGGAGAGGGGCGGGGTCAGGCGCAGCGCGCGGTCCGCGCCGACCCGCCCTTCTTCATCCTTGCTGCCATCCCTTCGCCTCGTGTTTGGTTTGTGTGGACGCCATTATTGTAAGCGCCCAGTGGGCTCCATTCTTTTATTAGCTGCTTGTTAGTTTCGCAAGATTGATATATTTATAATTATATATATATATATGTGCTTTTGGCCCTTCTGTTTATGTGCACAGCATTTGTGTGATATGTGTGTGATAGTTCCTCTTTTTGTATTCCAGGCAGACCCTTGTTGGATCTTAAAGGGTCCTCCTGGTCCTAGGGTCCCTGGTTTAGTTTAGGGCTCCCTATAAATCCTCCCACTCGGGACACAGAAGGGGCATCCCGGGTTGCTTATATTGCGTAATTCCCTTGGGTATTGTGACTACCGATAAAATCACCATATGGAGGCTTCCCAGGATACCGGGCTCGGGCTCCCCTCGGGGCAATCCCGGCAGTGTTTGGGGTGTGGGGTATCCCTTATTGGGGATGATGTATTCCTTTGCATACCATGTGCGCAGCAGACTATTACGCGGCAGTCCGGATCCCATGCATCTGGTTCTGCGCCGCCGGTCCCTTCACCTACCCCTCTCCGCCTGATCCGTACCCCATGTGATGTTGTCATGGGTGGGGAGTCGCAATCTGAGGTGTGTGCCAGATTGGCCAATCTTGAAAAATTATTTTCTAGCGCTGTTGCCAGAAAGGCCCCGGCTAAGAGAAAGCACTTGTCCCCAGCCACGCCGGCTTCTGATTTTGAGGAGTTTGATTCACTGGACTGGTCTGATTACCCCCCGCTAGAGGAAGGGGAACTATTTGAGGAGTCGGATAGTTCTGACGATCAGCAGTTTGTTGGCACCGATGCCGAGCAGGGTCTGGGGGATTCTTTGGATACCCCTAAGGTCCTGGCTCATATGTTTGAGGTTCTGGCAATTTCTCCTCCTGAAGTGGCTCTTCCGCAGAAGGGGGAGTTCTTTGAGGAGGCTAAGCCGCGCTTGGAATTCCCTAATCAAAAGCATTTCGATGGCATTATTTTTATTTTTATTTATTTATTCGTTTTCAGGATATAACAACATATATGTAATATATGGACATATAAGTAATAACAGAGATAGCAAACAGAACTATAATCTCAATAAAGAAAAAGTCAATCAGTAAGCTTCTGCGTGTCTTGTTATTCAGCTCGGCGCCCAGTCTCCTTACAATATACTTTTACAGGGGCTACCACCCTAGCACGCCCCCCGTCCCCCCGGACAGGACGCCCCAAAGTTGCGTCAGCGAGGTCCAGGAGTCGCGGGGGGCTGCCCACGGGTGCCCACCCCCTCTCTATTAGCAACGCCAAGGGGTGAGAGTCCAAGACTCTCTCTCACTTCCCCCTGGTCCCCAATCCAAGACCCGAAGTGTCCTGTATAGCAGAAAGAAAGTGAAAAATAGAAAGAAGGAAGACAAGAAGAGCAAAACACAGCACCATGTGTTAGAATCGCCTCTACTGATTTGCCTCCACCAACTCCTTATATGCTGGCGAGAAAGCAAAAGCATCCCAACCCCCCCACGTGAGGCGGTGTGCCTCCGAGGCTTCGTTGCGTTCAGCGATAATTCCTTCAAACCTCTCAATTTCCGAGACCTTCGTAAGCCAGAGAGCAACACTGGGCGGGTCTGATCTCTTCCATAGTACTGGGATACAAGCCCTCGCAGCATTAATTAGCTGTCCCATGACGGATTTCCAGTACCTCTTGCCGGGTATCTCCGAGTGGTGGAGAAGGAAGAACGCCATTCCCCCTGGGAGCCCCTCCCCCACCACCCTTTCCATAACTTCCTTAACCGTGGACCAAAATTTTTGCACACCTGGGCAAGACCAAAAAAATGTGTAAGAGGTCGCCTCTCTCCTGTCCGCATCGCCAGCAAAGAGGAGACACCTCTGGGAACCAGATGTTAAGCTTGACTGGGACTCTGTACCACCCAGTCAAGATTTTATAATTGCACTCCTTGTATTTGGTGCATTTAGCTGTCTCGTGTGCCAATCTGACTATCTTGGTCCATTGTTTGGAAGTAAAGGATCGATGGCATTATTCTTAAGGAATGGGAGAGGCCTACTCGGCTTCCAGGTGTTCCTCCGGGTTGGGATAAGAAATATCCCTTTCGGGTGGATGCGGTGAAGCGCTGGTCGTCCCCTCCCGAGGTGGACGCCCCTGTTTTGGGGTTGTCTAGCACCTCTGTTTTGCATTCTCCTGACTGTTCTACTCTCAAGGATGGTGAGGACAAACGCATTGACCAGATGGCTTGTCGCGGTTTTGCCAGTGTCTGGTCGGCCTTGCGGCCTGTTTGTGCTTCTGCGCTTTTAATAGTGGCTTCTAGGTCGGTTGTTAGGGACCTGTTGTCTACTTCCAGGCTTGACCCGGCTAGTGATGAGTTCACCGCCCTTAAGCGGGGCAAATTGTTTTTGTCATTTGTGCTAGCCACTCTGGATGACACCATGGTGATGTGTAGTAGAACTTCGCCCTTGCTTGTGGCTATTCGGCGGTCGGTTTGGTTGCGCCAGTGGGCGGCTGATTTTGTGCCCAAAAAGTAGCTTACGGCTCTTCCCTTTCTGGGATTGCGGCTCTTTGGAGAAAATTGGATTCGGTCGCAAAAGGAGGTAGGTTACCTCAGCGAAAGAAGCAACGTCATCCCTTTCGGGGGGCGGCTTCCTTTAAACCTTCCTTTCGTGGGGCCAGAGCTGGAAGGGGAGTGGCTGTCTTCTCCTCCAGAGGTGATTCCTGGAACATGGGCAGAGGACGTGCCCGTCCAGGACACAGCTGGGTCTCTAAGCCCAAAGCCGTGGGACCAGGAGGTCTCGGACAGATGGATTTGGGAAGTGGTGTCTTCCGGTTACAAGCTGGAGTTCGAGATCCAGCCTCCTCCCAGATTCTTCAGGTCTCGGGTGCCCTTGAATTCTCTGGGCGCGCAGGGGCTCCGGGCGGCAGTAAAAGATCTCCTGGATATGGCTGTCATCTGCCCGGTGCCTTCCTCGGACAGGGGCCTGGGATACTATTCCAATCTGTTCACGGTGCCCAAGAAGGATGGCTCTGTTCGTCCCATACTGGATCTGAAGCTCCTCAACAGGTTTATCCGTCCCAGGAAGTTCCGCATGGAAACTCTGCGTTCAGCCGTAAATTCGCTTAGTCGGGAGGACTTCATGACATCCATAGACATCAAGGATGCTTACCTGCTTGTTCCAATCTTCCCGGCACATCAGAGATTTCTCAGGTTTGTAGTGGAAGATCGGCATTTTCAGTTTGTGGCTCTTCCATTTGGCCTTACCTCGGCTCCAAGGGTTTTCACCAAGGTGCTGGCAGGGGTGATGGCCCTCCTCAGAGCCCAGGGTATCCGCATCGTGCCTTATCTGGACGATCTTCTCATTATGGCATCCTCTCTCAGCCAGGCGGAGCTAGATACCAGGACTGTGGTATCCACTCTGGAGAGATTCGGCTGGGTGATCAACTATCCCAAGTCCTCCCTTTCTCCGTCCAGGGTGGTGGTGTTTCTGGGAATGTCTCTGGATACTTCTCAGACCCGGGTGTTCCTTCCTCGGCCCAAGGTTCTTTTGATTCAGGAATTGACTCAGCTTCTTGTGTCCATCCCTCGTCCGTCCATCCGGCTGGGGATGAGACTGGTGGGATTGATGGTGGCTTCTTTCGAGGCGGTTCCCTTTGCTCAGTTTCACACAAGGACGCTCCAGCTCCATCTCTTGGCAGCCTGGGACAGGTCTCCGCTTTCATTGGATCAGTCTTTTCTGATGTCCCCCCGGGTTCGGCATTCCCTACGGTGGTGGCTGGAACCAAGCAATCTGATGAGGGGCAGATCCTTTCTGACCCCTCGTTGGGAGACGGTCACCACGTATGCCAGCCTGTCAGGTTGGGGGGGTTTGGAAGGATCTTCAGTTTCAGGGACTGTGGGGGCCTCAGGAGGCTCACGATGCCATCAATGTTCTGGAGCCATCAGGTTGGTTCTGGTTCACTTGACTCATCAGTTACAGGGTTTGCCGGTTCAAGTTCGGTCGGACAATCGGGCCGTCGCCTACATCAATCACCAGGGAGGGACTCGCAGCAGGCGTACCCTCAGGGAAGTGTCCTTGATCCTGGCTTGGGCAGAGAGCAATGTCCCATGCATCTCGGCGGTGTACATTCCGGGAGTGAAGAACATGGAGGCAGACTCCCTGAGCAGGTGCTCATCTCGCCGGGGGGAATGGTCTCTCAGCCCCAAGGTGTTTCGGTCACTTTGCCACAGGTGGGGGACTCCGGAGGTGGACCTCTTTGCCTCTTGTCACAATCACAAGCTTCCGGCATTTGTGTCTCTCTCGCGGGATCCGCTGGCTCTGGCAGTGGATGCCATGTCTCTGAGCTGGAGGGATCTGGGGTTTCTGTACCTGTTCCCTCCGTTCCCTAT
This sequence comes from Gastrophryne carolinensis, assembly GCA_027917425.1. Taxonomy (NCBI): domain Eukaryota; kingdom Metazoa; phylum Chordata; class Amphibia; order Anura; family Microhylidae; genus Gastrophryne; species Gastrophryne carolinensis. The sequence continues at coordinate 166,984,503 of CM051235.1, read as the reverse complement.
GGTGGGCAAGGTGGTGCGCAAGCTGGCTCTAGAGGGTGTGTCAGCAATCTTGGTGGCTCCAAGATGGCCAAGGCAGGTTTGGTTCGCAGACATGGTGCGGTTGGCAGCGGATCAGTTCGATCTGCCCCTTCTGCCGGATCTGCTCTCTCAGGGTCAACTACTCTACCCCAATTTACCAACGCTGGCTTTGACGGCGTGGCTGCTGAAACCTCCATCTTGAAGGAGGAAGGTCTTTCTGATGCTGTGATTCAGACTCTGGTTAGTGCTAGGAAGAGGTCTTCCTCTGCAATCTACTATAGGATTTGGAGGTCTTATATTGATTGGTGTGAGGTCCGGGCCTTGCCTTGCAGGATGTTTTCTATCCCTAGGGTTTTGGAATTTCTGCAACATGGTCTGGACTTGGGTTTGCAGCTTAGTACGTTGAAAGGGCACGTTTCTGCCCTGGCGGTTTTCTTTCAAAGGTCTTTTGCTATTCATCCTCTGGTTAAGACCTTTTTCCAGGGGGTTACGCATGTGCGGCCTCCTAGGAAGCCTTTGCTCCCAGTTTGGGATTTGAATTTGGTTCTTTCTGCTTTTCAGGGTCCTCCTTTTGAGCCTTTTGCAGGATATTGCTCTTTCTACGCTTACTCAGAAGGTTGCATTTTTGGTTGCCATCACTTCCGTTAGGCATGTATTGGAGTTGGCGGCTTTGTCCATTAAGGCCCCGTACTTTGAGAGGCATCAGGACAAGGTTGTTTTCCGCTTCAAGCCAGATTTCCTTCCTAAGGTGGTTTCTGCCTTTCATCTTAATCAGGACATTGTTCTACCCTCCTTGTGTCCTAAGCCCAGCAATGACAAGGAGAGGGTATTGCATTCTCTGGATGTGGTTCGCTGTGTGAAGTACTATTTGGTGGCTACTTCTTTTCGTAAGATTGACGCCCTTTTCGTGGTGCCCTCCGGGCCTAGGAAAGGTTTGGCTCCCGCCAAGTCTTCCATTAGTAAATGGATTCGCCAGGCCATTGTTGGGGCCTATTCTGCCAAGGGGAAGGTTCCCCCTTTTCGTGTTACTGCTCATTCTACTCGTGCTGTTGGGGTGTCCTGGGCTTTCCAGCATCAGGCCTCTGTTGAGCAAGTTTGTAAGGCTGCCACTTGGTCTTCCGTTCACACTTTTTCCAAGTTTTACAAGGTTGATGTGTGGGCCTCAGCGGATGCTGTTTTTGGCCGCAAAGTTCTGCAAGCTGCAGTGGTTTAAGTTTGTGCATTATTGCCTTGTTTTGGATCCCTGCCCTTTTTGGACACTGCTATTGAATGTCCCAAGTGTAATGACTATTCTGAAGCGGGGTGTGTGACATACTTAGAATAATACCCTTTTGTGATTACTCACCTGTAAAATGGGTATTATAAGTATGTCACACACCCCGCCCTTTGGTATTCTGGATCCTTTATATGGTGAACCTTTTTTACTGTTACTGGTTATTTCTGGCTCTTCCTGGTCCCTTTACTGCTGTCTTAATACTGGGGAATGAGTGGGAGGTCCCAGGTATTTATGACCGGGAGGGGCTCCCTTTTTTTCATCTCTGCAAGATCACCCTCTACAGGTCGGTATAACCCAAGTGTAATGACTGTTCTGAAGCGGGGTGTGTGACATATTTATAATACCCATTTTACAGGTGAGTAATCACAAAATGGTATTTTTTTTTTCTTTCTCCCAGGTTCTCGTTAACTGCTTTTCAATGCTGGGGATTTGTGGGAGGTCCCGGGTATTTGAGCGGCCGGGAGGAGCCAATTTTGCGGTTTCTGCAGTCCAGCGCCATCTGGCGGAGCAATACCCAAGTGTAATGATTGTTATCTGGAGCAGGACGTGCTGTATACTCATAATAACAATTCTACAGGTGAGTAATCACAGAATTGTATTATTTCCTTTGGGGGTAGCCCCTCCCATAACCAGAGCCGCCACATTATTACAAGTGTAGTCTCCTCCTTATGGGCAAGACTCCTGAATCCTGAATTATGCACAGAATTGGTCCTATTAACCTGATATATACATACCATGTGAATGGTTTTGGACATTTGGTGTAATTTTTGTTTATTTTTACCTTCCAGGTCACATTTTGGGTTGTGCGTGAAATATTAACGACACAAACACTGAAGATCAGAGCAGAGATACTGAGCCATTTCATCAAAATAGCCAAGGTGAGCCCATCACTTGACATCACAGGTTTTATGCAGACTGTCTTTGAATTCTCAGGTTAGTGTTGACAGGAAGACTTACCCCAATCAATCAACTCCCCATCTCTAATACCACATTACTGTCTCCATACCATCCCAGGGCCAGCCTGTGGCTCTTCAAGCCCATCATAGTGATCCTGGAACCTGTATGCAGCCTAATTGCCAAGCATTCTATACAAATGCCTCACTGCTCCAGACTTATCCATATTGCCCTGGTGACCACCCTATGACCCATTTACCCCATCCGTCATCTAGCCACCTAGAACCACAGGGCATGCTTACTAAAGCCTTGTACATTTGCCAGAGATGGAGTCATGGCTGCAGATGCCAGTGGCTCTGTACTGATGACATGGCCATTAGTAGTAGCATGTATAGTGTACTGATGGCAGTGAAGAGGTTTAGATCCTAATTACAGCAGGAATCACTGGAGGCTTGTCTGTACTGATATGATAGTAGCCCTGTTTATACCCCCAATATGACCTTTTGGGCACCCAGGCCACAACAGTTGATGTTGCTCACCGTTCCAATCGCATCACCTAAACATCTGCGCCATTCAAGGTGTTTATTAAGACCGGCCCACCATATCTTTTCGCTTCCCTTCTATTCCGGGGCACCACCATCAGCAATAGACAGGGACTGCAAGTCAAAACAACTAAGCTCCTCCCTGCCTATATAGGGCAGGCTGTGACTGGACACCCCCTGTTCTTTTCTTGCAGTCGATGGGACTGTGAACAGATTCAGGATTTTATTTCTTTATTTCCAGTTTTGTTGCTTTGACAGTGGTGATCGGGAGCAGGGGCATTGACTCTGTCTGCCCCCAGCTCCTTACTCTTTGTTAAGGTGCAAAACCCCGGTGCCCTTGATGCCTCTGACATGGTAAGATGGCTGCTGTGATCCCTAGCCAGTGCAGCTGATGTGCAAGGCCCCACACATCCCTGTCTGTTGCCCGTGGCCCAACCTGTGCAGAAAGAAATAACACTGACCGGCAACGGAGCTCAACCCACACATAGCGTATGCAGCAGCTTCCGGACCCCCACCCTGGGAGACAAAAAAAACACACATCAGACTCAGATTTCTGATCTGATGAGGCAAGAAGTTGTGCCCCCAGACTTGCATACTCCGAGGCCTCCCAGTCAGGGTACAGTCAGACAACTCCATGGCTATGGCCTACATAAACCATCAGGGGGGTGACAGACATTCCGGTAGGTAAGTCGCATTATGAAGTGGGCAGAGCTTTACATTACGTGCATCTCAGCGAGCCACATTCCTGGGGTAGAGAATCTGCAGGCCAATTATTTGAGCACCAGGGGGAATGGTCTCTTCACCAGGACATGTTCCAAGTCCTCTGCGAGAGGCGGTGGTGCCGGAAGTGACCTCTTTGCATCTTGGCACAACTGGAAGGTCCAGAGTTTTGTGTCCAGGGTGCGAGACCCCCTGGCCATAGCAGTCAACACACTGGCCATCCCCTGCTCATGGTACAGCCTGCTGTATACATTCCCACCACTTGGACTACTAGGCCGCATCATAAAAAAGGTCAACATCTGGGCCATCATCCTGATCGCCACACACTAGCCCAGAAGGGTGTGGTTCGTGGATCTGGTAAGCCTAGCAACAGAGCCCCCGTGGCGACTCCCCAACTGTCTGGATCTTCTACAGCAGGGTCCTCTGTGGCACCCCAATTCTCAAGTGCTGGCTATAGCGGCCTGGCTATTAAGTCCAGCATGCTGGTGAGACCAGCTACTGGGCCTCATCTTAAAAAAGGTCAACATCTGTGCCATCATCCTGATCGCCCCACACTAGCCCAGAAGTGTGTGGTTCGTGGATCTGGTAAGTCTAGCAACGGAGCCTCCGTGGCGACTCCCCAATTGTCTAGATCTTCTACAGCAGGGTCCTCTGTGGCACCCCAATTCTCAAGTGCTGGCTTTAGCAGCTTGACAGTTGAGACCAGCATGCTTCAGGTGGGGGGGGGGGGGCTTTCCACTGCAGTAATTCAGACCTTGATTTGGGCACGAAAGCAGTCATCCTCCAGAATTTCTTACAGGACTTAGAGGGCCTTTTGTGGCTTGGTGCGAATCGAAGGGCTACTACTGTAGGAAGTTCTCAATGCCCAGGATACTGAAGGGACTGGATGCTTGTCTGCAGCCCAGCACCCTTGAAGGTCAGGTCTCGGCCTTGTTAATTTTTTTCCAGAGCCCCATGGTGGAGCACGTATTAGTTCGTATGTTTAGGCAGGGCGCTGCTGCACATGTTCGGCACCTTACACACTCGTTGATCCCACCCTGGCATCTCAACCTGGTCCTAATCGGCGCTACAGTGGCCCCCTTTAAGCCCATGGTGAAGGCCTCTCTGGCAATGAGGTGTTTTTTCTTGTGGCGATCATCTCCATCTGGCGGATTTCAGAGTTGGCTGCACTATCTATCAAGTCATCCTTTTTAGTGCTGCAAGAAGACATGGCCATGTTCCATGTTAAACAGGATTTTTTTTGCCCAAGGTGGCCTCTCCCTTCCATCTAAATCAGGAGAACGTACTGCCTCTTTGTATCCGCACCCCACTCATCGTAAGGAGTGACTCCTGCATTCCCTGGGTGGAGTCAGGGCATTAAAGTAATACTTGGTGGCAACACAGGTACGTAAGACAGACAGTCCCGGAAGGTCCACAAGGGGCCTAGCGGCTGCCAGGTCCAATCTCAGCAGATGGGTCAGGCAGGCGGTCATACAAGTCTATACCTGCCAGTGTAAGCAGACGCCCTTCCAAGTCACCGCTCACTCTACCAGGACGATTGCCACGTGCTGAGCCTTCCTGCACCAGGTGTTGGTGGACCAGGTGTGCAAGGTGACCTAGTCCTCCCTTGACACCTTCACCAAGTTTTACTGGTGAAGGTGTTGCAGATGGTGAACCCTTCACCAGGGGTCTAGTTTTAATTAATTAGATTAATTTCCCCCTGTTCCTGGTTATGTAGGCACAGTCGGCCAGTTGCATACCACCCCCTAGCAGGGGTACTGCTTTGGGATGCCCCACACGTTGCTGATGATGATGCCCTGGAATGGAAGGGAAAAGGGAAATTTGTGTACTCGCTGATAAATTTCTTTTTCCTATTGCATGGCACGGCCTGCTTCAAGAAGTCCTTACGTATGGCATATTCCGCCACAAGGTGGCGCAGTGCACTGCATAAGGGTTGTGGCTTCTCCCGGCCCCATATGAAAACAGGAATCACCATAGACTTCTCCAGTTTTTTCTCTGCAGTGACACTGCGAAGATAGAAGATGGCTCTTATATTGCGCAGGTGAGCGGGGCAAACAAGCCTGCGGCCCTGCATGTCTATTTTTACCCGTTTCCAGACCCTCTGTGCCTCCCAGCCTCGGCTGTCAGATTGGGTGAGGGTAGAGGAGCACTAGGGTCAGGTGCTCGAGGAGCGCTGCTCCAAGCTGCAGACCCTGTACCACAAAGGGTAGCCGGCCATAGGCTTTATGGTGAGCCTACTAGGGATGCGGAGTTCCTGTCCTGGCTTCTGAAGGGGTGAGTGTTTTGGGGACTATGTGCCTTGTTTCTGGTGTTTGGGGTCCCCCCCCCCGGCCTTGGCTCTCGCCGCTCGCTCTCCTCCCCCCCCCCCCCGACGTGTGTTCGGGGAGGGGGGCGGGTGGTAGCGGCGAGGGTTTTTAGCTGTTTTAAACTGTTTTTAAAACTTTTTTCGCCGCTTTGTAATGCACTCCACGGCGGGCAGCGCTATATCTGTGAGGCGTTTTTTGCTGTTGGTGATGACGCCGGCGCTGTCACGGAGGATGACGCGTATCGCGTCGTCATCCTGCGGCCCGCCTCGCAAGGTTCCTCTGCCGGCGCCATTTTGATTCTGCTGCGCGTCTGGGGCCCTCTTCCTCCCTGAGCTGCGGCGGCGATCTCTGCCTGTGTCGCTTCCTCCTGTGGTCTGGCGGCTTGGTGACTGCTTGGTCCGTGTTTCCTCGGGGCATGGGCCGCGGGATGCTTATGTGTTTTGCTTATGTCTTTCAGGCAGGACACCTGTGGTTGTGGTTTCTCCCGGTCCTGCTACTTACCCTCCCTCATCTTCCCTTTACTAAATTCTGGGGGCATCCCTTGGGGGGGCATCCTGGGTGGCTTTTTATTAGCCCTTGTGCTGGCCTATTGCGCCTGTGTTAATCACCATATGGAGGCTTCTGGGGATAGCGTGCTTGGGGGTCCTTCGGGGCAATCCCAGCTGTGTTCCATGTGCGGGGTATCCCCTGTGAGTAACAGTATCATTGCGGGCCAGGCTGGGCTGCCCGCTTCTCTCCCCAGTTCTGCGCTCCCTTCGGCATCGCCTACCCATCCACGCCTGCATTTAACCCCCCGTGAGGGGGATACTAGCAGGGGGTCACAATCTGATCTGGCACTTCGGGTGGCCAGCATTGAAAGGCAGCTTGCCAGGCCTGTTCCACGTAAGGCCTCTAGCAAGAAGCGGCACCTGGCTCCCACGCTCTCCCTCTTTACTGAGGAGTATGAGGAAATTGATGCTTCTGGTGACCATTACTCCCTAGAGGAGGGGGAGCTTTTCCCGGGCTCTGACTCCTCTGGGGACCAGCAGTTGGGCTGCGACAGTGACCCTGGGTCTCAGTCTGGGGAGGATTCATGGTTCCCCGATGACACTGATAGTCTGTTGTCTCCCATTTTTTTAAATCTTGCACATTGTCCCTGAGGTGGCTAAGAGGAAGCAGGGTGAGCTCTTTAGTCCTGATTAACAGCGTCTGGAGTTCCCTGAGCAGAGCCATTTCACTAATATGGTGCTTAAGGAGTGGGAACGTCCTAGTAGATTGCCCGTGGTGCCCAAAGGGTTGGATAAGAAGTATCCCTTTCCTGCTGACCTGGTTAAGCAATGGTAAGGTCCCTCTGAGGTGGACGCTCCCATTCTAGGGCTGTCCAACACCTCGGTCATGTCTTCCCCTGACACTACTACACTGCGGGACAGCGAAGACCGGCGTATGGATCAGCTGGCCTGCTATGCCTTTACATTTGTGGGGGCTGGGCTGCGTCCGGTTTGCGCCGCTGCCGTTACAGCTATTGCCCTTAAGAAACAGCTCAGGCGTCTCCTTGATGGCGCTACGGCTGGTAGGAGGGGGGAGGATTATAGGGCCCTCTTGCTTTGCTCTGATTTTGTTGCCTTTATCCTTACTGCCATGGATGATGCCATACGGCTGGGTGGTAGGGCCTCTGCACGTTTGGTGGCTATGCGCCGTTCTGTTCGATTGCGCTAGTGGCAGCTGACGCTGCTGGTAAGAAGGCTCTCACTGGGCTCCCCTTTGCGGGGCTGTGGCTGTTTGGTGAGCGTCTGGATGTTCTAGCCAAGGATGGTAGGCTGCCTCAGCGTAGGTGGCAGCCTCGGCCTTTTCGGGGCCCTCCGCTTCCCTCCCCTCCTTTCGTGCTACCAGAGGAGTTTGTGACTCTTCTCGGGCAGCCGCAGAGATTCTTGGACGTGGCACATCCCGTGGTCGTCCCGGTCTTTCATGGGGTTCTAAGCTCAAACCCCCTCCCAAGGCCCCTCAGGCATGAGTAGGCGCCCTCACCCATCCGGGTGGGGGGCGGCTTCGGCTCTTTGCTCACGTCTGGAGGCTCCGCGTCTCAGACCGGTGGATTCAAGAGGTGGTGTCCTCCGGTTACAAGATAGAGTTTGCAGCCTGGCCGCACCCAAGATTCCTCAGATCCAGGATGTCTCAAAACCCTCTGTCAGCTCAGCGGTTGCGTCTTGGAGTCAGGAGTCATTTGCATGGTGCCTCCCCAGGAACGGGGTCAGGGGTTTTAATCCAATCTTTTCACGGTTCCCAAGAAGGACGGGTCTCTGAGGCCCATCCTGGACTTGAAGGGTCTCAACAAGTTTGTCAGGTTCAAGCACTTTCGCATGGAGACCCTACACTCGGCTGTCAGTACCCTTCGCCTGGGCGACTTCATGACCACCGTGGACATCAAGGATGCTTATCTTCATGTGCCTATCTTTCCAGTTCATCTGAGATTCCTGAGGTTCGCTCTAGAGGATCAGCATTACCAGTTTGTGGCCTTACCGCTCGGTATCACCTCGGCGCCTCTGGTGTTCACCAAGGTGCTGGCAGGCGTGATGGCTCTGCTGCAGAATCAGGGCATTCGCATCCTCCCTTACCTGGACGACATTCTGATTGCGGCTCAGTCTCTTCATCAGGCCGAGCAGGACACCCAGGTGGTGACTTCCGCTCTAGAGTCCTTCGGCTGGGTGATCAACTTTGCCAAGTCTTCACTGTCTCCATCTTTGGTGAGGTTATTTCTGGGCATGACTCTGGATACCTCTCAGGTCAAGGTGTTCCTGCCTCAGCAGAAAGTGGAGGGCCTTCAGAAGCAGGCACGGACTCTTGTGCTCTTGTGTCCCCATCCCTCCATCCAGCAGGGGATGCAGTTAGTGGGCCTGATGGTGTCCTGCTTCGAGGCTGTCCCCTTTGCTCAGTTTCACATGAGACCTCTTCAGTTGCACCTCTTGTTAGTTTGGGATCGGGATCCTGTGTCCCTGGACCAGGAATTTGCTCTTTCCCCACTGGCCAGACATTCCCTCTCCTGGTGGCTGGACTCAAGGAGCCTTGTAGTGGGCAGGACCTTTCTGCCTCCATGCTGGGAGACTGTCACCACAGATGCCAGTCTGACCAGTTGGGGGGGCTTTTGGAAGTCTCTGAAGTTCCAGGGTCGGTGGGGCCCCCAGGAGGCCCATGCTCCCATCAATGTCCTGGAACTGAGGGCGATCAGGTTGGTTCTGTCTCAGCTGACCACACACCTTCGGGGTCAGGCTGTTCAGATCCGCTCGGATAACCAGACGGCGGTTGCCTACATCAATCATCAGGGAGGGACTCTGAGCAAGCAAGCCCTCAAGGAAGTGTCCCTGATACTGTCTTGGGCGGAAGAGAATGTCCCTTGCATCTCGGCGGTCTACATTCCGGGGCTGGAGAACCAGGAGACAGACTCCCTGAGCAGGGGGACATCTCGGCTGGGGGAATGGTCCGTCAGCAACATGGTATTTCACGCCCTGTGTCACCGCTAGGGTCAGCCAGATGTGGACCTGTTTGCTTCCCGCCACAATCACAAGCTTCCCAGATTTGTTTCCCTGTCACAGGATCCACTAGCCTTAGCCACGGATGCGCTAGCAATGCCTTGGACGGAGTTTCGGCTCCTCTATGTGTTCCCTCCTTTTCCTCTGCTGGGCAGGGTGCTGTGGAAGATAGCCCAGGAGGGGTACCAGCCATACTTGTGGCCCCCTGTTGGCCAAGGAGGGTGTGGTTCGCAGACGTCGTGCAGTTGGCAGTAGATTGGTACGCTTTGCCCAAGGATCCAGATATTCTCACTCTTGGACAGATGTGCCATCCCAATATACAAATGTTGGCTTTAACGGCTTGGCTGCTGAAACATCCATCTTGATGGACAAGGGGGTCCCGGCCTCTGTTGTTGGTACTATGATTCGGGCTAGGAAGAAGTCCTCGTCTTTGATCTAAAACAGGGTCTGGCATGCTTATATTGACTGGTGTGAGTCCAAGTCTCTTCCTTGTCGGGTGTTTTCCATCCCCAGGATTCTGGAATTTTTGGAACATGGTTTGGATTTGGGCCTTCAACTTTGTACCCTCAAGGGACAGGTGTCAGATCTGGCAATTTTTTCCAAAGATCCTTTTTCCAGGGAGTTACTCATGTGCGCCCTCCACGTAAGCCTATGCTAACGGTTTGGGTCTTGAATCTGGTGTTGTCTGCTCTGCAGGGTCCTCCCTTTGAGCCTATCCGTGGGACTGCCTTGCCCATTCTGACTCTTAAGGTGGCCTTTTTGGTGGCCATTACTTCGGCGAGGCAAGTTTCTGAGCTGGCGCCGCTTTCCATCAAACCTCCTTATTTTGAGCGGCATCAGGATAAGGTGGTGTTTAGGCTTAAGCCAGATTTTTTTTTTGAATTGTAGATTTTTATTGCAGAGGCATGTAATAAGACAGAACATGTGTGATACATTTGTACATCCATTTACACAGACGGTACATAAAGGCACGATAAGTAACTTGTGAAACAAGACTGAGAAAAGATAAGGTCTACGAACACGACCCTACCGGGTCGAGATTACGGGGGCTGTCCACGGGGGCATTGGATTGCCAATAACAAATTTAACCTCGAATAAGAGCCACCCTCATAAACCCTCAGTGGCAAAAGCTACAGAAGCTCGCTCTTTGACCACCGTTTCTCAAAGGGCAACGAAGCAAAATAAAACACGTAATCCACTCATCACGCCTCAAACATTTTTCTTTTTGTTATAAACAGAAAATAAGATCACTGGAGAACAATATGGAATAACCTATGAAACAGAGGGAGGGGGGAGACAAGACGACAGATAAACAAATAATGGTGAAGGGGGGATAGGGAAAAAACAAAGGGGGAGGAAGGAAAGGGGGAGGGCCCGCTACATGCACCAGTAAGGAGCCTCTTCTCATCTAACACATTGTCACCTACTCTTGCAAGATGGTCAGGTACTCTGCCAAAAATGTAAAACAGTCCCACACGCGCCACTTCTCTCTATGCTCGTCCTCCTTTCCCCTCAGGGAGGCCGTCATCTCCTCCATCCTGCTAATATCGGCAACCCTGGTAAGCCAAAAAGCCGTAGTGGGAGGAGTGGTCGACTTCCAGCAGGAAGGGATGCAAGTCCTGGCCGCATTCAAGAGGGGGGCCAATATGGACCTGGTCCTTCTCCTGATAGAAGTGGGGGCTAGCCCCAGAAGGTAACACGCCTTATTCAGTGCCTTCTCCCACCCCTCCACAAACGGGGGCTTGTAGGAATCAGGGGGCGAGGTTAGTAAAGAGTATGCATAGGACAGTGCTCCCCTGAAATGGCCGCTCCCCAAGCAAGCTCGCTCGAATGGGGTCAGAGGACCTGTAGCTTCCGCTAACCTGTCCAGGGAACCTTGATAGTGTGTTAGCTGCAAGGTCTGCCAGGAGTTCAGGGGGGTCAAAGAGTATTTCGCCGCCATATCCTCCGCCCCAGACCATCTCGACCCCTCCCGCAGATGCATGACCCTGAACCAATCCTGTTTCACCCATGACCGAAACGTACCATCCGATAGGCCTGCCGGAAAGTCCAGATGTCCCACTACTGGGGTCAATGGCGAGACGGAGGGTTGGATGCCCAGTTTTGGGAAAAACCTGCCCACTATTTTTCGAGTGGGGCCTATTGTAGGGTGTTTGTTCAGGGAGAGGAGACGGTCCAGCTGAATCCAAGGGAGCCCCGGAAGGGGTACCTCCGAGGACTCCTGCTCGACAAGCGTCCACTGTTTCAAAGAGGCGTGTCTACACCAATCAAGAACACGTGACAAGTGAGCTGCAGCGTGGTACACCCTCCAATCCGGGATGCCCAGTCCTCCCCACCCCTTGGGGAGAGCGAGGAGAGGGGCAGACAGCAGATGTGGTCTCCCCGCCCAAACAAACCTGGAGCAGATCCCCGTGAAACGTCTGAAGAAAGTGTGAGGGACCTCGATCGGGAGGGCCTGAAAGAGATATAACACTCACGGCAGGATATTCATTTTAATGATGTTGGACCTGCCAAACCAAGAAAATGCATTTTTGTTCCATTTCTGCAGGTCCTTCTCCACCCTCCTCAGCAATGGGGGAAAGGAATGAGAAATTTTTCGAGATCTGCTTTAATCTCCTCGGTGGGATGCTGATGTTAAGAGCAGAAGATTTCTGATAATTTATTTTATAATTGGACATAGCTTGAAAGGTCTTAAGTTCCGCCAAAAGGATGGGAAGAGATGTTTCAGGTCTCGATATGAAAAATATGAAATCGTCGGCGTACGCCGCAACCTTATGTTCTCCCCGCACTACCCCGATGTCAGCAATGTCATCATTCTTCCTCACATATGTCAGAAAGGGTTCTAGTGTCAGTATGAATATCAGGGGGGAAAGGGGGCATCCCTGATGGGTCCCGTTGGCCTGGTTGAACGGCTCCGACGCCATCCCATTCACCACGACGGACGCCGAGGGGCAGGAGTAGGAGGCCATAATCCAACGGGACATGTTCTCATCCAAGCCAACTTGTTGGAGGGTAGCCGAGATAAAGGGGCCTGATGGATCAGGTTGATGACCCTAGTAGTGTTATCTCTTCCCTCTCTCGTGGAGACGAAGCCTACCTGATCCCAGTGTATAAGGGATGGGATATACGGGGCTAACCTGTCCGCAATAATATTCCTAGTATGTCACACCCCCCACTTCCCGATATTCATGACACTTGGGAACCCGGCCTGTAGAGGGCGATCTTGCAGAGATGACATGGAAAAAAGGAGCCCCTCCTGGTCCATAAGTACTGGGTTCCTCCCACTATTCCTCAGTCTTTTCGTCTCTGCAGTCGGCGAAGCATTCAGAAGATGACTCTCCTTCAAGCTGCAGGTAGCCGGGTTTGCCCCGGCCCTTTTTTTCTCTATTTCTGTCTGAAACTCTTTAAGCCTGTTTGGTTATATTGTATGCCTCCCAGCCCTGGCTGTGTGGTTCAGGCAAAGGTAGATACATACAGCTTCTGGTGTATACAGGAGTATTACTCCTCCGTGAGACCCAAATGTGGGTAGGCGGTTGGTGATCCCGGCATCCTCTCCCCTTAGTCTCCTTTAACCCTGCTGGGTAAAAAGGAGGAGGGAAGGGGGGGCGTTATCTGGGCTTATTTGTCACCATGCACAAAAAAAAAAAAAAAAAAGATATATAAAATAAGTCTTTATTTCTTATTTTTATTATATGTTTGACTATACTATTTAATAGGAAATGTTTTATTTAGATTTTCCTATCTCTGTCTAGGCAGCATTTTTTGCTTACCTATTAAAGCTCTTTGTTTTCTGGCTGTGTTCAGATTTGAATTTTCCCTCCATTTTTGGCCATGTGATCCTGGAAGTGGGCGGGGCTTAGGCATGCTTTTATTCAGAGAGCACCTATTTGCTCTGTTTGACTTCCTGTTTCCTGCTTCCATGTGGCCTTACCTCATGATGTGAGCTTATCGCATGGGCTGTGAGTACCCTTCAGCTTGGCTGAAGGGAGTTTTTTTTCTGTCATTTATTTATATTGTGTGCATTTGGTGACTGTTTTTTTTGTTTTCTCTGTAGGTAGAAACTCCTTATTTAAAAAGGGGTTTCTCCTGGTCCTTATATAAAAAAAAAAAAAGCCCTTAAGCCTTATTTGGGGGTCCATTTGTGTTTCAATCCTCCCACTTGGGACTATTTAAAGGGGCATCCCGGGTAGCAATTGCGTAAATCCCATATATACTTGGCGACTATAATCAATTATAGTATAATACTAAACACCATATGGAGGCATCCCAGGATAATGGACATGCAATTCCCTCTGCACAGACTCGGCAATGTTTTGGATTGTGGGGCATCCCTTGTTGGGCAATTCTTTGCGTCCCTTGTGCACAATTAACTATTATGCAGCAAACTGAGGCCCAGGCTTCAGGGCCTGCGGCTAATGCCTCATCTCCTACTCCGCCATGTCTTGTCCGTACCCCCAATGATATTGTCATGGGTGGTGAGTCGCATGCTGATTTATGTGCCAGATTGGCTCATCTTGAAAGGTTAATGTCTACCTCTGTGCCTAAGAAGGCCTCAGCTAAAAGAAAGCACTTGACTCATGCCGCTCCGGCAAGGGAGTCAGACAATTGTGAATTGCTTGATTGGTCTGATCCTTCTCAGTTAGAAGAAGGGGAATTATTATGAGGAATCAGATGTTTCTGATGAACAGCAATTTGTTGGTACTGAGATTGAGCAGGGTGAAGCAAGTGTTGTGGATACCCCAAAAGCTCTTGCTCAGTTATTTGAGGTTTTGGTTATTACTCCTCCTGAAGTAGTCCCTGCTCAAAAAGGGGAATTCTTTGGAGTCTCTAAACCTCGTTTAGAATTTCCAAATCAAAAGCATTTTGATTAAATTATTCTTAAAGAATGGGAGAAGCCTGCGTGTCTTCCTGGCATTCCCTTGGGCTGGGACAAGATATATTCCTTCCCAGCTTATACTGTTAAGCGTTGGTCATCACCACCTGTGCCCACCGCTCTGGGCATGTGTACACTGCATGGATGGGTTAAATGCGGAAGACAAATTCCTATGTGTGCGCAAGCATACAATGACCATCTATGCATTAATATTTAATTAATTTATAGATAGACTGGATTTTTAAAAGATACTCTGCTCATGGGTGGATGTCCCTGTGCTTAATTTATCCAATTCTTCTGTGTTGCATTCTCCTGACTCCACTACACTTAAAGATGGAGAGGATAAGCTTATTGATCAAATGGCGTGCCACGCTTTTTCCAGTGTGGGCTCGGCCTTGCTGCCTGTTGGTGCTTCGGCACTCATGACAGTGGCTATTAGGTCTGTTGTGAGAGACCTAATGAATTACTCAGGGCTTGATCCGGCTTCTGATGAGTACGCCGCTTTTAAGCATCTTTTGTACTTTCTGCCTTAGATGATACTCTGCTCATGTGCAGCAGAACCTCTGCCTTGTTAGTTGCCATCCGGCGGTCAGTATGGTTGCGGCAGTGGGCAGCTGATATTGTAGCTAAGAAATCGCTTACAGCGCTCCCTTTTGTGGGATTGCGCCTCTTTGGAGAAAGAATTGGATTCTGTCACTAAAGGAGGTAAATTACCTCAGCGTAAGAAACAACGTCGTTCCTTTCGTGGAATAGAGGAAAGGGACGTGGCCGTCCAATTCAGAATTGGGGGTCCAAAACCAAATCTGCCACTCAGCCTACTCAACAATGAGGGGACGCCCTCACCCTTACGGGTGGGGGGGCGGCTGCGGTTCTTCTTCCAGGTCTGGGTTCAGGAGGTATCAGACAATTGGGTTCTGGAAGTAGTCTCTTCCGGTTACTAACTGAATTCGAGTCCTGGCCTCCTCCCAGATTTTTCATGTCCCGGATGCCGTCAGATCCGGCAATTGCGCACGGACTGCGGGCAGCAGTAGCGAATCTGTTAAACATGGCTGTTATCGGCCTAGTGCCTCCAGCGGAAAGGGGTTTGGGGTTTTACTCCAACATATTCACGGTACCCAAAAGGGACGGCTCTGTTCGGCCTATCCTAGACCTAAGGAGACTCAATCTATTTATCCGTTTCGGAAAATTCCGCATGGAGTCTCTGCGATCAACGATCAATGCTCTCCGTCAGGGGGACTTCATGACATCCATAGACATCAAGGATGCTTATTTGTACATTCCTATTTTCCGGGTCACCAGAGATTTCTCAGGTTCTCGATAGAAGCATTATCAATTTGTGGCCCTGCCATTCGGCCTTACCTCGGCCCCAAGAGTCTTTACCAAGATGCTGGCAGGAGTGATGGCTATATTCAGGGTCCAGGGCATCCGCATTGTGCCTTTTCTGGACGATCTTCTTATCGCGGCCTCCTCCCTCGAACAATCAGAGTTGGACACCAGGATGGTGGTCTCTACGCTAGAGAGGTTCGGGTGGGTAATAAATTACCCCAAATCCTCTCTCTGTCCGTCCAGGGAAATCCCTTCCTGGGCCTAATTCTGGATACATTTCAGGCCAGGGTTTTTCTTCCTCAGTCCAAAATGGTTCTGATTCAGGGCTTGATTCGTCTATTCTTGTCCAACCCTCGTCAGTCTATCCGTCTAGGGATGAGACTAGTGGGATTGATGGTAGCTGCATTCGAGGCAGTCCCGTTTGCCCAGTTTCACATAAGGGCGCTTCAGCTCTTCCTCTTGGCAAAGTGGGACAGGTGCCCACTATCATTGAATCAGACTTGTCTATTGTCTCTCCACGTTTTGCAGTCCCTTCAGTGGTGGTTAATATCGCACAACCTCCAGAAGGGCAAGTCATTTCTGACTCCGCGTTGGGAACTGGTTACCACGGATGACAGCCTGGTGGGCTGGGGGGGCTTCTGGAAGAAGCATCAGTTCCAAGGATAGTGGGGGCCTCAGGAGGCTCATTCTCCAATCAATGTATTAGAGCTTCGGGCCATACGTCTTGTTCTACTTCGACTGACCCATTTCTTACAGGGTCTGCCAGTTTAGATTCGATCAGACAACCAAACAGCTGTTGCATACATCAATCACCAGGGAGGGACTCGCAGTTGGGGTGCCCTTCGGGAAGTGTCTCTGTTCCTTCAGTGGGCAGAGATCAATGTTCCCTGTATATCAGCAGTTTACATTCCGGGGATAGAGAATGTGGAGGCAGACTCCCTGAGCAGGGGATGTTTTCGCCAGGGAGAATGGTCTCTCAATCCAAGGGTCTTTTAGTTCCTCTGTCACAAGTGGGGGACTCCACGGTTGGACCTGTTTGCTTCTCGTCACAATCACAAGCTGCCAGCTTTTGTGTCTCTATCCCAGGATCCTCTGGCAGTGGCAGCGGATGCCATGTCTCTGGCCTGGAAGGATCTGGGGTTCCTATATCTGTTTCCCCCATTCTCCATGATCAGCAAGGTGGTGCGCAAGTTAGCACTGGTGGCGCCAAGGTGGCCAAGACGTCTGTGGTACGCAGACGTCGTAAGGCTGGCAGTGGATCGTTTCCATCTGCCTCTTCTTCCAGATCTCATCACTCAGGGTCAACTTTGTTACCCCAATTTACAAACGCTGGCTTTGACGGCATGGCTGCTGAAGTCTCCATCTTGAAAGAAGAAGGTCTTTCTGATGTGGTTATTCAGACTCTTATTAGAGCTAGGAAGAAGTCTTCCTGTGTCATTTATTACAGGACTTGGAGGTCCTATATTGATTGGTGTGAATCCAGGGCTTTGCCCTGTAGAGTATTTTCTATTCCTAGAATTCTGGAATATCTGCAACGAGGTCTGGATATGGGATTACAGATTAGTACTTTGAAAGGGCAAGTCTCTGCCTTGGCAATTTTCTTTCAAAGATCGTTTGCTCTTCATCCTTTGGTTAAGACCTTTTTCCAAGGAGTTGCGCATGTGCGGCCTCCCAGAAAGCCTTTACTTCCTGTTTGGGATCTTAATTTGGTGCTTTTGGCTATGCAAGCTGCTCCCTTTGAGCCATTGCAGGATATTCCTCTTCCTATTCTTACTCAGAAGGTTGCCTTTTTGGTTGCTATTACTTCTGTCCGCCGATTTTCTGAACTGGCGGCTTTGTCTATTCAAGCCCCTTATTTTGAGAGGCATCAAGATAAGGTTGTTTTCCGTTTTAAACCGGATTTCCTTCCTAAGGTGGTGTCTGCTTTCCACCTAAATCAGGATATAGTTCTTCCATCCTTGTGTCCTAAACCTAGTAACGACAAGGAAAGGGTCTTACATTCTTTGGATGTAGTTCGTTGTGGTAAGTATTATTTAGTTACTACCTCGGCCTTCCGCAAGACGGATGCCTTTTTTGTTGTGCCTTCTGGTCCCAAGAAGGGTTTTGCTCCTGCCAAATCTTCCCTTAGTAAGTGGATACGTCAGGCTATCATTGGGGCCTATATGGCGAAGGGGAAGGTCACCGCTCATTCTACTCGTGCTATTGGAGCCTCTTGGGCTTTTCAGCACCAAGCTTCTGTTGAACGAGTCTGCAAGGCTGCGACTTGGTCTTCTGTGCATACTTTTTCTAAGTTTTACAAGGTTGATGTGCGGGCCTCAGCGGATGCTGTTTCTGGCCGCAAAGTTCTGCAAGCTGCAGTGATTTAAGTTATGCATTATTCCTTTGGGATCCCCACCCATTATAGACACTGCTATTGAATGTCCCAAGTGTCATGAATATCGGGAAGTGGGGGGTGTGACATACTAGGAATAATACCATTTTGTGAGATACTCACCAGTAAAATGGTTATTACGAGTATGTCACACCCCCCACTTCCCCCGCCCTTTTTTGTTCGAGGGATCCTTTATATGGTGATTATTATTATTATTATTTCAAATAATTTTACAATTATTGAATATAATTGGCTCTTTTTGCTCTAAGGGATCCTTTATTTGGTATTATTATTTCAAATAATTTTACAATTATTGAATATAATTGGTTCTTTTTATTCTAAGGGATCCTTTATTTGGTATTATTATTCTCATATAATTTTACAATTATTGAATATAATTGTCTCTTCCTGGTTCTTCACTGCTGTTTAAAAAGACTGAGGAATAGTGGGAGGAACCCAGTACTTATGGACCAGGAGGGGCTCCTTTTTTCCATGTCATCTCTGCAAGATCGCCCTCTACAGGCCGGGTTCCCAAGTGTCATGAATATCGGGAAGTGGGGGGTGTGACATACTCGTAATAACCATTTTACAGGTGAGTATCTCACAAAATGGTATTTTTGTTGAACAACTTGATATCGCAGTTCAATAGGGAAATAGGTCTATAACTCCCACACTGCGCCGGGTCTTTCCCAGGCTTAGGTATAATGGTAATGTTAGCTCTCAAGGTGTCTCTAGGGGTGGTATACCATCTTTTAGTGAACCGAACGGCGCTATAAACTGAGGGCCGAGGGTCCCTGCAAGCATTTTATAGTAGTCTAAGCTAAATCCGTCAGGGCCTGGTGCCCTACACGGCTTGGTGTTCTTGATAGCTCTCAAATTCCTCCATCTCTATGTCCCCCTCGAGAGCTTCCGCCACCTCACGCTTGAGCCGCGGGAGACCAGACTCCCGTATATACCTCTCTATGTTGCTCATGGAGGAGGCCGGGCGTCCCAGGGGTAGGTTGTAGAGCTTTTCGTAAAACTCTCTAAACGACCTATCTATATCCGTGGTCATATGGAGCTTTCTACCCCCCTCACTCGTGATGTGAGAGAAGAAATTTCTGGCTCGCTGCGTTTTTAGGGCTCTAGCCATAGCCTTACCACATTTATCGCTATAGTCATAGAAAAATCACCGGCACCTAACCGCCAAGCCCTTGGCCTCGGTAAGGCAGATGTCTCTGAGGGACTCCTGAAGGCGTACCAGTTTGGCACCTAAAACTGCATCGAGGGTTCGCTTGTGCTTGGTCTCCGTCTCAAAAATCTTTGGGGTTAGGAGATCAATTTGTTTATGCCTCTCTTTCTTGAGACGAGCCCCATGCTTAATCAACAAGCCCCTAACCACGCATTTGTGGGCTTCCTACAGAGACATCCGCGAGACCTCCCTTGTGTCATTTGTTGTAAAGTATTCCAGGATAGCCTTATGGATGTCTGCCTTAACCCCTGGGTCTTGTAGGAGGGAGCTGTTCAACCTACATTGGCCCCTCAGGGGGGCTGTGTCAGGGTTAGAGATATTGGGACGTGATCTGAAACAGTGATCTGTCCAATGTCCATATCGACTATGAGGTGCAAAAATTTGTGGGGGACTAAGAACCAATCAGTGCGCGAATAGGAATTGTGGGGTGCTGAGAAAAATGTATAGACCCTGCTCGTGGGGTTTAATTTCCGCCATGCGTCCAACAGCTGGTTCTTAAAAAGCAGTGTTCTAAGCTTTTTCAGGGAGGAGAACGGGGTATGGGAGGATCCGCGGGAAGTGTCCAGAGCCAGATCGAGAACTGTGTTAAAATCACCCTCCAGCAGGAGAGCCCCCTCTGCGAACTCATCGAGTTTACTCAGCATGGAATGTATAAATTTGAATTGGTTAGTGTTGGGGCAATAGCATGTCGCCAGTGTCACTTTCAAGGAGAAGAGGGTGCCCCGAACAAACAGGAACCTTCCCTCCAGGTCCTGAAGTGACGCTAAATGTGTGCACGGCAAGGGCCCCTCCAAAAGGACAGATACTCCTCTAGATTTAGAATCAGGCGAGGGAGTGGTATTGGGTCTTGTAATAACGGTTGGTGACATTATGCGTCCTCCCCTCCTTAAGGTGGGTCTCCTGCAGGAAGGCAACTTGTGTACGTAAGCGCCTCAATTCCCTGAGAACTACGGCTCTCTTTTAGGGGGAGTTGAGCCCCTTTACATTGAGGGATGTACACTTTACTTTGGACATACCGGATTCCCCTCGCCCTCACCTTCTGTAGCTCAGGGAGAACTCTGTACGGAGGGTTCGCTGACGAAGGGCCTGTCTGTAAAAAGAAGGGTTAGGAATGGGGTGGGTGAAGGGGGGGGGGAAGGGGAGAGAGGAGAGACACTGCAAAAAGACAACAAGGGTTAAGACGAGACAGATAGCAAGGAGTTAAACAAGTCAATGAACTTGAAGGGAAAATAAAACAGAACAAATTCACAAACTAAACCAGGTTCGAAGCAAACCGCTTTCGCAACAACCCGGTTGGGGAGTAACGATTCCAACCCCCGCACCACCGAGGCAGGCAGGGGGGACTCCAGCCTAATGTGGGGACGAGACTGATCCGAATAGCATGGAGGACAGCACGTGGAAGGCAC
This sequence comes from Gastrophryne carolinensis, assembly GCA_027917425.1. NCBI lineage: Eukaryota > Metazoa > Chordata > Amphibia > Anura > Microhylidae > Gastrophryne > Gastrophryne carolinensis. Next base: position 166,964,037 of record CM051235.1, on the reverse strand, counting down.
TCCCAGGAACCTACCAGGATCCCCGGGGGACCTTATCTTTTGGCATCGCCCACCCAGGTCACATGATAAGGTGTTAGCATCTCCGGCACACACGAAAGCAGCGGCGGGGGAAGGACCCCCATGCCGCACCCGAAAGCGCCGGAGATGCAAAACACAAAAGGACATATAGCACGGGCTAATCCAACAATAACAAGGCATCAAACAAAGGCATATGCAAAGTCAAATAGGAAGGCAAAGGATATCAGGGCGTCGAGCCAACCCGACACATGATTCACGGACAGTCCCTCCATCACAGCTCATTTGTCAAAGACGGTGGCTCTCCAGCGGGTCTTCTGGACCGTCTTGGGCGTGAGGTATTTGCGGCTCTCCTCTGACGCGGCCTCTGGAGTTAGTCGTTTCTCAGAGAGGCCTGGGGGGGGGCAGAGGGGAGGGCTCTAACCAGTCCCGAACTTCCATTGGAGGAGAGTCCAGAAAGGTGAAAAGTTCCGGGAGGTCGGCATGGGATCGCGGGCGAACACCCTCTGGTTCTTGCGGATGAGTAGGTGGAAGGGGGATCCCCATCGATAAGTGGCTCCGCACTCCTGAATTCTGAGAAGAAGGGGTTTCAGGCAACGACGCATCTGGAGTGTTCGTCTTGAGACATCCGGAAACACCTGGATCGTCGCCCCATCGAAGTTGATTCTTTCTCTGTCCCAGGCACGTCTAAGGATCTCTTCTTTGACCATGTAATAATGCAATCGGCATATCACGTCCCGTGGGCAGTTGGGATCTGTAGCTCTCGACCCTTAGGCCCTGTGGAGGCGATCAATCACGATTTCGATGTTGGGCGGACGGCTAAGGATCTCGTTAAAGACGCCCACGACCGTGGGTAGTAGCTGGTCTTCGCCGGTTGCCTCTGGCAGGCCTCTAACCCTAATATTGTTGCGTCTGCTCCTGTTTTGAAGATCGTCCAAGTGGAGGACCGTGGCTTGGGATATGGCTTGTGGGAGCGACATGTTCTTTTCCAGGGCTTCAATCCTTTGTATGGTCGTGAGGTGAGAATGTTCCAGACCGGTGACTTTGGAGTCCAGGGCTTCCACTTGCAGATCGGAAATATCCTTCTTAAAGGAGTTCTCAACCCTGAAGATAAAGGATTCGAGATCTGCCTTAGTGGGGAGAGCCTTGAGTTCGGCTCTAATGTCGGCCAAAATTGGGTCGTGGGAAAAAGTGGCATGCGGTAGGGGCGAAGCTCTGCTGGTCGGCAGCCCTCCATCAGCCGCCGGTCCTGTAAATGGAGTGTTAGCTCGCTCCTGACCGGGTGAGGGGCCCAATCTCATCGAAGGGGAGCCGGACAGACCGACGAAGCGGCTCCCTCGCCGATGTGCTCCCTCGCCGGTGTGCTCCTGACGGGCCGGGCTGCCGCCCGCCACTCAATGCGGGCAGAGTATTTGTGATACTGGACACTGGGATTTCCTTGTCCCTGGGCCACGTGGCCCCTGCTGAGCTGCTTTCTGTGAGCCACTGAGGGGAACGGCAAGCCTCGCTTGGGGCCCCGGGGGACTTGTCGAGGTCCCTGCTGATGCCAGTGATTCTGGGCTTGGAGGGGAGATTCTAGGGACAGGGGGATCAGTGTTTAGCCCAGAAGATGAGGGGGACATGTCTCCCCAAAACTTGGTGGGGCCTCTCCCACGGGAGGGGGATGCCGCAAGTTCCTGAGGCAGAGGGACCCGGGAGCCCTCTTAACAGAGTGTGCCTCCTATCTAATGGGAAGGCTGGTATGTATCCTGCTGCAATCAGAATGGAGGTTTCCTCGCTGCCTCCTAGTTGTTTAGGAATCCCCGGGACCAGGCTCATCTTCCCTGGGGACACAGGATCCTCTTCACCTCTTCAGCCGGCGGGGGAGCGTCGGTACTAGGCTCACTCCCTCTGCCCGAGCCACTCGTCCTGCCTGGGCACGGGCGGGCGGGGAGACGCTCCTCTTCAGCCGCTGACACGCCGCCGCCTCTATCTTCGGGCACCGGGAGCTTCAGCTGCTCCACGGTGCCGACCTCCTTGCCGCGTGCACTACGGATGGGGGGATCCGACCTGTCAGCCAGGGGTCAGGCTGCCTCCCTCGCCGCCTTCTCGCTCGCACGGGTACCTGCCACTCTCCGCTCCCGATCCGAAGCAGCTTTGGGCTCGCCACGGGCCGCGGACCTGCCATCTCTACCCGCCGCCATTATGGGATCTTCTGCTCCTCTGCCCCCCACGCGGTCCGAGGCCAGGTAGGAGCTAATCTTCCTGTGTGAGGAAGGTGAATTGTTCTTTACCCCTTCCTCTTCTTCGCCATGATGTTTGCCACAAAACCGGGTGGGTTAAAAGCCTTTAAAAGGTAAAATATCTGGGTCGGCCAGAGGGAGCTCTGGAGGTGAGCGTCCTCATGCCTTCATCGCCGGCCACGCTCCCCTAAGCCAGATTTTTTAGGTTGTGTCTGCTTTTCATCTCAATCAGGACATTGTTTTACCTACTTTGTGTCCTAACCCTGCTAATTCTAGGGAACGGACTCTTCATTCTCTGGATGTTGTCAGGGCTCTGAAGTTTTATTTGGTTGCTACTGAGTCTTTCAGGAAATCTGATGCTCTATTCCAAGTATACAGCAGGTCCTGCTCCAGAAGATTCCTTACACATGGGTAATACATCCACAAGATGGAGCTGGACTGCAGAAAACAGCTTGTGGCTCCTCCCGGCCCCATATAAACCAGGGACCTCCCATAAATTCCCGTGTTCTTATCTGCAGTCTGGGCTGCGAAGAATAGAAGATGGCTCTTTATGCTGCGCAGGTGAGCGGGGCTATTAGCCTGCGGCCCTGTAGGGCTATTCCCACCCACTACGCTTGTTTTTACCTTTTTTGTGAGTACATTTGTCCACCTTTATGAGATATTAAAATTATCCTTAGCAGTATTGCACTATCTTTGTCCTCTTTTGTTCTTTGCACATGTTTACTATTATTTGGGACTAATACACTATCCCCATTGAGAACGTGTCTTCATAATCCCTAAGAAGATCCGATTTGGGGTCTGATTGTTTTGGTATCGATTCTGTGCTGAATTCATGGAGGAGTAATCTATTGTGGGAGACCCATCTGATTTCCTTCTATATGCCAGTTTTATTGAACATCTGGTAAGAGTATAAGCTTATTGGTGGTGGTGTCACTTGCAAACTCGTTTGATACATGCACCGTGGGACGCCGCAATTGGATACTCTAAAGTCTGAATGAAAATTAGTTTTTTCATTCTCTGGAATTGGGACTTCCACACACATTGAGCTAAAATTGTAGTATACTACCTTTGCTAATTTGCATAATCCTGAAGCGCGGTATTGTATAGATCGGTTTGCTGGTACTATATATATTTGTTTTTATCCCCTATAAGTGATGATGTCAGGGTGTGTGTACCTTGCATCCCGAGTGCAATTGAGTAGTTGCTCAATAAATACAGGCGTCTGGGATCAGGAGGAAAGGGCTATGGATTGCCAGCTTGAATCAGGACATTCATTATCCCTTATGCCAATATATTTATATTTTTGTTCTCCTTATGATCATGAGTTGATAGCTTCTGGAAATTATAGCATGGTGCCTTTAATATTTTGCGTCTCCTGTATGGTGCGACCGGTGTACTTTACACCACATGGCATACATAATCAGTATACCATTTAGTATAATGTTTGTTGTTATGGTGGGCATATTGGCTCTTGTATGTTATAGATTTTGGCCAAGGTATGTGATACAAGTGGTTTATCTACAGTAGCACACAATTTAAAGAAATTTATTGATACTGGTTATGAAGTTGAGTATCTGGGTCACTGCTGGTCCTGTGCCCCGCTAGCGCTCTCGCCCGCCAGATCTCCCTGGCTGGCTCTGGCTGCCCGGTCCACCCACTGCGGGTGGCGAGCCTCTGGTCACCGGTGAGGCTCGTCACTCCCTGCCTTGCTGTGAGGAGTTCCTTCGGCAACAGCACGGACCCCCGCAGCGGTGGGGGCGGGCAGCAGGGAACGCGTCACTGACAGCTGACATCTGTCAGACTGCTGGGTCACGTGTCACGGCCTGGACTGACGTCATCACGCCCCGACTGGTTGCGCGTTCCCTTGTGTGTGCGCGTGCCTGGGCGGCGTGGTTGTTGGCGGGAGCGCGGGCGGGACATGCGATAGGTAGGTGGGCACATAAATAGGAGTTTGGACAATGGCAACACTTACCTTCACCCTTTTGAAGCCGCACGGGGGCGGCGGGCGCGGGTTGCCGGGTTATTTGCGGTCCCTCTCTTGAGATGCTATGCTGACATGCTTCCTGCTTTACATGCGTGACTTTGGGCACTGGTAGTATATCTATGTTTACTGTGCAGACATATTATTTTGGGCTCTTTGAGTTCCATACCACCTGTCACATTGATTATCATGCATGATTGATTTTTTGTGGGGTTTTTGTATAATTAATTGATTGGAGGTTTTTTTTTTTTTTTTTTGCATTCTATTTAATATTTATTTAGGTAGTAGGTTTTTCCCGTTTGGGACATGGATTTATATGTATAGAGTAGATGTTTATAGATGTGGATTTATGGGCACATGTTTATAGCACTAAGCACTTTAGTTTGCAGACATTTTGCACAGTGTATTGGCCTTTAGGAGGTATCTATTTTTTATTTATTTTTATTTTTATTTGTTTATAATATACTATGGTTGTACATTACTGACAGGGTTTGTATGGTTAATATAGAGACCATTTTGGGTCCCCTGAGTGCCGGCACAGATACGGGAGTAAGTGGGTGTAGAGATATACTATCTCTGCACGTACAGACTCCGGTATTCTATCTACAGGAATAAGATTGCCCTCATATATATTTTTAAAATAATTGGAGCATTGTCTGCATCACAGACATTTCATAGTAGATTCCCCATGATTGGGGTTTGGAGATATACAGAGATAGCAATATAAATAGGGACCTGCCATTTGTTTTTAATTGTCTTGTGTTATGTGTAATTTTGTGTATGTATATTTTATGAATTTATATGTAACAATAAATTTTTGAATATATAGATTTGTAACAAAATTTTTTGGTGCTCCTCACAGGGAGGGAGGTGTGGTTTCCACGGCCACTCCCATTGGAATGCCCTGAAAGTATACACCTAAGGCTTTCTAGGTGTACCAGGCTTGTTTACATAGGTGCAGTTTTCTGGAAGTAATTCCTCAATGAATTCTTTGGTAGCACAGAGTTTCACTAAAAAAGAATAAAAAGCAGAATCAAACTCATATTTTCCGGAAAAAAAATATGCAAACAAAAAAAGACAAGCCCAATCTGAAAAAGCAACATGCCCCGAAAAGAACAATACCCAACATGCATAGCTACTGTCAAGGAAAGAGTTGTCAAACACCTCAAAGTAAAGCATGTGTGTAAGGGTAATTTTACTTGAAAATTTCAGCTCTGCAGACAAAGTGCGTACCTTGTAAATTTTCTACCAAAACAACCCTTTACATTTGGAATACCCCCCAGAAACCATATATTCCACATATGTTAAGCTTTCTAAGCGTACCCAGCTTGTTGTAGTCGGCTCATCATTTTAGAAGTAATCCCTTGAAGAATTCTTAGGTTGCACGAGGTTTCCCTCAAAAAAATTATAAAAAAACAGAATAAAAAACACATTTTCTTAAGAAATCAATATGCAAACAAGAAAAAACAAGCTAAATCTGAAAGAGCAAGGTCCCCCGAGCAGAACAATGCCCCACATGCATATGTACTAATAACCCTTTTAATTGCCCGTCTACTTGAAATTTTTTCACCCTCTGTTGACAGGTAATTTTTCACCATTTTTCACCATGTTTAACCGTGATTTTTGGAGGAATTTCCAGGAAAATTATAGATATATTTTTTGCAGCAGGGTTTAGGCTTTAACATGAAATGTCTTGTTTGTAATTGTTCTACTGTTTTTTTTAATATTTTTGCGTAAAAAGAACAAAAAAAAATTAAAAATTATTTTTTAGAAAATGGGGGGGACCCCATTTTTTGGGGGAATTTTAAGGGTTAAAAACCCTTAAAAATCCAAAGAAAAAATGAAATGGGGTCCCCCTTACCCAGCATTACCAGCCCGGGACCAGCTATGGGGGCTTGTAAGCACAGAGTGGGGAGGCAGGTAATTGGGGGTGCCGGGGGTTAATGGCAAGTCACCTGCTAGCAGTCTCATGGACCCCTTACCAGTTCACAAGGGGTTAACAGTAAAAAAAAACACACTGACACATAAGAAAAAATGAGTTTTATTAAAAAATAACAACTTTTTTTTACTTTACTTACCTCCGATCTTCAGCTCCTTTGTCCCTCGATGTGATGACAGATGCAATCATGCTGGCTGCAGTAGCAGAGGGGCAGGTGAGGATCTGATCACCTGCCCCTCTGCTCCTGTGGCCAGCATGATCGCATCTGAGCAGCAGCAGGGAGCCTGGACGACACCCGGTGAGTGACGTCATAAGCCCCGCCCCCAAAGGGCGGCAAGATGGCGGCGCCCATCGGGAGAGGAGGGGGAGAGCCCTTTCAGGCACTCCCCTGAAGCTGAAGAGCCGGGGGGGGGGCGATCGGAGGCCCCCCCCCCCCAGTGAAGAGAAGACCCAGCGGGAGGCAGCACGGCCACAGGTAAGTAAATGTCATTTTTATTTTTTTTTACAGTTTTTTTACAGTTAGCAGCTGCTGCTGCCGAAGCGGGGGGGGGGGGCGGCCTATTCCGGGGGCCCCCCACGGGGGATCGGATGGCACCAAATTAAAGAGGAGACCCGGCCGGATCCAACGAGGGGTCAGGTGAGTATTTTTTATTTTTTTAACAAGCAGCGGGGAAATTCAAGCACGTAACACCTACGGGCTTGGCACTTAAGGCCCAGACAAGCTAGCACGTAGGTGTTACGTGCTTGGCACTTAAAGGGTTAAGGGGCTGCGCCACTTTGGTGAACGCTTGGACTTATTTGCTAAGGGCGGCAAGTTGCCTCAACGTAGGAGGCAGTCCCGGTCCTTTCAGGGTACAGATGCCTTTCTCCCTTCCTTCCGGGGTTCCAGAATTGGGCGAGGAGCCTCCTTTGCTGGGGCCTGCGGAGATTTTTGGGGAAGGGGCAGAGGACGTGGCTGCCCCGGCCCCTCCTGGGGTCCCAAGCCTAAGTCCTCCCCCATCCGGGTGGGGGGACGGCTTTGGCTCTTTGCTCACGTCTGGAGGCTTCACGTCTCAGACCGGTGGATTCAGGAGGTAGTGTCCTCCGGTTACAAGATAGAGTTTGCAGCCTGGCCGCCCCCAAGATTCATCAAATCCTGGATGGCTCAAAACCCCTGTCTGCTCAGGGTCTGTGCCTTGCTATTCAAAACCTTTTGGAGTTGGGGGTCATCTGCCTGATCCCTTTCAGGGAAAGGGGCAGAGGCTTCTATTCCAATCTTTTCACTCTCTCCAAAAAGGACGGGTCCCTCAGACCCATCCTGGATTTGAAGCATCTCAACAAGTTTGCCAGATTCAAGCATTTTCGCATGGAAACCCTGCTCTCTGCAGTCAATTCACTGCGCCCGGGCGACTTCATGACATCTGTAGACATCAAGGATGCTTACCTTCATGTACCAATTTTTCCAGGTCATCAAAAATTTCTCAGGTTCGCTCTGGGAGATCAGCACTATCAGTTTCTAGCCTTGCTTTTTAGATTCACCTCGGCTCCCAGGGTTTTCACCAAGGTACTGGCGGGAGTAATGGCTCTACTGAGATCTCAGGGCATTCGCATCCTTCCTTACTTGGACGACATTCTCATCACTTCTCAGTCTTTCCAGCAGGCAGAGCTGGATACCCAGAGGGTGGTGTCCACACTGGAGTCTTTCGGCTGGGTGATCAACCACCCCAAGTCTGCCCTGTCCCTGTCCTTGGTGAGGTCCTTTCTGGGCATGTCTCTGGATACGTCTCAGGTCAAGATCCTTCTCCTTCAGCAGAAGGTAGAGTGTCTTCAAGCTCAGGCCCAGCTTCTTCTGTCTTATCCTCATCCCTTCATACGGCAGGGGATGCAGCTGGTGGGCCTCTTCAACTTCACCTCTTGTCAGTATGGGATCGGGACCCTGTGTCCCTGGATCAGGTGTTTGTTCTGTCCCCTCTGGCCAGGCGGTCTCTCTCGTGGTGCCTGGACTCAAGGAACCTGTTGGTGGGCTGATCCTTTCTGACCCCTTGCTCGGAGACAGTCACCACGGATGCCAGTCTGACTGGTTGGGGGGGCTTCTGGAAGTCTCTGCAATTCCAGGGTCAGTGGGGTCCTCAGGAGGCTCACACTCCTATCAACATTCTGGAACTAAGGGCGATAAGGTTGGTTCTCGCTCAAATGACTCCACACCTTCGGTGTCGGGCTGTTCAGGTCCGCTTGGACAACCAGACAGCGGTTGCCTACATCAATCATCAGGGAGGGACCCGGAGCAAGAGGGCCCTCAAGGAAGTGTCCCTGATTCTGTCCTGGGCGGAGGAGAATGTCCCCTGTCACTCAGCTGTGTACATCCCAGGGGTGGAGAATCTGGAGGCAGATTCCCTCAGCAGGGGGATGTCTCATCTGGGGGAGTGGTCCCTCAGCAGCAGGGTGTTTCACTCCCTGTGCCACCATTGGGGTTGGCCGGATGTATATCTGTTTGCGTCCCGTCACAATCAGAAGCTTCCAGTCTTTGTTTCTCTGTCCCAGGACCCTCTGGCTTTGGCCATGGATGCGCTAGCAATGTCTTGGAAGTGCTTTCAGCTCCTTTATGTGTTTCCTCCGTTCCCTCTGCTGGGCAGGGTGCTGCGCAAGATCTCCCAGGAAGGGGTGCTAACCATTTTGGTGGCCCCCCGTTGGCCAAGAAGAGTGTGGTTCGCAGACATCGTGCAGCTGGCAGTAGATCAGTATGTCCTGCCCAAGGTTCCAGATCTGCTCACTCAAGGACAGCTACGCCATCCCAATTTACAAACGCTGGCTTTAACGGCCTGGCTGCTGGAACCTCCATCTTGATGGAAAAGGGGCTGCCTGCCTCTGTTGTTAGTACCAAGATTCAGGCTAAGAAGATGTCCTTGTCATCTATCTACTATAGGGTATGGCAAACTTATGACTGGTGTGAGTCTAGGTCGCTTCCCTGTCGGGTGTTTTCTATCCCCAGGATTCTGAAATTCCTGCAACATGTTTTGGATTTGGGTCTTCACCAGGGTCTTGTTACCAGTCTGGGATTTGAACTTGGTATTATCGGCCTTGCAGGGGTCTCCCTTTGAGCCCTTGCGTGCGGCCCCTTTGTCTATTTTGACGCTTAAGGTAGCCTTTTTGGTGGCTATCACTTCTGTTAGGCGTGTTTCTGAGTTGGCGGCGCTTTCCATCAAACCTCCTTACTTTGAGAGACACCAGGACAAGGTGGTGTTTCGTTTTAAGCCAGATTTTCTGCCTAAGGTTGTGTCTGCTTTTCATCTCAATCAGGACATTGTCTTGCCTTCTCAGTGCCCTAATCCTAGTAATTCTAAGGAGCAGGTTTTACATTCTCTTGATGTGGTTAGAACCCTGAAGTTCTAGTTGGTGGCTACTGAACCTTTCAGGAAGACTGATGCTCTTTTTGTTCTCCCTTCTGGGCCTAAGAAGGGTTTAGCTCCTGCTAAGTCCACCATCAGCAAGTGGATCCGTCAGGCTGTGATTCAAGCCTATTCTGCTAAGGGGAAGGAACCTCCTTTCCGCCTTACTGCTCATTCTACTCGTGTTATTGGTGCCTCTTGGGCTTTTCAGCACCAAGCTTCTGTTGAACAAGTTTGCAAGGCCGCTACTTGGTCTTCTGTTCATACTTTTTCTAAGTTTTACAAGGTTGATGTTAGGGCCTCAGCTGATGCTGCTTTTGGCTGCAAAGTTCTGCAGGCGGCAGTGGTTTAAACTGCCCGCTGTTGCTTTTGGGGGATCCCACCCTACCTTACGGACACTGCTATTGGATGTCCCATGTGTAAGGAATCTTCTGGAGCAGGACGTGCTGTATACTTGGAATAATACAATTCTGTGTTTACTCACCTGTAGTATACAGCACGTCCTGGTCTATCCCACCCTTGTTATCATTATTCTTAGTTACCTCTTTATGGTGATTGTTCAGATGTACATTTGAATTATGGTTATTTTAGTTCTCCCGGCTTCTTGTTAACTGCTTGTCAATTCTGGGGAATTTGTGGGAGGTCTCTGGTTTATATGGGGCCGAGAGGAGCCACAAGCTGTTTTCTGCAGTCCAGCGCCATCTTGTGGATGTATTACCCATGTGTAAGGAATCTTCTGGAGCAGGACGTGCTGTATACTTATAATACCAATTCTACAGGTGAGTAAACACAGAATTGTATTTTTTGTTCTTCCTGCTGGACCTAGGAAGGGTTTACCTCCGGCTAAATCCACTATCAGCAAGTGGATCCGTCAGGCAGTGGAGCAGGCCTATTCTGCTAAAGGGAAGGTTCCTCCTTTCTGGGTTACTGCTCATTCCACTCGTGCTATTGGTGCATCTTGATCTTTTCAGCACCAAGCTTCTGTTGAACAATTTTGTAAGGCCGCGACCTGGTTTTCTTTTCATACCTTTTCCAAGTTTTACAAGGTTGATGTTAAGACCTCGGCTGATGCTGCCTTTGGTCGCAAAGTACTTCAGGCGGTGGTGGTTTGAACTGCCTGTTCCTACTTTTTGGGGATCTCACCCTACCTTACGGACACTGCTGTTGGATGTCCCATACGTAAGGACTTCTTGAAGCAGGCCGTGCCATGCAATAGGAAAAAGACAATTCTGTGAGTACTCACCTGTAGAATTGCTTTTACTTTGCTTGGCACGGCCTGCTTCACCCCACCCTTGTTATCGTTGTTCTTGGTTGCCTCTTTATGGTGATTGTTTTTCGTCATCTGCCACAAAACACCCGCCCTACTGTTTTGTTGCGACTGCGATGGCTGCTGTTAATGCCTTCTACAGGGTTAGAGTTTTCTTTTCTAGGTTTGGAACAAGTTATGCGCGATACGTGCAGGTAAGCATTGCTCCCCCCTCTGGGGCTGTGGCTGGACTGCTTTTTAATTAACTGAGGGTGTCTGGCCACAGCCTGCCCTATATGGGCTGGGAGGAACTTAGTTTGTTTTTCTTGCAGTCCCCGTCTACGGCTGAGGTTAACCCACACGTTGCTGATGGTGGTGCTCCGCAATGGAAGATGTCGAGAAAAGAAATTTACCGGTGAGTACACAAATTTCCTTTTTTTTACATGAAAACCAGCTGATCGTCATTTTGTAAACATTTTCTTTCTGTTCAGAAACAGTTTATTGAGTCTCCTGACCCTTGAATAAACAGTGTGGAGAACGAATTGTTCTGATGAGGATTGATTGCCTTCTGTATGGGGAGGTCAGAGCTTGGCTCCCGATGGGATAAACATGACTGCAATGTTATTTCGATTTGTACCTTTGAGAGCTATTAGCGCATCTTAAGCAGCAAGAGCCCTGGCTTCCTGTTGTACAGCATATTTTAGGATAGACTTAATTTAAAATAAACTAAGGTCCCACCTCTAAAAATCTGAATTACAGGATAACCTCAGGAGACCCTGCCCTAAGAGAAACATGATGGCTAACACTGCTGATTTCCATCTAAACTTCAAACACCCAAAAAAGAAAACCAAGGGAAGCCTGTATGTAAATATCTCCCTCCCGCCATGGTTAACCCTCACAGTGCATGATGCTGTCCATCCTGTAAAGGACTAGAAGCTACAGCACCGTCCTCCAGAGTTTAAGCATGTGCAGTGGCTTTTTGTCGCTATCAAACAGTGCCAGAAGTAAGGTGTGAGTTTTGCCTACTTTTGAGCTGGGTGTAGTACTGCTGGTTGTTTCAACTGGGGATATGAAGCCTATTCTAAATGACCACATTTAACTTCTAAGGTGTAGGTATGTCTTAAAGAAGAGCTCCACCTTTATTTTCATCCAAAGACTCTTTGTCTCTTTAAATGTTATATCTGTGCCTACCTATACACTGTTAAGGCAGTGATCCTACTCCCATGTCTGGCTTCCATAAACGGTGAGATGGTCGGGGTGTGATGTAGGACCTGCTTAAAGTAGAACAAAACCCACCAGTGACTGGCCTGGAATCTAAAAGACTCCAGGGCCATCCACCAGCTTTTCCTGTTGCAGGATGCCCCGCTGTGTGAAATCGCTCCAAGGTTGCCAGTAATCTCTTACCTTTCCTCAGCCCTCCGATGAGAGCCGCCTGCTAGGACTACGTCATTCGGTAGATGGCTCTCATTGTCTTGAATGGGCAGTGCACGCTACCGCATCCCCTGCATCCCCAGCATCGTAAACATGCTCTGCCCCTAGCTATTCAGATAGGCTTAAAGTCAATGAGAGACGTTTCTGGGGAGTTCACACAGCGGGGCATCCCCAAATGGTATTCCCCCGGCGAACAGGACAAACCGCAGGAAAGTCAAATTCACGGCTTTTGTTCCGCTTTAAGCAGAATGGAGGTGCATGTAATCTGCATATTTCTACTGCAGTGCCATTTCCCTTATCCCCATGAAAAAAAGGAAAGCAATTATTGACAAAATGATATCCACTTCTTTGTATCTATGAGTAAGAAGTGGGTTTGACCTTCAGTTAAAATGCGGCTCCATGGTGCATGTTTTCCATATAATTAATTGTCAGTTACATGGGTTTCTTGATTACAGGCTATGCACCCCCTCTAATGGAGGATAAAATGTGCATTATCCGGCCCATATGTCTTTATTTGGCTCTCTTTCTTTTGCAGAAACTTTTGGATCTGAACAATCTTCATTCTCTGATGGCGGTGGTGTCGGCTCTGCAGAGCGCACCCATCTTCAGGCTCTCAAAGACTTGGGCTGTGAGTTATATTCCTCCTTCTTACATATTACATGCTAGTTTAGTTATCATTGCCCACCTCCCCCGTCCCCAAATCCAGGCCTCAGAGTGAGAGTAGTAAAGTGTTATTTATTAGTCTTTTTGCTGTTTATAACCTTATCATGGAGAAAGAGCCTCTCACTGGCATATGTCATATTGTCTCGGTCCCCCCATGCCGGCCCTGATGATTGCTAATCTGTTAGCTGGGGTGCTGAAGGTAGAATGTTACGGAATACTAGGGATGAGAAACATTTGGGAGACAGGGTTAGTAGACTTCCACCTATTGTGTTAGTTTTTCCCATTGCATGCCACGGCCTGCTTCACGAAGTCATTACATCTGTGTTACTCCGCCACAAGGTGGCACCGTGTAATGCACAAGAGTTGTGGCTCCTCCCGGTACCATATAAAAACGGAATTACCATAGACTTATCCAGTGTTCTCTCTGCAGTGATTTCTGCGAAGATAGAAGATGAGTCTCTATATTGCGCAAGTGAGCGGGGCAAACAAGCCTGCGGCCCTGCATGTCTATTTCCACCCGTTTCTGGACCCTCTGTGCCTCCCAGCCTCGGCTGACGGATCGGGTGAGGGTATAGGAGCACTAGGGTCAAGTGCTCGAGGAGCGCTGCTCCAAGCCGCAGACCCTGTACCACAAAGGGTAGCCGGCCATAGGCTTTATGGTGAGCCTGTTTGGGATGCAGAGTTCCTGTCCTAGCTTCTGAGGGGGTGAGTGTTTTTGGGGACTGTTTACTTGCTCTAGCGTTTTGGGCCCCCCCCCCCCCCCCCCCCCCATCCTTGGCCTGGGCTCTCGCCACTGCTCGCTTGTTTTCCTCTCTCCCTCCCCGTTGTGTGCTCGGGGGAGGGTGGGGCGGCTGGTAGCGGCAAGGGTCTTTTTCTTGCTGGCTTCAATCTGTTTTTTACTATGTGTTTAACTGTTTTTCGCCGCTTTGTACTACTCTCCGCGCGGGGCGGCGCTATTTGTGTAGGCATTTTTTTCTACTGTGAGGACGCCGTCGAGGTCATGTGAGCGCCGTTTTCGCGCTCTTCGGGGGGGGGCGGGGCTGGTGGATGACACGTATCGCATCGTCCTCCCGCGCCCCGCCCCTCAAGGTTCCTCTGCCGGCGCCATTTTGCTTCTGCTGCGCGTCTGGGGCCCTTCTCATCCCGGAGCTGCGGCGGTGATTCACGTCTCTTGTCGATTCCTCCTGTGGTCTGGCGGCTGGTGCCCTTGCCCTACTTGGTCCGTGAGTCCCCTTCGGGGGTTTTGGTTTCCTTGGGGCATGTGCTGCAGGATACTTATGTGTCTTTACTTATGTCTTTCAGGCGGGACAAATGTGGGTTGAGGTTTCTCCCGGTACTACCCCTTACCATCCCTCATCTTCCCTTACTGGCTTCTGGGGGCATCCCGTGGGGGGGCATCCCGGGTGGCTCTTGTTAGCCTTTACCCTGTGCTGGCCTATTGCGCCTTTCTAAATCACCATATGGAGGCTTCTGGGGATAGCGTGCTTGGGGGTCCTTCGGGGCAGTCCCGGCTGTGTTCCATGTGTGGGGTATCCCCTGTGAGTGACCGTGTCAGGGTGTACGTGCCGTGCGCCCAAAGTGTCCTTGCTCTCCAGGCTGGGCTGCCCGCTTCGCTTCCCAGCTCTGCGCCCCCTTCAGCATTGCCAACCCCCCCGCGCCTGCATTTAGCCCCCAGTGATGGGGATACTAGCGACGGGTCACAGTCTGACCTGGCACAGCGTGTGGCCAGTATTGAAAGGCAGCTTGCCAGCCTGTTCCATGTAAGGCCTCTGGCAAGAAGCGGCACCTAGCTCTCATGACATCCCTCTTTCCTGAGGAGGATGAGGGACCTGATACTTTTGTTGGCCTTTACCCCCTAGAGGAGGGGGAACTCTTTCAGGACTCCTCTGGGGACCAGCAGGAGGGTTACGGCTGTGACCCTGGGTCTGCGTCTGGGGAAGACGATTGGTTCCCTGAGGACACTGATAGCCTGTTGGCTCACATTTTTTAAATCTTGCACATTGTCCCCCCTGAGGTGGCTAAAAGGAAGCAGGGTGAGCTCTCTAGCCCTGATAAACAGCACCTGGAGTTCCCTGAGCAGAGCCACTTCACTAATATGGTGCTCAAGGAGTGGGAACGTCCTAGTAGATTGCCCGCGGTGCCCAAGGGGTGGGATAGGAGGTATCCCTTTCCTGCTGACCTGGTCAAGCGATGGTCGTGTCCCCCTGAGGTGGACGCTCCCGTGCTCGGGCTGTCCAACACCTCGGTCATGCCTTCACCTGACACTACTACATTGCGGGACAGCGAGGACCGGCACATGGATCAGCTGGCCTGCCATGCTTTTGCGGGTGTGGGGGCTGGGCTGCGCCCAGTCTGCGCTGCTGCCATTACAGCTATTGCCCTTAAGAGACACTCTCCTGGAGGGCACTACGGCTGGTAACAGGGGGGAGGATTATAGGTCCCTTTTGCTTTGCTCTGAATTTGTTGCCTTTGTCCTTACTGCCATGGATGATGCGGTACGGTTGTGTAGTAGGACCTCTGCCCTTTTAGTGGCTATGCGCCGCTCTGTTTGGCTGCGTCAGTGGGTGGCTGCTGCTAAGAAGGCTCTCACTGGGCTCCCCTTCACCAGGCTGCGGCTCTTTGGTGAGCGCCTGGATGTTTAGCCAAGGATGGTAGGCTGCCTCAACGTAGGAGGCAGCCTCGGCCCTTTCGGGGGCCCTCATCTTCCTTCCCCTCTTTTCGTGCCAGGGGAGGTTGTGGCTCCCTCTTCTCGGGTACCCGCAGAGATTCTTGGGGCCGTGGCAGATCCCGTGGTCACCCCGGTCTCTCATGGGGCTCTAAGCCCAAACCCCCTCCCAAGGCCCCTCAGGCATGAGGAGGCGCCCTCACCCATCCGGGTGGGGGGGCGGCTTCGGCTCTTTGCTCACGTCTGGAGGCTCCGCGTCTCAGACCAGTGGATTCAGGAGGTGGTGTCCTCCGGTTACAAGATAGAGTTTGCAGCCTGGCCGCCCCCAATTTTCATCAGATCCCGGATGTCTCACAACCCTCTGTCAGCTCAGGGTTTGCGCCTTGCGGTTCAACGTCTGTTGGAGTCAGGAGTCATTTGCCCGGTGCCTTCCCAGGAACGTGGTCGAGGGTTTTACTCCAATATGTTCACAGTCCCCAAAAAGGACGGGTCCCTGAGGCCCATCCTGGACTTGAAGGGTCTCAACAGGTTTGTCAGGTTCAAGCATTTTTGCATGGAGACTCTACGCTCGGCGGTCAGTACCCTGCGCCCGGGCAACTTCATGACCTCCGTGGACATCAAGGATGCCTACCTTCATGTGCCAATCTTTCCAGGTCATCAGAGATTTCTCAGGTTCGCTCTAGAGGATCAGCATTACCAGTTTGTGGCCTTACCGGTCGGTATCACCTCGGCCCCTCGGGTGTTCACCAAGGTGCTGGCGGGCGTCATGGCTCTGCTGCGGAATCAGGGCATTCGCATCCTTCCTTACCTGGACGACATTCTGATTGCGGCTCAGTCTCTTCATCAGGCCGAGAGGGATACTCAGGTGGTGACCTCCACTCTCGAGTCCTTCGGCTGGGTGATCAACTATACCAAATCTTCACTGTCTCTGTCTTTGGTGAGGTCCTTTCTGGGCATGACTCTGGATACCTCTCAGGTCAAGGTATTCCTGCCTCAGCAGAAGGTGGAGGGCCTTCAGAAGCAGGCACGGACTCTGCTCTTGTGTCCCCATCTCTCCATCTGGCAAGGGATGCAGTTAGTGGGTCTGATGGTGTCCTGCTTTGAGGCGGTCCCCTTTGCTAATTTTCACATGAGACCTCTTCAGTTGCACCTCTTGTCAGTTTAAGATCGGGACCCTGTGTCCCTGGATCAGGAATTTGCTCTGTCCCCCTTGACCAGACAGTCCCTATCGTGGTGGCTGGAGTCAGGGAACCTTCTAGTGGGCAGGACCTTTCTGCCTCCATGCTGGGAGACTGTCACCACAGATGCCAGTCTGACCGGTTGGGGGGGGCTTTTGGAAGTCTCTGAAGTTCCAGGGTCGGTGGGGCCCCCAGGAGGCCCATGCTCCCATCAATGTACTGGAACTGAGGGCGATCAGGTTAGTTCTGTCTCAGCTGACCACACATCTTCGGGGTTGGGCTGTTCAGATCCGCTTGGACAACCAGACGGCGGTTGCCTACATCAATCATCAGGGAGGGACTTGGAGCAAGCGAGTCCTCAAGGAAGTGTCCCTGATACTGTCTTGGGCGAAGCGAATGTCCCCTGCATCTCAGCAGTTTACATTCCGGGGGTGGAGAACCTGGAGGCAGACTCCCTGCGCAGGGGGGCGTCTCGGCTGGGGGAATGGTCCCTCAGCAACAGGGTATTTCACTCCCTGTGCCACCGCTGAGGTCAGCCGGATGTGGACCTATTTGCGTCCCGTCACAATCACAAGCTTCCCAGGTTTGTCTCCCTGTCACAGGACCCTCTGGCCTTCGCCACGGATGCGCTAGCAATGCCTTGGACTGAGTTTTGGCTCCTCTGTGTTCCCTCAGTTCCCTCTGCTGGGCAGGTTGCTGTGCAAGATAGCCCAGGAAGGGGTACCAGCCATTCTGGTGGCCCCCTGTTGGCCAAGGAGGGTGTGGTTCGCAGACGTCGTGCAGTTGGCAGTAGATGGCAGTATGCCCTGCCCAAGGTCCAGATCTGCTCACTCAGGGACAACTGTGCCATCCCAATTTACAAACGCTGGCTTTAACGGCTTGGCTGCTGAAACCTCCATCTTGATGAATAAGTGGTTGCTGGCTTCGGTTGTTGATACCATGATTAGGGCTAGGAAGAAGTCCTCGGCCTTTATCTACTACAGGATCTGGCATGCTTACATTGCCTGGTGTGAGTCCAAGTTTCTTCCTTGTCGGGTGTTTTCTATCCCCAGGATTCTGGAATTTTTGCAACATGGTTTGGATTCGGCCTTCAACTTAGTACCCTTAAGGGACAGGTGTCGACTTTGTTCCAGGGAGTTACTCATGTGCGTCCGCGCGTCCTTTGTGAGGAGCAGGTAAGAGTGCAGGGAGGGAAAAAAAGATGGGCACACAGTATTTTGTTTGAGAGGCTCTAAGCTGCATGCTGCCCTCCCTGGGAGGACAGTACTTTTCTGTATAGAAAGTTTGAGCTTAGCGTATAAGAGCCCATATTTGGGTTAGTGAATAAGATATACTGAGAAGACAGGGCCATCTTGTATTTGATGCATCATACACCAGGTAAATATCCTTATGCAAAACTGTGATGTGGGGGCAGGCTAATTTACTAAAATCAGGAAAGCTCTCCACCTGCTGCACATTGTCACTTTGGCGAGCTCTGTCAGCACACCATACAGTGCAAAAAACCATGACCATGCTGGAAAATGTGTGCGGCTTGTACAGTATGTGGGGATAATTGGCAGCCTCGGCGGCACTTTGGTATGTGCGCCAGTGTACTGGGTTGCGGTTCAAAAGCAAAGTTAGGCAAACTTCTCATCAGCACTTTACAAACCCATGATCCCGCCAACATGTGCGTCCCTTCACCGCTCTTCTGGGATTCCTCTCCGGAGATGAAGCTTCTGATCTCCCTTATGTGGGGCTCTCCAGGCATCCGCGGTCCCCTGCGCCGCAGGCTTTGAAGCTGTCATGAATACATTCTAAATATTGTTTCAGAGTGTGGTCTCAACCCTCCCCCCGCATGCCATTCACGTGTGGGAAAGGTGTGGCTGTGGAGATATTTTTAGCACATTTTTTAAACCTATAATTCTGTGTGCCTGTGCATTTGTTACATTAACCTTAACTTTGCCATAGTCTGCCTGGATAGTGAGCCCCATGAGAACCATTGACGCTATCTACAGCTTCTTGGAGAGCCCTGCCATCCATGTCCCTGTTCCTAAATTTAGGGAATTGTCATCCCCACTGGGACATGGCTGTGAGGTGTTAGTAAGTATAGGTACATTACTGAAAACCTCATCCGTAATCCAGGCGTTCAGCAAGGGAAACATGAAACCATCACCTGACTTTTGTTCTTACCCAGACATTTTTTATTCCAGGACTTTTATTCACAGAGAATACAATCTGGACTTTTATTCCCAGAGAATACAATCTGACCATTTGACAAAAGACGCAAGCCACCTTAGGGAGGAATTCTACCTGGCTTTGGCAAAGTGGGTCAAAAGAGTTGGAGAAACCTCCCACTAAAAAAAGGTTTGAGAAATCGGGAGGCCGTTCTGCTTGGTTGGTTCTGGAATTGGACGTTGTACTCGCCCCCCACTGCACTTCCACCGTTTGCTGGTCAGACATGTGAACTGGCAACAACCTTCTTGGACAGCTGGCTGCATGACCAGTGCTCATGCTATGGGAGTGCAGAGGGATAAGTAAATGGCGTGCAGTATCTAGAATCAGGGCATACCAGTCACATATGCCTTGCTGTGGGACATGCAGAGATCACTGCATGTTGGACCTGTGTGTAAGCCCCTTTTAATAATTTTAAATATTAAACTGGACCTTCAGCATAATTTAATGAAAAGCCCAAACCTTTAAAAAACTATTTCCCAGCATCTAAAACCAATATATTTTACATTTTTAGCCATTTACTTTTTATTCCATCCACCACTGGGCTTCAACTCTGTTCAGGACTCTAGGATGCGGGTGCTGACATCTTGCCTCGGAGGCATCACATACTGAGGAGAGGAGAGGGGGCAAATGTATAGAGGGGTGGGTTATAGCTGTGCTTTGCTCAGAAAGAGCAGAGCTGAGGTCAGGAAAAGGACAGTAATCCCAGAATGCAGAGCAGCACAGTCAGAAGACACTGCCAGTTTGCAGGCAGCCTGAGACTCTATGGGCCGCCATCTTGGGTGTTATAAATGCAGTAGATGTAGGTAGGATGATTTTTAATGTGGTCAATCTGTATGTACAGGGTGGGGGGAACATATAAGACAAGCTCTAATTCAGGGTGAAGGTCCGCGTTAATATATTTTAATATAATCACAAGGGTATGGGGGGAGAGGAAAAGCAGGAAAATGAGGCAGCTAGCTGGATAACAGTTAGAAGGCGGGGTAGGGGTAAAGGTTACAGGGAGGCTAGCCCTGAACAGGCACCTCCAAACAAGTTTGCCCGGTTGGCGGTTGAGGAGGATGTTACCTCAGGGATGGCACAGCTGCAGCAAGACACATCTGTCAGCTCCAGTAAGGAAGGGAGGGGAAATGGGAGAACAGGGCAGGCAAGTGCTGGTAGTGGGTGACTCTATTATTAGGGGAACAGACAGGGCAATCTGTCACAAAGACCGGGATTGCCGAACAGTGTGTTGCCTTCCTGGGGCAAGAGTACGGCATGTAGCGGAGCGGGCTGACAGATTGTTGGGAGGGGCTGGCGTGAACCCAGCGGTCATGGTGCATATTGGCACAAATGACATAGGAAGAAGTAGGTGGAAGGTCCTAAAAAATGATTTCAGGGACTTAGGCCGTAAGCTTAAGGCAAGGACCTCAACTGTAGTATTCTCAGAAATACTACCAGTACCAAGAGCCACACCAGAGAGGCAGCGGGAGATTAGAGATGTAAACAGGTGGCTCAAAAATTGGAGTAAAAAGGAGGGGTTTGGGTTCTGGGCCGACTTCACAGTGGGCTACAGGTTCTTTGGCAGGGATGGGTTGCACCTCAATGGGGAGGGTGCATCTGTTCTGGGGGAGAGGATGGCTAAAAGGTTAGAGGAGTGTTTAAACTGAGCATTTGGGGGGAGGGTAAAAGCAGTTACAAAGGGGAAGTTAGGAAAGAAAGTGACAGTGGGTGTAGACATGAAACTGGGGGTGGAGAGGGGGGAGGGGTTAGCACATCTAGCAGGAATAAGTGCAATATACAAAATTATCAAAATTGTCATAAGCATTTGAAATGCATGCTTACAAATGCTAGAAGCTTGACTAATAAAATGGATGAACTAGAACTGATAATAACAGAAGAGCAATATGACATAGTGGGGGTAACAGAGACCTGGCTGGATGAAAGCTATGACTGGGCAGTAAATTTACAGGGATACTGTGTGTTTAGGAGGGCCCGTAACAAATGCAAAGGGGGTGGAGTCTGCTTAATTGTAAAATCCTCTCTACAGCCTGCTCTGCGGGAGGATATATGTGAGGGAAATGACCATGTGGAGTCTGTATGGGTAGAAATACATGGAGGGAGAAACAAAAATAAAATACTGATGGGGGTTTGCTATAAACCTCCAGATATATCCGAATCCATAGAAAATATGATGCTAAGGCAAATAGATATAGCCGCTAAACGAAATGAGGTAGTGATTATGGGGGACATTAACTACCCAGATATAGACTGGGACGCTGAAACATGTGTTTCGCATAAAAGTAATTTTTTATCTAAAACAAAAGATGGCTACCTTTCCCAACAAGTACAAGCTCCAACAAGGGGGAAAGCCTAATTGGACCTAATACTAACCAATGTACCAGACAAAGTAATAAAGGTACAGGTTGGGGGACACCTTGGAAGCAGTGATCATAATATCATTAATTTCCAATTAGCAGTCACTAGGGTGCCTTATCAAGGAGCCACAAAAACGCGGGACTTCAAAAAGGCAAAGTTTGACCAACTTAGAGATGCCCTACACTGCATTGACTGGGAAAATGTCCTTAAAAACAAAAGCATGGACGCTAAATGGGATACTTTCAAAGGAATACTTAATTTTCAGTGTGACAGATATATACCTTACAGGAATAAAACTATTAGACACACATGTAAACCGATGTGGCTAAATAAAAAGGTTAAGGGGGCAATAAACAACAAAAAAAAGGCATTTAAACGTTTAAAGCAGGAAGGGACAGCAGAAGCGTTAAGAAACTATAAAGAAGAAAATAAACAATGTAAACAACAGATAAGGGCAGCTAAGCTGGAGACAGAAAGACTGGTCGCGAAAGAGAGTAAAACTAACCTAATTATTCTTTAGCTACATAAACCGTAAAAGGTACAAACCTGAGGGTGTGGGCCCCCTGAAAAGCAAGGAGGGGACCCCTATAGTGGGAAATGAGGAGAAAGCAAATTTGCTTAACAACTTCTTTGCTTCTATATTCACAAAAGAATTTGACATGCCGAGTGAAATGCAGGGGAATAACCGAAACCCTCCATTAAATGTCACTGGTCTAACCAAGGAAGAAGTCCAGCACCGTCTCAAGCAGATGAAAATCGATAAATCACCGGGACCAGATGACATACATCCTCGTGTTTTAAGGGAGTTATGTACAGTAATAGACAAGCCGTTATTTCTAATATTTGTGGATTCCATAACTACAGGGTCTGTTCCGATGGATTGGCGCTTGGCAAATGTGGTGCCAATATTCAAAAAGGGATCTAGGGGGGAACCTGGGAACTACAGACCGGTAAGCTTAACATCTGTGGTGGGCAAGTTGTTTGAAGGTTTCTTAAGGGATACTATCCTGGAGCACCTTGGGGAAAATGACCTTATTACTCCATATCAGCATGGATTTATGAGGAATCGCTCCTGCCAGACAAACCTAATCAGCTTTTATGAGGAGGTAAGTTCAAGATTGGATCAGGGGGAGTCATTGGATATCATATATCTTGACTTTTCTAAAGCATTTGATACTGTGCCACATAAAAGGCTGGTACAAAAGATGAGAATGCTTGGACTGGGGGAAAACGTGTGCAGATGGGTGGGAAATTGGCTTAATGATCGGAAGCAGAGGGTGGTTATCAATGGTACACACTCAGATTGGGTCACTGTTACTAGTGGAGTACCACAAGGGTCAGTTCTGGGACCAATTCTCTTCAATATATATATAAATGACATTGGGTATGGATTAAATAGTAAAGTCTCAATCTTTGCAGATGATACTAAGCTGAGTAAAGTAATTAAAACAAAGGAGGACAACAGGCAGCTACAAACAGATTTAGATAAATTGGAAGCATGGGCAGTTAAATGGCAAATGAAGTTTAACACAGATAAATGTAAGGTTATGCACATGGGAAGGAGAAATCTGTGTCATGATTACACACTAAATAAAGAAACACTTGGTAAAACAACAATGGAAAAGGACTTAGGGGTTTTAGTTGACAATAAGCTCAACTGTAGTAATCAATGCCAGGCAGCTGCTGCCAAGGCAAATAGGATCATGGGGTGCATCAGGAGGGGCATAGGTGCTCATGACCAAAACATCATTTTACCCCTGTACAATTCACTGGTCAGACCCCATATGGAATACTGTGTACAGTTCTGGGGACCTGTGCTTAAAAAGGACATATCAGAACTGGAGCGCGTTCAAAGAAGGGCAACAAAGTTAATAAAAGGAGTGCGGTGGCTAGAGTACCCGGAAAGATTGTCCAAGTTAGGCTTATTTAGTCTAGAAAAAAGACGATTGAGGGGTGATCTAATAACTATGTATAAATATATTCGGGGTCAATACAAGGATCTGTCCAACAATCTATTTATACCCTGGAGTGTAACCATAACCCGGGGGCATCCACTAAGGTTAGAGGAAAGGTGCTTTCTCCACCGACATAGGAGGGGATTCTTCTCTGTAAGAGCAGTGAGACTATGGAACTCGCTGCCAGAGGAGGTAGTAATGATTGATACATTCAAAAGTGGCCTTGATGCCTCCCTGGCATTTCCAGCTATGGCTACTAGACCACTGGAAGGAATTAAACAGGCTGAACTGGATGGACTAAAGTCTTTATTCAGACTTACATACTATGTTACTATGTTATGCTGGCCAAGAATAACCTTTTACTTGTAGCTAGTGGGCAGAGCCATGTATATCATATCCATATGGCCTGCTTCATTATTCTTGTAATCAAGGGAAAATAAATCTATGGCTGTCACAAAGACTTATACTTTGTTATTCATAAATTTGTTATTCATACTTAATACATTGTTGCTGTGCCACTTACCCTCTACTACAAATTACATCCAATGGACAGTTAGAACAACATTCTGATTGGTTATCACAAACTGGAAGTGAGTCTATATCTTCACAGTGAGGTCACGGACAGCAAAATGAGGTAAATGAATTCTAAGCCCTCATTCACACCTCCGAATGTGTTACTGTGTTCACAGCAGACGCTGTGGTACAAAAAAATCCAGCAATGGCATCCCTATGGCCCCTTTCAGACCTCTGTGATGCGGCAGAGAGGAGGAAAACCCACTGCAAAAAGTCCTGCCTTCTGCGCCCTGGCTGCAAACGCATTCCATTAAAGTCTATGGGACCGCAAACATGAACGTGAGTGCGTTTTTTAATGTGGTACTGCATGCGTTTGTGGCCCCATATATTTGAATGGGATTCAATACATAGGAAGGCAGGACATAGGACTTTAAGATGCAAGCACGAATGCAAAACGGAATTCCTTCTGCCAAACATATGCCGCAAAGACGTCCGGAAAGGTGTGTACGTAGCCCAAATCTATCATGCCGCAAATGCTGTATGCATGCCGCACATGCAGTACCGCATGAAAAATGCATTTGTGTTCACATTTACGTTTATTCTTTGTTGGGGTGCATTTACAGCCCACTCCCAATCGTGCTTGTGTGAAACCAGCCTTCGTGCTTGGTGGGTTTTTTAGGCAAGCATAAAACAATTATTAAACTCCCATTAGGGGGCCCTAATCAGTAATGAAAATGTGGTCTTGCCCTTTTCCCAGCAGTTTGCAAGACACTAACTGAACCAGGGGTCTGTTCCTCTGGTGCTCCTTTCCCTTTATCCAGCCGCTAAATATTCTCTTCAGCATTTCATTCTGTGGAAAATCAGGGCATATGTTCAGATATCTGTTGGCCATTTCGTCACACCAAACCAAAAAATCCCTTTTCAGCGCAAAAAAAAATTGGTTTTTTATTCAATTTGTTTAGTCTGAGAATGTGATTAGCGTTTTATGGAAACATATACCGAAAACATATGTGTGGAAAGTGGGCCTGGTGAGCGAATTTCTAAGAATCTGAAATATTTTTGTGTGCACGTATGTGATCACAAGTCTAAAATAGCACCCGAAAATGGATTTTGCGGTATGTGCCTTTTAACCGCATTATGCTGCTTGCTGTCTAATGTACACGTTGTTGGTTAATTTCCTGTGATATCATAGAACATGATCTCCCAAGTTACATTTCTTTTTGGTATGTTGAATTACGCTGTATAGTGAGTGAGCCCGGGACATCTGTAAATGTTTAAAGTGAGCGATTCATGGGGTTCTCCATCAAGTCCAGCCTCTTTCACACGAGCTTTCACATGAAGTTGAGCTGACAAGCTGGAGAAAACGCAAGGTGCCTCTAGGCCTGCTTGCTTTGTTCTAGTGAGACCCACTTTCCACACTGCAGTCTGTTGTTGACCTCAGACTGGGTGACAGCAGAGCATACAAGATGCACTTTTGACTAAGAAGGCTGCATGCGACCTGGAAAAATTGGCCAGTTGCCGTCGGATCAGTTGAGTTTCATTGCAGATTCAACTTTGCTTTCCATTGGCATCTGGTTTTCACAATGCAGCTTGCTGGTTTGTAATGGTTCCAGACAACCCTGCTCCTTAGCCACACAAGCAATGCTGTTATTTAAAGAGGTGATCCTATGACCAGCCAATGAGCTGCACCAGGAGACAAAAGCCACCAAATCAGCAGTAATGTACCAAGTGATGGATGCCTACTCAGGTTTAAAGCAGAACAGACAGGACTTCTGTATGGGGCCTCTTATGGAGGCCCTGCAACATCTCAATATTACTAAATATTACAAATTTTTATGCCAATGCGCTGACATGCTGCTGATTGCCCCTGTGTCAGAAAGGCAGGCTAAGGTCTTAGAAATGTAATACTAAATCTATTTTTTTTTTAAATGATATGCTTACCACCAAATACCACCACTCCATTTATTTTACTTTTACTTTTTTCCTCAATGACGTCCCTCACACCTAGTATAAAATCATGCTGGTGCAGGGGGAAGCACTCCATTGGAGGGGCAGTCAGGAGCAAGATGGAAGCGATGGGAGCAGGCTGGTGCAGGAGGAAGAGCACATGGGGAGGGGGCACGCTGGTGCACAAGGGAGCATGCTGGTGGGGATGACAACTGTTACTGGTAGGCTCACGCTGGTGCAGGAGGAGGAAGCACCCAGGTGCAGCACATGCGCATTAACTGCTCGTCTTCTATTCTTAACAGTAGAGCAGATGACCTCGGCTACGGCAGTCTCTACAGCACTGCTGGGCCAGTGTCAGACGTGCAGTAAACCTCATGAGGAGGCATTAAAGCAGCCAGATGGATCACAAAGAACTAAAGCAAGTCAAGCCAAGGTGGCTTCTGTCTAAGTTTCTGTGCTAAAATAAAATGAACAAATGTTCTCAGCCTCTTAACTGTGGACTTGCACAGATCAGCTCACCTGGGGCTCAAAGAGAGGATTCCATTATCGTGGAAAGTAGAAATCTTCTTCAACATGTAAATGTTTTTTTCCCTATATCCAGTCCAGGTCATCCCAGAAGTGATGACATGTGGGTAATCCGCCCCCATGGGGCGCTCGACTGCAAGATCAAAAGCTGTCGCTCCTCCCGGCCCACCAAAATAGCAGGTGTCTCACTATGATTTCCCAGTGTTCATCTTGCAGTCTGGCTGCTGAAGATCGTTGGATACTCTCTCCTGGATTTTGCAGCTGAGCGGGGCCTCCTAGCCCGTCGGCCGCTGCGACCTTATTACCACTGATCCCGTGGACCCACTATTGCCTCCCAGCCATGGCTAATCGGGACGGTGACGGTAGGGAGAATGCCGGGGTCAGGCGTTTGGCAGACCCTGTTTAATGGGTAGCCGGCCATAGGCTAATGAGCCTATGAGGGGGGGGGACCACTTATGCCCACTGGCTTCATACCCTCCCTGCCCCACAAGCTTTATAACGTTGTTGTGTTTGGTGTGACCTTCACTTTTATACTTGCGCAGACATCGTAGTGGCTCATTTTGAAGTAGTCCCTCGATTAATTAGTTTATGCACTGTGTTTTTGTACATACTTCCCTCGCTCCCTCGAGTTGTCCTGCTCCTCTCTCCCCTCCATCTCTGGCTGCTACGCTGTGGGGGGGGGGGGGGGCGCGCCGCTCGACGGGGCGCAGCTCCTGGCCCCCTCCGTGGGCCACCCTGTGTCTTACTACTGCAATGGCTTCGTCCTCCATTTTGGGGGCAGGCGCGCCGTTGGGGGGGGGGGTGCGGCAGGGCCACACAATGACGCTCTTCGCATCACTGCCGTGCGGCCCGCCCCTCGAGGAACGCGCCGAGCTGCTGGCTTGCGCCATCTTGTGCTGCCTTCCCCTGCCACGCTGCCTGGGAGTCCTCCGAGCTGCTGAGCGCTGTCGGTGTCGTGGGTCCCTCTTGCTAATATATATTGTTGTGCTTGTTATGCGCATGTGCTGTGGGATACTGATGGCCACTGTCTTCTAGGTGGGCCCTTTGATAGATTGAGGGTTGTGGTTCCTCCCGGTCCCCTGCCCCCCCACACCCTCTCCCTATTAAGAGGGATCACAAAAAAGGGACTATTTCAGAGGGCTTATTAGGTTTGGGCCATCAGTTCCTTTTATTCTAATCACCATAATGGAGGCGTCTGGGGATAGTGAACTAGGGACCCCTTCTGCGTAGGTGAAGCTCTGCCCCATGTGCAGTCCTAGCCCTCTGGGAGGATTCAGCACTGTTTGTACCACTTACGCCAGGAGCGTCCTTTTGGAGCATGACCGGGCGGGCGTACCTGCCCCTAGCCCTTCATTTCCTGCGGCCCCTCCAGAACCCCTGCTGCTGCACTCAGCCCCCAGTCAGAAGCCAGCAGGGGATCCCATGTTGATTTGGCATACCGGGTGGCCAGTCTCGAGAGACAGATCTCACGAAAGGCCCCTAAGAAGGCCACGAGTAAGAATCGGCACATCAAGCCTATTTACTCGACGATGATGATGACGATGATCTTTTTGGAGGTCTTGGCTCCGTGGAGGAAGGCGAGTTGCAGGAGGACTCCATCTCCACGGTGGATTATTCTGCTGGCTATGACAGCGGGTCTGGTTCTTCCTCGGAGGAGGATACCTGGCTCCCTGATGATACGGAGAAGTTGCTTGCGTCAGTTTTTGAGACGTTTCACATTGTTCCTCCAAGAGCGGCTAAGAGGAAGCAGGGTGATTTGTTTCGGCCTGAGAGACAGAGTTTTGCTTGCTTTCCTGAGCAGGCCCATTTTTCTAATATGATTTTCAAGGAATGGGAAAGGCCTAACAAGCTACCGTCAGTGCCTAAGGGCCTGGACAGGTGGTATCCCTTTCCTGAGGAGCTGTTCCGGTTATGGTCCCGTCCCCCCAAGGTGGATTCCCCTGTGTCGGGATTGTCCAACACTACGGTGATGCCTTCGCCCGATACTGCTTCCTTACGTGATCCAGCTGACAAGCGCATGGATCAGCTGGTCTGCCATGCCTTCACCTTTGCTGGTGCTTGGTGAGACGTGTTGTGGATATCGCTAAGTCTCGCAAGCAGGCAGAGGAGTATAAAGACCTCAAGGCTTGCGTGGATTTCATTGCCTTCGTTGTTTGGGCCATGGACGATGGTGTCCAGCCCGGTGCCAGGGTTTCGGCCCTGCTTGTTGCGCTTCGCCGCTCGCTCTGGTTGCGGCAATGGTCGGCTGATGCCGCGGCCAAGAAGTCGCTCACTAGTATCCCCTTAGTGGGGCACAGGTTGTTCGGGGAGCGTCTGGACCTCCTGGTCAAGGATGGTAGACTCCCTCAGCGAAGGAAGCCTGCGCAGCCCTTTCGGAGCTCATCTGCCTATCGCTCCTTTCGAGGAGGAAGAGGCTCTTCATTTTTAGGTGTCCGCAGAGATACCTGGGGAAGAGGTAGGTCCCGCGGTCGACCCAATCCCGCTTGGGGATCCAAGTCCAAGCCCCCTGCCAAGGCCCCTCAGGCATGAGGAGGCGCCCTCACCCATCCGGGTGGGGGGACGGCTTCTGCTGTTTGCTCATATCTGCAGACAGCGCGTCTCAGATCAGTGGATTCAGGAGGTGGTGTCCTCCGGTTACAAATTAGAGCTGGCAGTCAGGCCGCCCTCAAGATTTCTTCAGTCTCGGATATCCCAGAACCCATTGAAGGCACAGGGTCTGAGAATGGCCGTGCAACACCTGCTGCGCTTAGGTGTGATTTGTCCTGTACCTTGTCAGGAACTGGGTCAGGGCTTCTACTCCAGTCTGTTCACTGTTCCCAAGAAGGACGGAACGCTGAGGCCTATCCTGGATCTGAAGGGTCTCAACAGGTTTGTCAGAGTCAGACATTTCCACATGGAAACCTTACAGTCCGCGGTGAGCTCGTTCGGCCCGGCGACTTCATGACCACGGTGGATATCAGGGATGCTTATCTGCACATCCCAATATTCCAGGGGCATCAGAGGTTCCTGAGGTTTGCTCTGGAGGATCAGCACTACCAGTTTGTAGCATTGTCCTTCGGGATATCCTCAGCTCCCCGGGTTTTCACCAAGGTACTGGCGGGCATCATGGCTATTCTGAGGAATCAGGGCATTCGTGTGCTGCCTTATCTGGACGATTTACTGATTGTGGCACAGTCCCTTCAGCAGGCCGAGAGCGACACCCTGACGGTGTTATCCACTCTCGAGGATTTCGGATGGGTAGTCAATTACCCCAAGTCTTCTATCACTCCCTCGATGGTGAGGTCCTTCCTGGGCATGACGTTAGACACCTCTCAGGTCAAGGTATTCCTGCCACTGCAGAAGGTGGTGGGCATCCAGGCGCAGGTGCAGGCTTTACTGTCTTGTCAGCGGCCTTCGATCCGTCTGGGAATGAGGCTGGTGGGCCTAATGGTGTCATGCTTCGAGGCAGTGCCTTTCGCCCAGTTCCACATGAGACCTCTTCAGTTGAACCTGTTGACCAGCTGGGACCGGATGCAGGATTCGTTGGAACAGGAATTTTCTCTGTCCCCCCTGGCCAGACAGTCCCTCTTGTGGTGGCTGGACTCCAGAAATCTGTTGGTGGGCAAGTACTTTCTGACTCCCCGGTGGGAGATAGTTACCACAGATGCCAGTCTGACTGGCTGGGGAGGCGTTTGGCGGACGCAGAACATCCAGGGTCAGTGGGGTCCGCAGGAGAATCACTTGCCCATAAATCTCCTGGAACTGAGAGCAATCCGGTTGGTGCTTCTTCGCTTGACTCCCCATCTAAGGGGTCGTGCGATCCAGGTTCGCTCGGACAATCAGACGGCTGTCACCTACATCAATCACCAGGGCGGGACTCGGAGCAAGCGAGCCCTCAAGGAGGTGACCCGGTTTCTGACTTGGGCAGAGGAGAATGTTCCCTGCATCTCGACGGTTTACATCCCCGGGATAGAGAACCAGGAGGCAGACTCCCTGAGCAGGGGGGCCTCTCGTCTGGGGGAATGGTCTCTCAGCAACAAGATCTTTCAAGCTCTGTGTCTCCGCTGGGGTCAACCGGATGTGGACCTGTTTGCGTCCAGACACAATCACAAGCTCCCAAAGTTCGTCTCCCTGTCCAGAGATCCTCTGGCTTTCGCCACAGACGCTCTGGCAATTCCTTGGACGAGTTCAGGCTCCTTTGTGCATTCCCTTCGTTTCCACTCCTGGGCCGAGTGCTGCGCAAGATAGCCCAGGGAGGGGATTCCAACCATCCTAGTGGCTCCTCGCTGGCCGAGAAGGAGTTGGTTTACGGACATAGTTCAGATGTCAGTGGACCGCTACATCATGCCCGACGACCCAGGGCTACTCAAGCAGGGATTGCTGCGGCACCCCAATTTATAGACGCTAGCTTTGACGGCCTGGCTATTGAGCCCTCAATCCTGACGGAAAAGGGGTTGTCAGCCACAATCAGCCACGGTTGTGCATACCATGATTCAGGCGCAGAAGAAGTTTGGCATGCCTACATTGCTTGGTGTGAATCCAAGAGTCTCCCTTGTCGCACATTCTATATCTCTAGGATCTTGTCGTTTTTACAACACGGTTTAGACTTAGGTCTCCAGCTGAGCACCCTCAAGGGCCAGGTCTCTGCCTTGGCCATTTTTTTCCAGAGATCCTTTGCCAATCATAGATTAATCAAGACCTTTTTCCAGGGAGTCACCCATGTACATCCACCACGTAAGCCTGTATTACCGGTGTGGGACTTGAATTTGGTACTTTCTGCTCTCCAGGGTCCTCCCTTTGAGCCTTTGTGCGATACTGCATTGTCTATTTTGACCCTCAAGGTGGTCTTTTTGGTAGCGATCACCTCGGTGCGCCTTGTATGAAGCATCCTTATTTTGAGCGGCATAAGGATAAGGTGCTTTTTCACTTTAAACCTTTTCTCCATTTCATCTTAATGGGGAAGTGGTTTTGCCTTCTTTGTGTCCAGCCCCGACTAATTCTAAGGAAAGGACCCCCCATGCCTTGGATGTGGTCAGAGCCATCAAGTATTACCTGGTTGCGACTGAATCCTTCAGGAAGTCGGACTTGCTCTTTGTCCTAACAGAAGGTTCTAGGAAGGGCTTGCCACCAGCCAAGACCACTCTTAGTAAGTGGATCAGACAGGCGGTGGTGCAAGCATATTCTGCCAAGGGGGAGGAACCCCCTTTTCGGATCACAGCTCATTCTACCAGAGCTATTGGTGCCTCTTGGGCTTTTCAACACCAGGCATCTGTTGAACAAGTTTGTAAGGCCGCCACTTGGTCTTCAGTTCATACCTTTACCTAGTTTTACAAGGTTGATGTTAGGGCCTCAGCTGATGCTGTCTTTGGCCAAAAGGTGCTTCAGGCGGTGGTGAAATGAACTACATGCTGTTCCGCACTGGGGATCCCGCCCTAATGGACACTGCTTTTGGATGTCCCACATGTCATCATTTCTGGGACGACCTGGACTGGATATAGTGAAAAATACAATTCCGTGAAACTCACCTGTAGAATTGTTTTTGAATATATCCAGTCCAGGTCGTCCCACCCCACCCTTGTTTCATTATCTTTTGTTTGCCTGTTATGGTGATTACCATTTTTATATTGGACCGTTGTCCTTAAGTTTTTTGTTGGAGAGAGTACATGCTGAAGCTATGTAAAATAACATGGTTTCTTGGCCTCCCGGCCTGCCTCTTTTTCTTACTGCTGTTTAACCACTGGGAAATCATGAGACACTTGCTTTTATAGGGGACCGGGAGGATTTTGCAGTCGAGCGCCCCCTGGGGACGGATTACCCACATGTCATCACTTCTGGGACGACCTGGCCTGGATATATTCAAAAACAATTCTACAGGTGAGTTTCACAGAATTGTATTTTTTTTCTGTGAAGTGAAAAGTCCATGATCCTAGATCAGATCTACACAGGATGAATGCACGTAGGGAGGATAGGATAAAGGTTTGAGCATATTATAGCTAAGCACCAGTAAAGGTTCAGTTTAAGGAGATAGTAGTTATTTACTAGAAGGACATGTGCTTTTTTTTAATATTCGAGTGGTAGCTGAACCCAAACATTGTCTGTGCGTTACTCGGGCTGCTCCGCCTTGGGGCAAGTGTCCCAAGAAATGTAAATCTGTATTATTGAGATTTTTGGCAGAGCCTCCTCCACTGCCAAGATAATGCTCCCGCGGTTGGGAAAATACCTCCTGATGGATGGAGAATGTGCTGATCGGACACTTCCTGCTGCTTGAATTGTAATTTCTCATAATAAGAGGATAAAGGCCAGATGAATTCCCAGCTGATCAGTTTTGCTAGGAGAAAAAACGTCGACAAGGCTGATTCTTTGGTAAAGCAGATCCAGCTTCTGATGCCTCTTGGTTGTATAAATACTAAGACACTATTAAAGAAAAAGTGCTGCACAGGCTTATTGATTCAACACATTTTTAATGTGTCTTTTATTAATATTACATTAAAATTCATATAAAAAAAAATTAGATCAGGGGGAATTATAATACATGGTAAATGTAATTGAGGAAGAAGGTTATTTAGGCATACAAAGATATAAATAATTGGAATTTCACAAATTCTGCAAAATATTAGATAGAGGTATTTGTTGCACATAATTTGAAGAACATTTTAAATAGATAAATGGCTAAAATGAAGAATAGTAAGGTTATATGTTAATTAATGTGTCATGTAATTAAATTAAACTAAACTAAATTCAAAGATCAACAAAATAAGTGTAACGAAGACTAATATAGTGCTATATTTCATCCTAATATTAACAAACCACTATAAACAGATAAATAAGCTAGATTAGTGAACTAATGACATACAGACTGTGCCAGCCTAAGGTAAGTGTCGTCCCGGGCAAGATTTCAGGATGAAATTACTAGTGATTGCCCTGGACTGGGCTTCTTGATGGTTCCCTAATCATCCAGTGCCAAAGACTCCAGATAACCTCTTCCTGGCTTTGGTGCAGTCTGGTCGGTCGCATATGCTTCTTTCAACCCCTGCCGGTGTTTCCTCTATCACAACGCCAGCGCCTTAAAGCTTTCTGTGATGTATGCATCACGCTGCTGGGATGGAGAAAACACTGTGAAGACTCCTCTGTAAACTTAGCAATATTAAATACACCTAACCAATTGCCACCATGTGGTGCACCACTGATAATAGTAAATAATGGCAACTTACTCTACTAGACAACCCAGATGAAGTCTGGGGTACGCTATTCCCCCAGGGATCATCAATAAGGGAGCACAACCGATTGTAAATCTACCAATAGTTTATTCAACACACATGAAAGACAAACATTTAAAACCAACAATAAAGACAAATTAAAAACCCCCCACTGACCCTGGTAACAATCTTTTCTCAAAGTGACCCATAAAATACAAGGCCGCGGCTCATATAATATCAATCCATCTCCCTATCTATTCAATCATATTATTAAAACAATGATCCACCAAAAAAACAATAACTAAATGTATATGTTAAATTATTCCATCATTAGTTTTCTTTGTGCCGGCACAAAAACCTATCACATATTAAAAACCCCAAAACAACACTGTGCTAAGCTGTGTATCTAATATCCCAATTACACACAGTCCATTGTGTATAAAAATCTAAATTGATTACATATTGTGCAGAATATTTTAAAAAAAAGGGAACACACTTTCAATATAAAACAAATGAAATAATTATGGTAATGATTCTATTAGTAAAGTGCAGAGTGCCAGAATAGAGAATATATAAGTAAAGTGCAATGGACCAATGAGTAAACAAACTACACAAAGTGCAAACATGCAAAGAGAGATTACTTAGCTGACAACACATAAAAGCACAGCAGCCGGGGAGGAAAGCCAGGGGCAGCATGGGTAAACCACCTGCGCTTCGCGGTCCGTACGACCGCTTCTTGCTTGCAAGGGACAAGCCAGGTCACACCAAGTATCAGTTTGAGGTGAGGCTGAGGTTTGAGGTGAGGTTGCCAAGCTGGACACAGTCACATATACGTAAACATAGGATTTCTCAAACAGAAGCTGATGATTCCACTCATTCTGGAAGCTCCAATTGTAAGTGCAATTCTACTACTATTAAACCGAACCAACAGCCTGGCACAGTTGAAAGGAAAGGTAGCTGTATTTTGGGGCTTCCTCTCCTAGCATCTCAGCCATGGTGCTGCTGACATAACTGACAATGCACAGTAACAGGGCCCCCAGCAGCACTTCCTGTTTGCAGGTGGTTTGTCCCCATTTTGTTTCTAAACTTCACTACCGCAGGAGTTAGAAAAGGGTAAAATAATTTTTATGTGCAGCAATGGGGCAGGGGTGCATATGAGCACTGTTTGTTGTGTTGGTCCCATTTTTGACTGTTGGTCTACTTTAATGTATGAAGTCCTTCACTGCCCCTGCACACATTCATCCTTGGTCATCATAGTGATGGCTGCATCATAAATGTGAGCAGAACTACACCAAGGGACAATTCCCTGGAAGGTTATCCTACCATGTTCCTTTCTAAATGCTTCATAAATAAATGTCAGCCGGGGGGCTTTGTTTGACGTGTGCATCAGGTCATAGACACTCAGCTATGCTGCCTCTCCAGCCGTGTCTGAGAGGGCTTTCAGTCTCACTTTAGACTCTCTCGAGGGTTTGACGATAACATCAGTCTTCAGTGTTTGCTGTGGACTGTAACCAAAGTGCTGGACATGTACGAGTGTCGCTCATTCATCGAGAGCAGTACGCCCCTCGCTGCACCTCCTCACCATGAAGTATGTCTGGGCACACTCTCTGCCCGCTCACATTACCCACCGCCGTGCCAAGTGCAATGAACGCATTATTATGCGGGGCTTAAAGAGCTTTCAATTAACCTTGGGAAAGCATATCCTGAATCCAGACTTGCTCCAGGGAGAGGGCAGATATAGGGGTAAACTCACATGTCTTGCACGCTATCTCTATTTCATATATTGTATTTTAATAAACACCTGTTATATTGTTTAACAGTTACAAAAAAAGTGAGCAGGATGAAAGAGTAATTGTAGTTATCCCTCACTTCAAAGAACAAAAAGAGGCAGTACGTTTTAAAGCATGTTTTGGAACATGAACGATCCCAGAATAGTTTTGCAATATGTAAGAATGGCTGAAAAGGATTTCTCAGGGAACACATGTCTAGCTATTGAGCCATTTTTAAGGTTTGCATTCTGCCACAGATTTAAGAGAAACACCTTCTGTCACCTTTGGCTGCTACTTTCCGATACTTTAAGCTAAATTATTTTGGACAGTTAGCACCACTGTTGCCTCTAATGTAGTGGTAGCACTAGCGGAAATGTGAGGAAATTGCTGGAAATGTTTACGGGTCTGTGAAGGTAATGCAACACAATGGCACGTTCTGCTGGTTTACACCACTTTCCGCAACCCAAACAATAATACGTGGCACAGCTCAGCTTAGTGCAGAGTGGGGGGTTAAAACTGAAGCAAAACTAATGAATGCCCAGACACTTCCTTTGGGATGTAAAAAGATATGTAAAAAAAAATGTAATACCTTCACAAATGTCCTCTTTTCCAGCTCTGCCTATGATTTGACACTTACTATGTGTTAATGCTTTCAAAATAACGACTTAAGAACCATTAAAAAAGAAAGTAAAAAAGTAACTGTGGGAAAAATCTAGCGTTGATTTCCATGGTCTGTGCCCGGAAACTAGACTGCCCCACGAGTGTCCCCCAATGTCCACCAGGTCTCTATTATTCTAGCTCGGGTTTAAAAAGAGCCTGGCAGGCCCAATTGCTTCTGTCAAATACAGCTTATGCTAGGGTAAAGTGGAGGATGTAACAATATTTTGACCAGAAATCCTTTAGCAGATGACCGAGCACTGGAAGTGATGCAGCCTCCTTTGTTGATTCCGCCATTTCTTCACTGTCCTCAAAGTTTACATGCACATTCTGGCAGCAAAACTTCTCTCCGTTTCCCTTCTCTGCAACCCCTCATCATGTGCTTCCTCTGCTTATAAATGTGTTCCCGCAAGTGTTTGTTATGTAATATCATACAGTATCCACAGAAAAAGTCCCACCACACACGCATAATTTATATCCTACGCATTTGTAGTAATACCTCCCAGCTATCCCACATTTGGAGGGACTGGCCCTCTTTTGAGTCCGTGCCCCCTGTCCTTTGTTGTTCTCATTTGTCTCTCTTTGGTGTTTAACATGAAGATCTGCATCAATAAATAGCAATAAATTGGATAATCTTGAGCACTATCAAGTCAACACAGCTGACGTTAGCAGTATTTTTCTTGAACTGCGTTTTGCTAGTTGTCTGACTTGCTTTCTCGCTTTCCTCTCCATCTGATATGCTCTGCTAAATACCTGAAGTTGTATTGCATTCAGTTGTATGACTATATTTAATATCATTGGAGAAGCCTGGGTGTGAACTGGTTTCGATGGATGGGAAATTCAGCATGGTTAGGGGTGTGGTGAGGGAAGTGACTTTATTGCTGCACATGCCAACCCTATTGTCCCTGTTTACAATCTCTTTGAAAAGTTGGGACATATGTATATTGAGACTCTATTTCCACAAGCATGTGTTTATGTATGTATGATTTCAAATATATCTTGTATTCAGAATGGCATTAGTGAACACAGTGGGTGGGTATGTGTTATGGTTGCGCTCCCTTTAAACTGCTTTAGGACATTCCAAACTAGATTTTATTGTAAGAGCCCTTGCTTGTAGGGCTGGGTATTCATTTTCTTATAATTTTTCTTTTCCTTCCATTTTCAGGTTGTTTTTATATATTATTTTTTATTAAAGGGACATTCCAGGCCAAGGGTTCATTTAGTTGCTTTCTCCCCCCTGCTGTCTGTCAGGGTGTTGCATCTTTCTGTCAGCCTGCTTTATATTTCTTAATAAGTACAAAAAGTTCCTTCTGCTGGGCCTATCATGCTAGGATGAGTCATCAGCTCTGCTGCTGTCTGAATGTATCTCTATGGAGGATGTTGAATTGAAACAGGGGAATGAGAAAAATGAAGGACTTGGGAGCAGTGCCATCAAATCTTCTCAGCTTTTAAAGGTAAAATGACAATGATTGATTATAAAAATTATAAAAGCAGTCATAAAATCTAGGACAGCTAACATCATTGCACAACTTTGCTGTTACAAGTCACTTAAATTATTCCCATGAACTGGCAGAAATAGGAAACTATTGACAAGGACTAAATAAAATGCACCAACGAAAACCAACCAGGTGCCATGTTTTATTGGTCACTGGTCCAGTAGTCTTAATTAGCTGGCCAGCAAGAACACTGCTAAATGTGAAATGCAGGCTGAAATATGGGATTTGGGTCAGAAGAGAAAACATAAGGGCAGAAACCCAGAGTACCAGAGACGCAACTAGTTTAGCTCTCTGTGAGCAGCTGGCGTGAGGTCAAAGGCTGCAAGATGGTGGCGACGGCAGATGCAAGTTGACCCAAGCAGTGGCTGGGGCAAGGTGACCAGAGTGGGGGCGGCTTTGAGGTGACCTGAGCGGTGGCAGGGGCTTTCTTTTTGGTGACTGGAGCTGTGACAACGTGCCTGGGAGCAGCGGCAGTGAGGTGAGTGGTGGCCCTCGGGGAAGGAACCTATGGACTGCTGGCCAGTGATTCGTAGCTCCCTAGTGGCTCATGTAGTGCGGTTTACCACACTACATGAACCTAGAAGTGGCTAGGAAAAACAGCAGCACACCCTACAGTAGTTGACTGTGTGCTGGAGCATACGTACCTGCGCTGGGAAGTAAGTTATCTTGTTTTTTTTTCTTTATTTTGGACTTTTGGTCCACTTTAAGGAAATACCCATTTGCTTAAATGCATTTTTTCATTTGCTTTCTTATTTTCTTTTCTACTTCTCTTCCTGTCCTAAGTAACCACCCTCACCTTTTCTACTAAACTATTCCTTATTTGGAAACATATTTCTACAGCTGGGCCAACATTTATGCAAGTTTCTTTCTCTGTCGGCCATACCCTCCATTTTCAGATGAAAACTAAGACATCCCATCCAGTCAAATGTTTATTGTGCAGAAAGCTAAACCCAGTAAGTGTGTTTCTTGAAATAATGAAAAGGAGATCACCTAACACTCCTTCCTATCAGGAATTAAAATGGTGATAAAAAAGTAATTTATATATTCCAAGTATGTCACACACCTCGCTTCCAGATTAATAACATTCGGGGTTATGTCCAGTAGAGGGCGAACTGCTGCAGAGATGACTAGAAAAAAAGGAGCCCCTCCCGGTCCATAAATACCTGGGACCTCCCACACATTACCCAGTAATCGTCTCTGCAGACGGCGAGCAAGTCAGAAGATGGCTGTTTCTTCCTTGCAGGTAAGCCGGGTTTACACCCGGCCATTTTATTCCCTATTTCTGCCCGGACCGGATTTAGTTTTAACCCTATGCCTCCCAGCCTTGGCTGAAGGTCCGGGCGAGGGTAGGGTGCACCTTAGCAGGTGTACTAATAGGAGCCATGCTCCTCCGTGAGACCTCATATAAGGGGGTAGGCGGTTACCAGGTTTGGTGATCCTGGTTTGGGATGCCCTGTCCTCATTCCCCTTCACTACCGAGGAAGTTTGGGGTTACCCCCTGTCGTATCTCCCTGATCCCGCAACGAGGGGGGGGGGGGGGGAACCTGCCTTCCTCCTTAGCCTTTTCTTTCCCCTTGTCAGCCTTGTGTGTGTGCATGTTACGTTTTACTTGTAACCTTAGGACACTGAGCACTGCTGCGGCCGAGTGGGGAGCTGGCCGTTCCGCTATCGTGAGGAGAGCTTCTCCTTCTCTAGTCAGTCCGGAGAGGGGGCGGGGCCGGGCGCTTGGCGCGCTGGCATCCGCCCGCCCTCTGCGGCGCCCAGCCAATGGCCGGGAACCGCGTTCTTAGTGTGCGATGGGGAGGGGGCGGATTGTAAGCCACGCCTGGCCCGCCCTTCTTCATCCTCTTCTCCTTACTGTGCTGGAGGCGCCGCCATTATGCCGTGCTGTGAGTACCCTTTTTTCCTGGTCTAGTGCTGTTAATGGGTTCTCACCAGTGGTGGCGGCCATTAACCCTTGGGGTTATATGTTTGTGGACGCATTATTGTATATATGTGCATATGTTGTATGATTGCTTTTTCTTACGGGGTCCCCTTTTATAATTATGTCTTTCAGGAGGACTCCCTGCGTCATAAAAAAGAGGGGGTTCTCCCGGTCCTAGGTTCCCATTAATATCACCATATGGAGGCTTCTCAGGATACCGGGCTCGGGCTCCCTTCGGGGCAATCCTGGCAGTGTGTGGGTTGTGCTGGTTTGCATACCATGTGCACAGCAGGCCATAACGCGGCAGTCGGGGTCCCAGGCGTCTGGGTCAGTGCCGCATGCGTCATCACCTACTCCACCACGCCTGATCCGTACCCCAAGTGACATGGTCATTAGCGGGGAGTCGCAATCTGATGTATGTGATAGATTGGCCAACATTGAGAAATTGATTTCTAGCTCTGCTGCCAGAAAGGCCCCCGGCTAAGAGGAGACATTTGTCACCGGCCGCACCGGGTTTTGAATTTGATGATTATGACTCCTTTGATTGGTCTGACTATTCCCCACTGGAAGAAGGGAAATTGTTCTCTGAATCTGAAGGCTCTGAGGATGAGCAGTTTTTGGATGCTGATGCTGGGCCGGAGCGTGGGGATACCCCCAAGATTCTGGCCCATATATTTGAGGTGCTGGCTATTTCTCCTCCGGCGGAGGCCCCTCCGCAGAAGGGGGAATTTTTTGGGACCTCTAAGCCTCGATTGAAGTTCCCAAATCAGAAGCATTTTGACAATTTGATTCTTAAGGAATGGGAAAAGCCTAGCCAGCTTCCCAGTGTGCCTCAAGGATGGGATAGGAAGTATCCCTTTCCGGTGGATGCGGTGAAACGCTGGTCTTCTCCTCCCGAAGTCGATGCACCCGTTCTGGGTTTGTCCAACACATCCGTTGTACACTCACCAGACGCCACCACGCTGAAGGATAGTGAGGACTGACGTCTTGATCAAATGGCATGTCATGCCTTTGCCAGCGTGGGTTCGGCTTTGCGGCCTGTTTGTGCTTCTGCGCTCACGGCTGTGCCTACCAGGTCTGTAGTTAGGGGCCTGTTGAGTGGTTCCCAGCTTAATCCGGGCAGTGCTGAATTTGCAGCGCTTACGCGGTGTGATGTTTTCATGACCTTTGTCTTATTGGCCTTGGATGACACAATGTGTAGCAGAACCTCTGCGTTGCTTGTGGCTATACGCCGATCGGTCTGGTTACGCCAGTGAGCGGCTGACATTGCGGCTAAGAAGTCACTTACAGGGCTACCCTTCCTGAGTATGCGGCTGTTTGGTGATAAATTGGACTCGGTAGCGAAAGGAGGAAAGCTACCACAACGCAAGAAGCAGCGTCGCTCCTTTCGGGGGGGCAGGCTCCTTTAATCCTTCCTTTCGTAGCGCCAGAGCAGGCAGAGGACCTGCCTACTCTGCCTTCAGAGGTGACTCCTGGGGCAGGGGCAGAGACGTGCCCGTCCAGGACCTGCTTGGGGTCCCAAGCCCAAGGCCGCTGCCAAGCCAGCTCAGCAATGAGGGGGCGCCCTCACCCTTGCGGGTGGGGGGACGGCTACGGCACTTCGTCCAGGTCTGGTACTGGGAGGTCACAGACAAATGGATCTTGGAAGTGGTCTCTTCCGGGTACAAGCTGGAGTTCGAGTACCGGCCTCCTCCCAGATTCCTCAGGTCTCGGTTTCCCTCGGACCCCCGGGCTGCGCAGGGGCTCCTGTTGGCAGTACAAAATCTTCTGGACATGGAAGTCATTTGCCCGGTGCCCTTCTCAGAGAGAGGCCGGGGCTATTTTTCCAACCATTTCACGGTGCCCAAAAAGGATGGCTCCATAAGACCCATTCTGGATTTAAAGCTTCTTAACAGGTTCCTCAGAACCAGGAAGTTCCGCATGGAGACTCTCCATTCAGCCATCAGTTCTCTGCGTCAAGGGGACTTTATGACGTCCATAGACATCAAGGAGGCTTACCTTCATGTACCGATTTTCCCAGGACACCAGAGATTTCTCAGGTTTGTGGTGGGAGATCAGCACTTTCAGTTTGTGGCTCTTCCATTCGTCCTGACCTCGACACCAAGGGTGTTCACCAAGGTGCTGGCGGGTATAATGGCCCTTCTCAGAGCCCAGGGCATTCGCATTGTGCCGTATCTGGACGACCTCCTCATCACGGCATCCTCTCTCAGCCAGGCGGATCTAGACACCAGGACGGTGGTGACAATGCTGGAGAGGTTCAGCTGGGTGATCAACTACCCCAAGTCTTCTCTCTCCCCGTCAAGGGAGATTTCCTTTCTGGGCATGAATCTGGATACCGTTCGGAGCAGGGTGTTCCTACCTCAGTCGGAGGTGCAGATGGTTCAAGATCTGATCCGTCTTTTTCTGTCCAACCCTCGCCCGTCCATCCGGCTAGGGATGAGGCTGGTGGGGTTGATGGTGGCTTCCTTTGAGGCACTTCCTTTTGCTCAGTTTCACATGAGGTTGCTTTAGCTCCATCTACTGTTGGCTTGGGACAGATGTCCGCTGTCATTGGATCAGTCATTTCTGATGTCTCCCCTGGTTCGGCAGTCTCTTCAGTGGTGGCTGGAACCAAGGAATCTTCTGAGGGGCAGGTCCTTTCTGACCCCTTGTTGGGAGACGGTCACCACAGATGCCAGCCTGTCGGGCTGGGGGGGTTTCTGGAAGTATCATCAGTTCCAGGGACTGTGGGGTCCTCAGGAGGCTCACACCCCCATCAATGTCTTGGAGCTGAGAGCCATTCGGTTGGTGCTGTCACGCTTGACACATCACCCCAAGGTTTACCGGTTCAGGTTCG
This sequence comes from Gastrophryne carolinensis, assembly GCA_027917425.1. Taxonomy (NCBI): domain Eukaryota; kingdom Metazoa; phylum Chordata; class Amphibia; order Anura; family Microhylidae; genus Gastrophryne; species Gastrophryne carolinensis. Next base: position 166,921,966 of record CM051235.1, on the reverse strand, counting down.
ATCAGACAATCGGACTGCAGTCGCTTACATCAAACACCAAGGAGGGACTCGCAGCAGGAGTGCTCTCAGGGATGTTTCTTTGATTCTTGCTTGGGCGGAGAGCAACGTCCCATGCATCTCGGCAGTGTACATTCCGGGAGTGGAGAACATGGAGGCCAACTCCCTGAGCAGGGGATCCTCTCGCAGAGGGGAATGGTCCCTCAACAAGGTATTCCGGTCCCTTTGTCACAAGTGGGGGTTCCCGGAGGTGGATCTTTTTGCCTCACGTCACAATCACAAACTCCCGGCATTTGTGTCTCTGTCTCAGGACCCTCTGGCCCTGGCAGTGGACGCCATGTCCCTTGCTTGGAGGGATCTGGGGTTCCTGTACCTGTTCCCCCCTTCTCCATGGTAGGCAAGGTGGTGCGCAAGCTGGCTCAAGAGGGTGTGCCAGCAATACTGGTGGCCCCAAGGTGGCCAAGGCAGGTTTGGTTCGCAGACGTCGTGCGGCTGGCGGTCGATCAGTACAGGTTACCCCTGTTTCCGGATCTGGTCACTCAAGGTCAACTTTGTTACCCCAATTTACAAACGCTGGCTTTGATGGCGTGGCTGCTGAAACCTCCATCCTAAAGGAAGAAGGTTTGTCTGATGCTGTGATTCAGACACTTGTCAGGGCTAGGAAGAGATCTTCCTCTAACATCTACTACAGGACTTGGCGGTCCTATATTGATTGGTGTGAAGCTAGGGCCTTGCCTTGCAGGGTGTTTTCGATTCCGAGGATTTTGGAGTTTTTTCAACACGGTCTAGACCTGGGTTTCCAGCTTAGTACCTTGAAAGGGCAGGTCTCTGCCCTGGCGGTCTTCTTTCAAAGGTCTTTTGCTTTTCATCCTTTGGTTAGGACGTTTTTCCAGGGGGTCACTCATGTGCGGTCCCCTCGAAAGCCGTTGTTGCCGGTTTGGGACTTGAATTTGGTTTTGTCGGCCCTCCAGGGGCCTCCTTTTGAGCCGGTGCAGGATGTTGCACTTTCTTTTCTCACACAAAAGGTTGCCTTTTTGGTGGCTATTACCTCTGTTCGACGTGTTTCGGAGTTGGCGGCTCTGTCTATTCAGGCCCCCTACTTTGAAAGACACCAGGACAAGGTGGTCTTTCGCTTTAAGCCAGATTTCCTACCTAAGGTGGTCTCTGCCTTCCATCTCAATCAGGATGTGGTTCTCCCTTCCTTGTGTCCTAAGCCTAGCAATGACAAGGAGAGGGTTCTGCACTCTTTGGATGTTGTTCGTTGTGTGAAGTACTATTTGGTGGCTACTTCTCCCTTTCGTAAGACGGACGCCTTGTTTGTGGTGCCCTCTGGGCCCAGGAAAGGTTTGGCGCCCGTCAAGTCTACCATTAGTAAATAGATATGTCAGGCCATTGTTGGGGCCTATACTGCCAAGGGGAGGGTTCCCTCTTTTCAGATCACTGCTCATTCTAATCGTGCTGTTGGGGCTTCCTGGGCTTTTCAGCACCAAGGCTGCTACTTGGTCTTCTGTTCATACTTTTTTCAAGTTTTATAGGGTTGATGTGCGGGCCTCAGCGGATGCTGTTTTTGGCCGCAAGGTTCTGCAAGCTACAGTGGTTTAAGTTTGTGCATTATTGACTTTTGGGGATCCCCACCCATGTTGGACACTGCTATTGGATGTCCCGAATGTCATTAATCTGGAAACGGGGTGTGTGACATACTTGGAATAATACCATTTTGTGATTACTCACCTTTAAAATGGGTATTATAAGTATGTCACACACCCCGCTTTCATCCTGCCCTGATTTGTTTTCTGGATCCTCTATATGGTGAACCTTGTTTGGTTAATTCGTTTTTTATTGGCTCTTCCTGGTCCCCTTACTGCTTTCCTATACTGGGTAATGTGTGGGAGGTCCCAGGTATTTATGGACCGGGAGGAGCTCCTTTTTTTCTAGTCATCTCTGCAGAAGTTCGCCCTCTACTGGACATAACTCCGAATGTTATTAATCTGGAAGCGGGGTGTGTGACATACTTATAATGCCCATTTTAAAGGTGAGTAATCACAAAATGGTATTTTTACTATCCCCAGAATGTTCTTTGGACTTTGAAGGGTCTTATTCATTCAGGCCATTTCTAATGAAGTAAAAGTTGATTTACCTAGTGTGTTTGTTGCACCAATCATCCGAATAGCTTCCTTAGTTTAATGTGCATCTTCAGATTTCTTCTCCTTTTTCTCCCTTCTTGTTTTCCAACTTTTTCTCTTCCTCTTGATCATCAACATTTATCATTAATAATATTAATTTGCTTACATGCTTACCAGTGTCGGACTTGGAAGACGGGCCCATCCAACATTTCAATGCAATTACGGGCGTACATTCAGGCCCAATGCATAGAAACATTATGCCAGACTGTATAGTCTGTGTGTGTGCACTTGGGGTGGCATAAATAAGCTATACATAGTTCTAGAGGATAGGTTGAGAAGAATGAGAAGTTAAGAGTTCATTGGTGACTTTCGTGAGGGCAGTTAAATGACTTGAGTCGAAACCAGACTGGAGGTGATCAAGGAGGGAGTTTGTAGACACATAGTTAGAAAGTTCTGAGTGCACATGCTGTTAAAGAAGCTTAGATGAGAAAGGGAGCAGCAAAATAGGACTGTACCTAGGGAGGGCAGAGGGGTCCAGGGAGGGTTTTTTTGATCAGTGGGGTTATAGCAGCATGCTTATAGGAGGAAGGAAAGGTACCAGTGGAGTGGGAGAGGATGAATAGAGCGGTTAAAGCTGGGATGACAGGAGCTTATTGAGGGACAAGGTGGATTGGAATGGTGCAGGTGGTCAGGTGGGCCTTTGAGACAAGAGAGGAGAGTCCTTGTTAAACTGAGTGAAATGAGGGCAACGAGGAGGTTGAGAGAAGAGAGGTATTCTGAGGGGTGAAACCACTTTGAATCTTGTCTATTTTATCTTTAAAGAATGTGGTAAATTGCTGTGCTGTAATCATGAGAGATGGTGGGGGTGGCAGTGGACGTAGTATAGAATTTAATGTGTTGAATAGCTGTTTTGAATTCTATTCCTGTTCAGATCAGTGATGAGAAGTATTCCTGTAGAGGAAAGGGCAGTCCTCAGTTCCTGAAGGGCTTGTTTGTGTAACAGTCCTCCTTGGTTTTAGATTTCCTCCATAGCCGTTCAGCAACTCGAGAATGCCGCTTTAATCTTGCATTGTTAGTATTAAGCCAGGGCTTTAGATTACGGGAGCAACAGAGTTGAGGACAGAGGTTAATGAACTGTGGTAGTGTGAGGCTGCAGTGTCTACAATGGTAAATGAGGGCAGGGTGTGAAGGAGTTTTAGAGAGTTAGTAAGCGATCGGCGGTCTAGGTTTGCAGAGGGGGTAGTGGTAAGTGAAGAGAGTGTTAATGTTAGGAGGTTGTGATCAGAGAGGGGAGGTGGGGATGAAGAGAGACTGGATACAGAGCAGAGGTGAGTGATGAGTAGGTTGAGCGGGTGGCAGTGAGGCTAGGGTTGTTTTGGTCAACGTTATTTTGAAGTCACCCATGATTATACCCGGGATGTCTGTGGACAGGAAGTAGTGGAGCCAGGTGAAGTGGTCCAGAAAGAAAGTTTATAGGTGACCAGGAGAATAGAAATGGACACAGTGAACTTCAAAAGTCAAGAAGACTTGTGAGGGCAGGGGTCTGGGTTAGATAAGCAGTGTTCAGATACAAGGATGCCAACACCTCCACCCTGTTTGTTGTTTGATCTTGGGGTGTGACAGTACAACAACTTCCTAACACTTGTGAAACCTCTAAATTTATGATGTGTTGGGGAGTGGGAGATAAAACAGCCCAGGGGCTGCTGTGTAAGAAAAAAATGACGTTTCATTCCCAGTTCAAGGAGTTAGCAGTATAATACCAAAGAGTGGTCGACTGGTTCAGGTCTCTCCAATCCAGCTGCTTCTTTCCACCAGGTCATTTTTCAAAAGCTGCTGTGTATTATCTCATTATAGTACATTTCGTACTCATATTTTCATATTATACTCTTAGCATTTGATTCCTCTTAAATTTCATGTTCCCAAATTGCTCCAGTGTGTTCCTCTTCATCCAGCACAATGGATAGAATGTGTTTCCGCTTATGTTTTCCTCTTTATTGCTTGAAATTACCGTGTCTGCGTTTGATCCATGGACCAAATTTTACGGATCGGGATTATTATGGCATTTGCTTGTTAAAATGTTTTTTTTTTCATTCTCTGCCCCTAAAGAACCATTCCAAAGAACATAATCCACATTTTATCTACTTCATATGGAAAAGACATTCCTTAAAAAAAGGGCAAAATCAATCTGCTGTTTTATTTTTTAAACGAAAGCCAAAGTGGAAAAATAAAAAGTAAAAGAATATTAAAAACGCCACACATTCAGCATCCCTGTTTTCAGTGGCACTGGCTTGGCCTTGTTGTTACTAGTGGAGGACAGGAGGAGGGGACGGGGCAACCGCATTTGTGTGGACCACGGCTCCGCCCCTTCTGCTCACTAGCAGCACGAGGCACCATGTCCGAATCCCTGCTGCATACCATCCTCTGGTTTTCCTTAGCTGAGTATTGACTCCAGCGCAGCTGCCGCCCCACAGGTTTCCCTGGTCAGGTAGGGCCCTTTCGAGGGCTAAGCTTTTTGCCTTTTACAGATTCTTTCGGAATCTGACATTGTTCATGTTTTTGCTGGGTGGGGGTTCAGAAGCTGCTGCATCCTAGGCTGGTGGGTTGATCTAAGCTACAGAGATTTGCATTTCCTGTTGTGCAGGCAGGTCTTACCAGTAGTTGACAGGCAGGAGGGTGTGGGGACCAGCGCTCCAGTTGTATTGCTTGGCAGTTAGAGCAGCCATTTTACCATGTCGGAGGCAGCAGAGGCACCAGGGTTGCGCATTTTAACAGAGAGTGGAGCAACGGAGAGTGGTGCTGTGTCCCATATGCTAAGTGCGCCTGACCTCGGGCAAGGGACCCCTGTGCGCTGGATGCACTACTGTCCTGTGCTGCCTTACGCAGCTGGCAAGTTCTGCACCTCAGTCGGATCGTCCAGTTTCCCTTGCGGGGGCTGCCACGTCCATTTTTGTCCCAGGGTCAGCCCACGGATGGGGTTTCTCCTTCGGACATGGCGGACAGGGTGGCTTGGTTGTAGAGCATAGTCAGTGGCCTTCATCAGCAGGGGCATCCCAAAGCTGTCTCTGCCTGCCCAAAAGGGAAGGCTACTGCCAAGCGTAGACATATTCAGACTGAGTCCTTGGAGGATTCTAGGTCCTGTGCCAGGGACCTAATTAATAATTCAGGATCTAGTTCTGGCCAATTGGAGGGAGAGGTGTCGTCCGGCAGCAGAGAGGAACCAGAGACCGAGCATGCACTAGGGAACCTTTCAGATCACTCGACCGTTTAGATTGAGGAGCTTATTGAGGCAATATTGAAGGTGCTGCACCCTAAGGTTCTGGGCTCCAAGTACCCCTTTCCGGAGCAGGCGGTCAGGGTTTGGTCTGCGCCACCAGATGTAGACGAACCGGTGTCGAGTCTGGCTCTGCACACCATTGTCTCTACTTCAGATAGTGTGGCCTTGAGAGACCAGGCGGATAGGATGTTGGACCGGGCCAGGGAAGTGTTCTTCATAGTGGGGGTCGGCCATTTGTCCAGCTTGCGTCATGTCCATGGCAGCCACAGCAGGCAAGGTCTGGATGTAGCAGCAGAGGAGGCATTTGTGACATGGAGGTTCACATTCCTCTGCACTTCATTTGAACTCTTTCACTATGGAGGTCTTCAGATACATTGTGCCGGCTATGGACGTCTTGGTGTGTCTGGTGGCTGGCCTTGCTGGTTACCTTGCGGTGCACGGTCTGGCTGAAACAGTGGTCGTCCAACACTGCTTCTAAGAAGATGCTTACTGCCTTCCCCTTTTCAGGGGGTTGTCTTTTCAGTGAGCCTCTGGATGACCTGGTCTTGAAGGCCAAGGATGGGAAGTCGACTAGCCTCCCACAGAAGTTCGGAGGTTCGACAGGCTTCAGACGCTGCAAGGATTTTTTGGGTAACTGAAAGCCACGAGGGAAACCTAGACCCAAGGGGCCAGTCGGCCCAAGCCCTCTCAGGTTTGATGGGGCACCCTCACCTGATCGGCTGGTCAGAGGCTTTGGCACTATGCACCGGTGTGGAGGGAACGGATATCCAATGCCTGGGTCCAGGAGATTGTTTCTTCCAGATACAAGATTGAGTTCGGGACCAGACCTCCACACAGGTTTGTGAAATCCAAGCCTTCCTGTGTTGCAGAAAGGGTGGGGGCTCGCGACCTAGCGATAGAGCTTTTGCTGGGCCTGGGAGTTGATCCTGGATCTCCGAAATCTGAACATTTACATTCTGGTGCGGAAGTTCCGCATGGAATCTATGAGGTTGGTCGTGACGTCATTGCAACAGGGGGATTTTATGGCCACGGTGGATATAAAGGATGCTTATCTGCATGTTCTGATCTTCTCAGCTCACCCACAGTACCTGCGCTTTGCGGTGGCCGCCTGACACTACCAATTTGTGGCACTGCTGTTCAGACTGTCCAGAAGGGTGTGGTTGGCCGATATGGTCAGCCTGGTAATGGAGCCCCCGTGGCGACTCTCCAACCTCCCAGATCTACTACAACCAGGTCTTCTGCGGCACCCCAATTCTCCAGCGCTGTTGGCTGTGGAAACCAGCATATTGGAAGAGAGGGGTTTGTCCGTTATGGTAATTTGGACCTTGGTTCAAGCACGAAAACAGTCATTCTATAGAATTTACTACAGGACTCAAAGGGCCTTTGTGTCTTGGTGCAAATCTAAGGGCTATTCTTGTATACTCAAAATTGTGTAGTTCCTCCAGAAAGGGCTGAATGCTGGCATACAGCCTGGCACCCTTAAGGGTCAGGTCTTGACCTTGTCCATTTTTTTCCAATGGACGATCGCGGAGCATAGTCCACATGCAGGGCTCTGTGCATATTCGGCCTCCGTGGCGGATGATAGTGCTGCCCTGGGATCTTAATCTGGTCCTACCAGCGCTTCAGTGGCCCCCTTTTAACCCATGGTGGAGGCTTCCCTGACGACACTCATGCTGAAGATGGCATTTCTAGTGGGGATCACCTCCATCCGGTGGGTTTCGGAGCTGTCAGCGCTCTAGATCACTCTTTAGTGCTGAGGTGTTTCATGTGCAGCAGGATTTTTTGACCAAGGTGGTCCCTCTCTTCCATCTTAATCATGAAATAGTGCTACCCTCCTTGTGCCCAATCCCTGCTTGCCGTAAGGAGTGACTCCGGCATTCCCTCGATGTGGTGGTGTATTACTTGGCCGTGTTAGACAGATGTCTTGTTCGTGATTCTGGCAGGGCCACGGAGGGCTCTTAGCAGATGGATCAGACAGATAGTCATACAAGCCTATGCCTGCAAGGGGCAGGCGGCACCCTTCCAAGTCACCACTCACTTTACCAGGGAGATTGCCGCATCTTGGGCTTTCCAAAACCATGGTGAAACAGATCTGCAAGGCGGCGACCTGTTCGTATCTCCACTCCTTCACCAAGTTTTACAGACTTGATGTCCGGCCATCTGCCAATGTCGCTCTGGAGTGTAAGGTGTTGCAGATGGTAGTAAACCCCTCTCTAAGTGGTCTAAGCTTGAGGTGTCTGTGCCATGGTTGGTTCTTGGTTATGTTGACGCAGTCGGTTGTTGGCTGTTCTGGCACGGTCTCACCCTTAATGAGTATACTGCTTTGGGATGTCCAAAGAGTTGCTACTAGTGGTACCCTGGAATGGAAAGGAAATATGTGTACTCGCCAGTAAATTTATTTTCTCATTTGGGCACCACACCCGCTCTATTGTTGTACGACTGCGTCGGTGGCAGTTGATGCCCTCTACATGTTTTGTTGCACTGTTTCTAGTTGCGCGCATTATGTGCAGGTTAGTGTTTCTCCCCTCCCGGGGCTGTGGCTGCACTGCTTTTTAATTAACTGAGGATATCTTGCCACAGCCTGCCATATATCGGCTGGGAGGAGCTAGTTTTTTTTGTATTTTGCAGTCCCGGCCTATGGCTGTGTTTAACCCACACATTCCTACTGGTGGTTCCCCAGGATTGGAAGCAGATGAGAAAAGAAATTTACTAATGAGCACACAAATTTCCTTTATTGCCGCTCTTTCTGTATTATGAAAGCTGTACACATTATAAACCCTGAAGCCCAATAAAACATATGATGTTTTCCGAGGATACTGATCCAGAGAGTTTGACTACCCATATTCTCAGATTTATTACCCACGCAGAAAACACTTTAATTTGTTTAGTTTTCCCCCTTTTGTTTTTCATTTTAGCAGCGGTGGGGGGGGGGGTTAGAAATACAGTTTGAAGTTTTTATTGCCTGTATTAGCTATGTGGATTGTTACAAGGCTGTCTATCGCTTACTGTCTACATTGTCTACACACAAAAGCTTTGTATGTCGGGAAAGAAAATAATTTGCATAGCCCCACCCACTGTCCCGAACTCAGGTTACCTGTAGCAGCAGATCCAGACCTCACTATGAGCACATAGTTGTTGGAACATTGGGCTACCTTAATTTTTTTTACTCCTACAGGGTTCATGTCTGTTGTGCCCTGGTTGGAACACAAGGAAACACAGAGAAATGTGCCATCCTGCACACAGAGGTGAAGCTGGTCATAATGTGATGCTGAAAGGGGGTGATATTTCGGCCACTGCCTGATCATAGCAGAAGGATGCCTGGCTAGAGAGCAAGCAAGTATATAAAAAGTGGGCTAGAACTTACCGTAACCAGCCTTATGCATGGTTAAATACATTTACCGTACAGGTGTCCTTCAGCCTCTAACAGTCCTGTTTGGAAAAAAAAATGTCACTAATCTGCCTTCATCAGCAAGGGCAGCTCTGTGAACAGAGTTAAACTTCCGGGTGCCCCTGGTAATAGAATGGGTATTTTTCAGCAGCAGAGAGCAGTAAGGGTCTGCTGTCTGCCCAACACTGGAAGCTTCTTTTCACACTGACTGAGCAAAGTTCATACAAAACTGTTAGCAGGTCAATCTTTGTATCTCTTTAACCATTTACCCCTCCCAGTGTTAAGTGCTAGCTACATGATACTTATGTAGCTGACACTTTCATTAATGAAAAAAAATGTAATGCATGTACTTTAAGGGAAGTAGTTATATAGGATTGTTTTGGTTGAAAAGCGCAAAGTGCGTGCTTTGTATTCAGAGCTGACATTTTTAATTACGGTCAGGGATTGATAGAAACAAGGCCAGGTGCAGCTTGCACTATTGGTCAGCCACCTGTTGGTGGTGCTATTTTAGCATCTGGCTGTGCTTGTGTTTCCTAACAGGCACCAGCAGGTGGCTCTCTCAGGCTCTCTCTCCTGGATTATTGCACAGCTGCATTAGTCAGCTTCACATACAAGGCCCCTGGCTCCAGTATCGGATTCCCTCTGCATTACAGACCTTCCACCCTGTTCATCTGAAACTCCATTACCAGATCCAGCTCCTGCTCACCCGTTCCTGTCCAGTTTCTGTTTTTTTTTCCAGTTTAGTTCCAGTCCTGTGCCCAGTCCCATCCTGCCCTACCTTCAGTTGTTCCTGCCCTCTGATCTCCCTGTCCATCCTTTCTCTGGCCTTTCAGGTACTTGGCTGCCTTGTCTGTGGAGCCCGTATATATTGTATCATGGTATGTCACATCTGGTATTTGGTTTTGTATTATGGTTGTTTGCTGTGTTTGGTGCAAGACTGTTGTATATAGTTTGCATAGCAGTGTCCACGGCTTGTAGTAAAGTGTACATTAGCTGGTTACTGCTGTGTGGTACATTAGCTGGTTACTCAGAAAGGATCCTTGGAGGGATCGTGACAGTTACCATATTCGCATGCTTTGAGGTGTTTGGCAACCCTACTCTTGAAAGTAGCTATGCATGTTGGGTATTGTTCTGTTCAGGGGAAAAATTGGGTTTTGATGGATTACTTCCATAAAGATGCACCCACTACAGCAACCTGTGTGCACCTAGAAAGCTGAAGGTGTGTACTTTCAGGGAATATATGGTTTGTGGGGAGTATTTAAAATGTAACAGGTTGTTTTGGTTGAAAAAGCGCAAGGTGCGCACTTTGTCTGCAGAGCTGGAATCTTTAACCCTTTAAGTGCCAGCCTACCTAGATATTCTTAGTATACAGTACGTCCTGCTCCAGATATAGTACTTACACTTGGGGTTATCCTCCGCCAGATGGCGCTGCACTGCAGAGACATGCAAAACAGGCTCCTCCCGGCCCTCAAATACCCAGGGACCTCCCACAAATCCCCAGATTTCTCTGCAGTGCTGACTGCGAAGACATGATGTATCACTCTCTCGCAGGTGAGCGGGGCTATCAAAGCCTTTGGCCCTGTTGGACTATTCCCACCCGTCCTCCCTGTGATGTGCCTCCCAGCCTGGGCTGCGCTGGTCGGGTGAAGGTAGGCAGCACCATGCGTGCTTATGGAGCCATGCTCCACCGCAGTCCCCCACCAAAGGGTAGGCGGTTTAGGCTGATGGTGAGCCTCTAGGGGATGCCCCTCCTGCACTATTGCCCCATGCCCCGTGTAGCGGTGGGCCCTGTACAAAGGGTCGCCATCCTCCCTCGTTCCCCCCCGTAGCTCGGGGGGAAAGAAAGGGGTGTGTGTGTGTGGTGGTCTCAGTGTATGGTGTTTACACGCTTATGGCCTTAGTATTGTCCTTTGACTGGTATTCCTGGTGTCAGAGCCGCGCTGTTTGCATTTTTATTGTGTATCTGTCCCCGCCGCGCGCACCTCTTTCCTTTACTGGATGTGCTGCGCCGGGCGGCGGCGTCGCCTCAGACGCTGCGGCGTCTTCATTGGCAAATCATTTTTCTAAGTGTGTCATACACTTCGCTCCTCATGACAACGTTGAAACTATCTCAGAGCTTCGCGCTCTTCGGGGGGGGCGGGGACCTGGTTTGGCGTGCTCCGCGTCACAGCCCGCTCTGGCCGCCCTTCGAGGTTCGCTTGGCGCCATTTTGATGCTGGTCGCACGCACACGTGGTAGGGGTCCTCCGCCTCCCTTGGTCTGTAAGTGCCCTCGCGGGCGATTTTCATGATCCTTGATTACTGCGCATGGTTCTGACACCCTTTATTCCCATTAGGTCTTTCAGACCGGTGAACACCATTGGCTTCTCCCGACCTGGTGTAATTATAGCGGGCCTTGTAAATCTACTCCCACTTTCCTAGCGGGCTTTGGGGCATCCAGGGTTGCTTATAGTGTAAATCCCTACTGGCATATTGTGCCTTGAATAATCACCATATGGAGGCATCTCAGAATTATGTGTCCCTCTGGGACAAGACCGGCTGTGTATAGCGTGTGGACAACCCCATGCTGATGCTGACAGGGCACGGGTCTGCGGACCCTGTGCCGAGCAAGCACCGGCTCTGCAATCCGCCTGCCAGTGGCTGCACCTCGCTTAATTTCACCTATTTCCCCATGCTATAAAGGGGGAGTTGCAGCCTGTTGCGTCTTCCAGACTGCCCACGGCTGAGCAGATCATTGCGAGGTTGTCAGAGCGCAAGGGCCCTGGTAAGAAGCGGCACTTGACGTCTCCTCTTTCTGTTTTTCCTATGGGAACTGAGGAGTTTTCTACTCCGTGTGACTATTCCCCTTCTGATGAAGGAGAGCTATTCTCTGACTCAGGCTCATCTGATGAGAGGCCAAGGAGTCATGACGATTCTGGACCTGAATTCTGGGGCCAGTGTGACACTGACGATTTGTTGATTAAGGTCTTTAAAGCTCTGTCTATCTCTCTCCCTGGTGAGGCTTCCAAGCCGAGAGGGGAACTTTTCCATACAGCAACAGCACGTTTGGAAATCCTAGAACAGGCTCACTTCCATGCTCTTGTCCTCAAGGAATGGGAATGCCCCAGTAAACTTTCCGGGGTCCCAGGGGACTGGGATAGGAAATACCCCTTTCCCCCTGAGGTGGTCAATTGCTGGTCACCCCCCCCCCCCCCGTGGTGGATGCTCCGATCATAGGGGTTCCTAACCCCCCCTTTATTACAGCCCCTGCTCATAATACCCTTCAGGATGCTGAGGACCGGCGCATTGAGTTGCTGGCCTCCCACGCCTTTTCTTGTGCAGGGACGGCGTTGCGCCCGGTCTGTGCCGCGGCTATTACTGCAGTGGCCACTAGAACCCTCGTCAGAAAGATGCTTGATCATCACTCTGATAATCTCCCCTGGGAGGTGTTTAATGCACTCTCCAACTGTGATGTGTTTGTAAGATTCATCCTATTAGCGTTGGACGACACCATTAGAATGTGTGCTAGAACTTCTGCCCTTGTGGTGGCTATACGTCGCTTGGTTTGGCTGCGACACTGGGGTGCTGATGATGCTACTAAAAAGACTCTTACTGGGTTTCCCTTTAGAGGGCTACGCTTGTTTGGGGCCCGTCTAGACCTGTTTGGCAAAAAGGGTAAGTCGCCCCAACGCAGACGGCCGTCTAGGCCGCCTCGGGGCAGGGGCACCCCTAATTCCCCCTTCCTTACTGTTAAACAGGAACCAGGGGTGTCCTTTGTGGGGGCTCGCGCAGACTCCGGCCCTGGGAGCAGCAGACAACGCTCTGGCCCCTCCGACGGGGCTAAGCCTAAATCTTCCACCAATCCCCCTCAAGCGTGATGGGGCGCCCTCGCCCATCTGGGTGAGGGGATGGCTGCGGCATTTTGCTCTTGTCAGGAGGCTTTACGCCTCATACTGGTGGATTCAGGAGGTAGTGTCCTCCGGATGCAAGATAGAGTTTGCTGCGTGGCCTCCCCCAAGATTATCAGGTCCCAGGTACTCCTGGTCCCTGCCTCTGTTCAGTTGCTGGCGCAGGCCATGCAAGGCCTGCGAGGTCTGAGGGTCACTTGCAGATTGCCCGTAACAGGCAGAGGCAGGGGCCGCTACACCAACTTTTCCACAGTCCCCCAAAAGGATGGGTCAGGCTGGCCCATTCTGGATTCACAGCAATTATGCAATTACAGGCAGTTGCTGCATAGAAACTCTGAGATGGGCCATCAGCGCCTTGCACCCAGGGGGCTTCTTGCCGTCTGGGGAGCTCTAAAATGCTTATGTTCACATCCCTGTGCCTTCTGACACCGAGGCTCTTCAGGTTCATGTTGGAAGTCCAACACTGCTAATTGTGACCTTGTTATGTGGCCTCTCTTCAGCTCCCAGAGTGCTCACTCAGGTGTTGACCAATTGCATGTGCGGGGACGGCGCTGCACCCGGTCTGTGCCTCTGCCATTACTGCTGTAGCCACTAGAACCCTTATCAGAAATATGCTTGATAGTGCCCCTGATGATTTGCCTTGTGAGGTGTTTAATGCACTCTCCAGTTGTGATGTTTTTGTAAATTTTGGCCCCTCAGCATTGGATGACACCATCAGAATGTGTGCCAGAACTTCTGCCCTCGTGGTGGCTATACGCCGCTCGGTTTGGCTGCGCCAGTGGGCTGCTGCCAAAAAGGCCCTCACTGGGTTTCCCTTTAAAGGACTGCGCCTGTTTGGGGACCGCCTGGACCTTTTTGCTAAGGGAGGCAGGTTACCCCAGCGCAGGCGGCAATCTCGGCCCTTTCGGGGTCAGGGTTCCTTCTCCTCCCCTTACCGTGGTGCCAGACAGGGAAGGGGGGTTTTCCTTTCCTGGGGCCCGGGGAGATTTCTGGGGTGGGGCAGAGGACGTGGACGTCCTGGCTCCTCCTGGGGTCCCAAAGCCAAATCCTCTCCCAAGCCCCCTCAGGCATGATGGGGTGCCCTCACCCATCCGGGTGGGGGGACGGCTGCAGCACTTTGCTCACGTCTGGAGGCTTCATTTCTCAGACCGGTGGATTCAGGAGGTAGTGTCCTCCGGTTACAAGTTGGAGTTTGCTGCCTGTCCCCCTCCAAGATTCATCAGATCCCGGATTCCTTAGGACCCGGTGTCCTCAGGAGCTAGTATAAGCAGTGCAAGGCCTCCTGGAGCTGGGGGTCATCTGCCAGGTCCCCTTAAGAGAAAAAGGCAAGGGTTTTTATTCCAACCTCAAGGTCCTCAAGGTCCTCAACAAGTTTGTCAGGGGCAGGCGCTTTCGCATGGAAACTCTGTGCTCTGCCATCAGTTCCCTGCGCCAAGGGGATTTCATGACTTCAGTGGACATCAAAGATGCTTACCTTCATATTCCTGTGTTCCCAGGTCATCAAAGGTTCCTCAGGTTCGCTCTGATGTATCAACACTACCAGTTTGTGGCCTTGCCCTTTGGCCTCACTTAAGCTCCCAGGGTGTTCACCAAGGTGCTTCCCTATCTGGATGACATTCTCATCACTTCCCAGTCTCTACATCAGGCAGAGTTGGATACTCAGCTGGTGGTGTCCACTCTGGAGTCATTTGGATGGGTGATCAACCACCCCAAGTCCTCACTGTCCCTTTCCTTGGTAACTCCATTCCTAGGAATGAATCTGGATACAGTTCAGGCAAGGATCTTCCTTCCTCAGCAGAAGGTGGACAGTCTGATTGCACAGGCCCAGTCCCTCCTAGCTTGTCCCCATCCCTCCATCAGGCAGGGGGTGCAGCTGGTGGGCCTGATGGTGGCATGCTTCGAAGCGGTCCCTTATGCTCAGTTCCACTTGAGGCCTCTGCAACTTCACCTATTGTCAGTATGGGACAAGGACCCAGCGTCCCTGGACAGGGTCTGTGTGCTCTCCCCCCTGGTCAGGAGGTCCCTCTCGTGGTGGATGGACTCAAGGAACCTGTTGGGGGGCAGATCCTTTCTTGCCCCTTCCTGGGAGACGGTCACCACGGATGCCAGTCTGTCAGGTTGGAGGGGTTTCTGGAAGTCCCTGCAGTTCCAGGGGAGGTGGGGCCCTCAGGAGGCCCACACACCTATCAATGTCTTGGATCAGCTGTGTACATCCCGGGGGTGGAAAATCTGCAGGCAGACTCTCTGAGCAGGGGGACCTCTCGCCAGGGAGAATAGTCCCTATGCAGCAGGGTGTTTCAATCTCTGTGTCACCGTTGGGGCCAACCAGATGTGGATCTGTTTGCGTCCCTCCACAATCACAAGCTCCCAGCTTTTGTCCCTCTGTCCCAGGATCCTCTGGCCTTGACCTCGGATGTGCTAGCAATGTCATGGCAGGACTTTTAGTTCCTGTATGTCTTCCCTCCAATCCCCCTGCTGGGCAGGGTTCTGCGCAAGATTGCTCTGGAAGGGGTGCCAGCAATTCTGGTGGCCCCCAGGTGGCCAAGAAGAGTGTGGTTCGCAGACGTGGTGCAGCTGGCAGTAGATCAGTACACTCTGCCCTTGGTGCCAGATCTGATCACTCAGGGCTCACTACGCCATTCCAATTTACAAACTCTGGCTTTGACGGCTTGGCTGCTGAAACCTCCATCTTGATGGAGAAGGGGCTGTCCTCGGTTGTGGATACTTTGATTAAAGCTAGGAAGAAATCTTCCTCTTCCATTTATTACAGGGTTTGGCGTGCCTACATTGACTGGTGTGAGTCTAAGTCTCTTCCCTGTCGTGTGTTCTCTATTCCCAGGATTCTGGAGTTTCTGCAGCATGGGTTGGAGATGGGTCTCCAGCTCAGTACTCTGAAGGGTCAGGTTTCTGCCCTGGCTATTTTCTTCCAGAAGTCCTTTGCTCAGCACCCTCTGATCAGGACTTTTTTCCAGGGCGTCACTCATGTGCGCCCCCCACGTAAGCCTATGGTGCCTGTTTGGGATCTGAACTTGGTTCTGTCAGCCTTGCAGGGTGCTCCCTTTGAACCTGTGCAGGATGCTGCCTTGGCCATTCTTACGCTCAAGGTTGTATTTCTGGTGGCTATCAGTTCTGTCAGGCATGTGTCTGAGTTGGCGGCGCTTTCCATTCAGCCCCCCTACTATGAGAGACACCAGGACAAGGTGGTGTTTCGTTTCAAACCTGACTTTCTGCCTAAGGTAGTGTCTGCCTTTCATTTGAATCAGGATATTGTTCTTCCTTCTTTGTGCCCTAATCCTAGCAATGCTAAGGAGAGGGTTTTGCATTCTTTGGATGTGGTTAGGTGTCTGAAGTACTATCTGGTGGCTACTGCACCTTTCAGGAAAACTGATGCTCTTTTTGTGGTCCCTTCTGGTCCTAGGAAGGGTTTGGCTCCTGCCAAGTCTACTATCAGAAAATGCACAACAAACTATGAATGGATAAGCACAGCCTATTTGATAATTCAAGAAAAAGATCACATAAGGGGGTGCCAGATGGTCCGGTGTTTGTATATCTGTGAATAATCAAAGAAACTTGAAGGGACACTCTGGTATGTCCCGTACATACACCAGGAGCAATCTGCACTCACCCTGAATGAATTGGTACAAGCCAATGTATGGAAGATATAAAAGACTATTTTATTAAAGTCAGACAATAGTAATCACAATAAGCAAAATACAGACATATAAATTTAAAAAACATATATAAGACAAATTTAAAAAAGAAGGTGATGGGGGCATGGGCAAGGCGAATGCTAAATAATCAAAAAAACACAGTAGTACTGTATATATAATATGCTAGTCTATTAGCAATAACCTGCCACACGGCAAAGGAGCATGACAAACATGCTATTGTTACCTGACCAGCGGATGTGAGTATGGCCAATAAGGAATAAAGAGATATAGTGAAAAAGGATAATGAGAGAAAAAACAACAGAGTGTCCCTTCAAGTTTCTACTGTCAGAAAATGGATTCGTCAGGCTGTGATTCAGGCCTCCTCTGCTAAGGGGAAGAATCCTCCCTTCCGCCTTACTGCTCATTCCACTCGTGCTATTGGTGCCTCTTGGGCTTTTCAGCACCAGGCTTCTGTTGAACAAGTTTGCAAGGCCGCTACTTGGTCTTCTGTTCATACCTTTTCAAAGTTTTACAAGGTTGATGTTAGGGCCTCAGCTGATGCTGCTTTTGGCCGAAAGGTTCTGCAGGCGGCAGTGGTTTAAACTGTCTGCTGCTGATTTTTCTTGGGGATCCCACCCTACTTTATGGACACTGCTACTGGATGTCCCAAGTGTAAGTATTTGATTTGGAGCAGGACGTACTGTATACTAAGAATAATACAATTCTGTGATTACTCACCTGTAGAATTGGTATTATGAGTATACAGTACGTCCTGCTCCAACCCACCCTTGGTTTTGCATTATCTTGGATCCCCTGTATGGTGATTATTATGATTGTTATAGTTGATAGTTTGGATTGTTTAATTCTCCCGGCTTCTCATTAACTGCTTTTCAATGCTGGGGATTTGTGGGAGGTCCCCGGGTATTTGAGGGGCCGGGAGGAGCCTATTTTCGGTGTCTCTGCAGTCCAGCGCCATCTGGCGGAGTATATCCCAAGTGTAAGTATTAGATTTGGAGCAGGACGTACTGTATACTCATAATACCAATTCTACAGATGAGTAATCACAGAATTGTATTTTTAAGTTTTTAGTCACTAACTTATTATTCCTTCCCCCACTGGCCTGCAACTCTGTTCAGGACTCTAGGATACGGGCGCCGCCATCTTGCCTCAGAAGCATCACACCTACTGAGCAGAGGAGAGTGGGATAAAGTGCAGGGGGCGGGTTATAGCTGTGCTTTGCTCAGACAGAGCAGAGCTGGGGTCAGGAAAAGGTCAGCAGTCCCAGAATGCAGAGCAGCACAGTTAGAAGGCACTTCCTGTTTGCAGGCTGCCTGTTGTTCCATGAGCCGCCATCTTGGAAGTTTAAAGGCCCATAACATGCAGTAGATGCAGGTAGGATGATTTTTAATGTGAGCAATCTGTATGTACAGGGTGTGAGAAACATATAAGATAGACTCTTAATCAGAGTGAAGGTCCGCTTTAAAGGGACTGTAAGCCCAATGTTATTAACAAGACAGCAATCAGATCACTTGATGTCTGTCTCCTGTGCATTTCCTGCAACGCTGTAAATTTTACCCTTCTTTTAGTTTTATTACTTTTCATGCAAAAATGGTCTTCAGAAGAGCATGTACAAGTCATAAAGCTGCTCCATGGTATACTCTTCCCACAACCAGGAAATAGCAGTGAAGGAAGCGGCTTCACTCATAATACATTAGCTAGTTACAAGTAATCTGACATTTGAATTTGATTCCTTGAAATTATTTTCAAGCGGACCAAAACCCACTTGTGAAATACATTTGCCCAAACCCCTGCCGATACGCTCTTTTTAGGGTGTAGAAATAGAAATGGATATTTTCACTTTTTGAATTGCCCTGGAACACTGATTTATTTGCTGTCCATAAGTGTGAGATAGGGATGGCAATGACATCATTGCCACACACAACAGTGGCAATGAATGGAGGAGGTGGAGCTTTACAGCTAAAACGGGTTGCGTTATCTGGGATTAAAGTGGAGCAGTGAAAATTGGCAAATTGGTACTTTTTATAGGGGGAGCAATTCAGGGGATACTAGTTAAAAATGTTGGTTTTGGTCTATTTTAACAGTGTTCACAGAGGAGAAAAGGTGAAAGGAAGTTAGCTTGTGGCCGGAAAGGGGCTTTAAAAAGGAGCAAGCACCTCCCTAGAGTCTATAAGATTCTAGGGCTGGTGGCCTCCCTCTTTTTGGGACATCCCGAAGGGGGATGCTCTGCTTTATGTATTGCCAGGGAACACCTGGTACACTCACCTCGCCGCCGATCCCACACCATATCCCTGTTACCCCTTTAGCCTAGGCACGTACTCACAGCAAACACTTTAATCTGCTACCCCATGTGATTCACACAGTAGTGCATCTCATATCCCAAGCAGGAGAAATGGAACCCTAGAAGTGAAAATCTTGGCTTTTGTTCCCTTTAAGAAACTGCAAGTCTCCTGAGGCATTTCCCGGCAAGCCTCCCTGCGTAATTCTCTCATCTGCTCCGCTGCCATAGTATAATGATATTGTTTTGTCCCCCCCCCCCCCCCCTCGTCCCGTTTTGAGTTCCCCAAACAGATATAAAGCTCTCAGCTGTCAGCATTCCCGGACTCTCCTGGCAGGGCCGCTGGTCAATCTGATTTTATGGATCTTGTCAGATCCTCCTCGTTTCTTAGAAATGTTCTAGGCATGCCGACACATTTTTAAGCCTTAACAGGGGGCTCGGCCAAACTATTATGGAGTGATACAAACTTCAGCGGGATAGTTTCCTACTTTTTCCTTCATGAAGCACGTGTTGGTGAACGTGTAATAAAGGGTCGGCCAGTACAAGCAGTTCCCGCGCGCTGCTCAGTCAGAAGATGGAAATTTAGGGCGTGGGGTCTTTGCCGATCGCTCAAGAGTCTATGTCCAGAAGCTGTTGAGGTTCTTTTAGAAATTATTAACTAAGCAGAGATATCAGATCTACGTCTGATTGGGTTTTTAACCCTTTTGTTGCCAAGCACGTAACACCTACGTGCTGGCTTGGCTGGGCCTTAAGTGCCAAGCCCGTAGGTGTTACGTGCTTGACTTTGATCGCTTCTAGTTTAAAAAATAAAAATAAAAAATACTCACCTGACCCCTTGTTGGATCCGGCCGGGTCTCCTCTTTAATTTGGTGCCATCCGATCCCCCGTGGGGGGTCGGATGGCTCCAGGAGAGCCCCCGGAATAGGCCGCCCCCCCCCCCGCTTCTGCAGCAGCAGCTGCTAACTGTAAAAAAAAAAAAAAAATAAAAATGACATTCACTTACCTCCATGTGCGCTGGCTCCCGCTGTCCCTCCTCTTCACCTGGGGGGCCTCCGATCCCCCCCCAGGACTTACCGATCTTCAGGAGGGAGCCTGGGAGGCTCTCTCCTCTCTTCTTCAAGATGGCGACCGCCATCTTGCCTCTAAGCCCCGCCCCCTTGGGGGCGGGGCTTATGACGTCATCCCGGTCCCGATCACCGGCTTCAGCTTTCTCAGCTTCTCAGATGCCGGTGATCGGTGCCCTGGAAGGAGGTGACAGGAGATCCTCTGATCTCCTGCCTTCTCCTTCTCTGGATGCCGATCACAGGCATCTGTCAGCTGAGCGGCGAGGGACAAGAGCTTGCAATCGAAGGTAAGTACAGTAAAAAAAAATTATTTTTTTTTAATAAAATACTTTTTTTTATTGTGTGGTGTTTTTTTTTTTACAGTTAACCCTTTGTGAGCTGGTAAGGGGTCCATGAGACCCCTTATACCAGTTCACATGGCTGGGGGGGTGGCATTGCCATTAACCCCCGCACCCCCATTACCTGCCTCCCCAAAGGCCAGGGGGGGGCAGAAGAGCCCGGGCCCACATAGGCTATGTGGGCTCGTAGGCTGCAGGGTGGGGGGGCCACCAAAGCTGGCCCCCCCACTCTGTGCCTACAAGCCCCCATAGCTGGTCCCGGGCTGGTTACTTTGGGTAAGGGGGACCCCACGTCATTTTTTTTTTTGGATTTTTAAGGGTTTTTAACCCTTAAAAATCCAAAAAAAAATGGGGTCCCCCTCCCCGGGAAGGGGGACCCTATGTCATTTTTTTTTTTAATTAACCATTTGTCATCCAGCAGCTATAAAAGACTTCTGGGCAGGAAAGGGTGTCTACCTATACATATGTGGTATCGCTGTAAGCGGGAGAAATTGGGGTTTCTCACGCAATAAGATTTTATTGACAAACTTACATTTTTTATTACAAAAAAACTCTACAAATTGTAAAAAAATATATTTTTTTTATTTTTTTTCACACATTTCACCCAAAAATGTTGAGAATACACCTAAAAAACACAAACAAGACATTTCATGTTAAAGCCCAGACTCTGTTGAAAAAAACAATATATAATTTTCCTGGGAAATCCCTGGAAATCCCTTCGAAAATGACAGTTGAACATGTGTAGCGCAAAACAGTCAAAGTCAGTCTGGCAACAGGGAGTGGCAAATGCTGCAGGTAGGCTGGCAGCGAAAGGGTTAAAGGGACAGGCCGGGAAAACAAAAAACAAGAAATTTTTATTCTCCCCCTAAGCTGCTTCCTCTAAGTTGGACTAGGTGTAACAAACTTAGATGAAAACAAAATAAAACAAATACTGTTCCCCTCCCCCATCGTAGATAAAGATTTTCTATACCTACCCATGCAGAAGATTTATGCCACATTGTCCCTTCAAATGTCTTGTATTGAGAAAGAGCACTGAGGCAAAGCTTGCCACATCCCCTCTGTCATAGTAACTTTTGGCCGGGAATTAGGCTATTTTCAGGGGGGTTGCACAACAGGGCATCTAAATTGGGACTCCCCTCTGGTGTAAGACTCAGAGGACCTTTCATTTCGACCTGTTGACCAATCAACAGGATTTTCACTATCCTGTGTGAAACCCCCCAGATTGCCCATGCCACATACCTTCTTCCCGTTCCCTAGGGAAGTGGCAGCAATAGCATCCGCGGTTTCTCTGCGAAGTGCATTCTCCCCCGGCTACTGGCCTATCTATATGGTTTAGTGTGGGAGCGCACACAGCTGAATTAATGAACTGCCCCAGTGGAATCACGGAGAGTTAATATAACTCTGCCTCACCTGGTCTGACACTGAAAACCTAGAATATTTTGTTTGGTTTTAGTTGTAATATAATAATATATTAGTACCTCCATGCGGAAAGCAGAGAATCCCTTGCTTAATTCAGCGCCCCCACTCCATACTGGAGCAGTTTGGGGGGAGGGGGGAGTATGAACATGAATGTAAGGAAAGGTTTATACTCAAAACTTTTAAGGAGACGTCTACAAAAATTGTCACAAAGAGAAATCCCTATTCACTGCTGAAAAGTGTGGCGCCCAATGTAATTTAATGCCTTCGCGTCTTCTCATAGTAGATGTTAGGAAAGAATTCTTTGGGTTCACTGGTGATTCCTGGAAACCGCACTCCAGAAATTGGTCTTGGCTTAAACACTTGGAGAAAATGATGTCATCAATTTATAGAAAATCTCTTTGGCTGGAGTGGGTGCACTTGGTTTACTCTTTGAAAAATTACTTGAAGCCAGCAATGCACAACAGGATGATGCACAGTGTCTCTCCAGTTCATCATTATGTCTCAGTTAGCTACAACTTTATGGATTTGCTCAGAAGCAACCACTCTGTTTTGTTCCAGTTCGTTGGTACCATGTTTCCATCACTGATGCATAGCTTTTCGGGAAAAGGTCAGAGCAGCATATTGGGTAGATTCAGAGCCAGGTGAGAATTACTTTTTTAGGAGAAAAACTGCCATTCACTTTTATTGTCTATCAGGAATACATTTTCACCTGGCTCTGAATCAGCCAGGGACAATGAAAGTGAATGGCAGTTTGCTCTTCTAAAATAGGAGTGAGAATTTTCACCTAGCTTTAACCCTTTAAACGCCAGCCACGTAAAATTTACGTGGCTGCCTCCCCTGCAGTTAACCACCAGCCACGTAAATTTTACGTGCCTGAATTTCCCCATTAATAGAATAAAAAGTTAAAAAAAAATCCCTTACCTGACCCCTCGTTTGATTCGGCCAGGTCTCCTCTTCAGCCAGAGGGGCTCCGATCGCCCATTGGGGCTCCTCCGGCTGCAGGGGAGTGCCCAAAATAGGGTGCCCCCCCCCCGTTTCAGCAGCCGCCCGCCGCCTCTCCTCTTCATGGGGGGGGGCTCCGATCACCCCCCCGCTCTTCCGTCTTCTGGAGGGGGCATAACAGCCCTCCTCCCTCCGCAGCTTCTGATGGCAGCCATCTTGGATTCTGGCCCCGCCTCTTCGGAGGCGGGGCAATGACGTCACCGCCGAGTGTCGTCGGGGCACCCGGCAGTTCAGCTGTCAGATGCCGGTGACGGCTGGACAGAGAAGGAGGAAGGTAGGCGATCCTCCGATCGCCTGCCTCCCCCCTCCTCTGCCCAGCCGTCACCTGCATCTGATCGCCGTGGGACACAGGAGATGAAGATCGGAGGTGAGTAAAGTAAAAAAAAAAATTTTTTTTTTAATAAAGTCATTTGAAAAAAGTGTGTTTGTCTTTTTTTTTTTTTACTTTTAACCCTTTGTGAACTGGTAAGGGGTCCATGTGACCCCTATACCAGTTCACAGGGCTCGGGGGTCTGGCAAGTCACCTGCATGACTTGCCATTAATCCCTGGCCCCCCAAATTACCTGCCTCCCCAAAGCCCAGGGGGGGGGGGCAGAAGAGCCATGGCCCTAGGCTATGACGGCTTGTAGCCGGCAGGGCCAGGGGCCACTAGAGCTGGCCCCTGCGCCCTGTTCTACAAGCACCCATAGCTGGTCACAGGCTGGTTACGCTGGGTAGGGGGGACCTCACGCCATTTTTTGGGGGGATTTTTAAGGGTTTTAACTGGGCCAGGCGGCTGCTCGCACTTCTGCGAGAGCGCCTCCCTCTGCCTCCTCCTCTGCCAGCATCCCCGACATCTGTATACGTGCTCGCGCGCGTGTTTATGCCCTCCGGCGGCGCTGCTCTCAGCACGGCCACCGGAGGAAAGGTTTAAAGGGCCAGGTGGGGTGGGGGGAAAACGCTCCTTGCAGGAACAGGGCCAATGAGCCCAAAGGAGTGGTTGAGCTATACGCCCTGTTCTGGTTCTGGTCCAATCTTGTTCTGAATTGTAGTAAGCACCAATCACACACCCAGTTCCCCCATCTCCAATCATATCTGGTTCCTATAAAGGTTTCACCCCGTCAGTTACTCAGTGCCTGTGATAGCGCCTTGTACCTTGTTTGTCTGCTGAATTATTCTCTGTCTGATCTCCGTTGCCGACCCCTGCCTGAACCGACCATTCTCTGTCTGATCTCCATTGCCGACCCCTGCTTGAACCGACCATTCTCTGTCTGATCTCCATTGCCGACCCCTGCTTGAACCGACCATTCTCTGTCTGATCTCCGTTGCCGACCCCTGCCTGAACCAACCATTCTCTGTCTGATCTCCGTTGCCGACCCCTGCTTGAACCGACCATTCTCTGTCTGATCTCCGTTGCCGACCCCTGCCTGAACCAACCATTCTCTGTCTGATCTCCGTTGCCGACCCCTGCTTCGTACCCCGACCTCGAGCTGCCTCATCCTACAGTACCGTCGCGATCTCTGCTTACCCGGTGTCGACCTCTGGCCTGTCTTTGGACTTCCTAGTGATACCTGCTCCAACATTTGGACTCGCTCTTAATTCCGCTCTTCGTTATTGGTTCTCCAACCAGTAAGCTCCCATCCTTTGAGCCATTGAAGTCCTGGGGGCAACCGATCCCTGGCAGGCGTATACTGCGTCCCGGCAAGCGGGGGCTCCTACAGGTGAAGCTGGCTGCGGAGATTGGGGGTTGAGGGCTTACCTGGAAGGCTGGAATTACCTGAGCGTGACTTTGGAGTTACCCGAGCGTGACATATGTGAAGTACATTTGCAGATATATAGGTGTTTTTGCAGATTCTAACTGTTTTACATGCATGTGCAACCTTGGGACCCCTTACCAGTTCACATAGTTCAAGTAGTTTGATATAAAAACACTGCTTCCCTCCTTCAAAAAACTTTATAAAAATTAAAAGAAATTCTTACTGTTTCCCACATCTACATTCTTGATCCCATCCCTCCCCTCGGTATCCCAATATTTTCTGGGCTTGACTGCAGTTTTGTGGGCTTGCTTGAGGAGGATCCAAATCTGGCAAGCAGTGCAGTGGCTCCCCGTCCCTTCCCTCT
Organism: Gastrophryne carolinensis; assembly: GCA_027917425.1. Lineage (NCBI taxonomy): Eukaryota > Metazoa > Chordata > Amphibia > Anura > Microhylidae > Gastrophryne > Gastrophryne carolinensis. Next base: position 166,897,429 of record CM051235.1, on the reverse strand, counting down.
TGCAACCTGTCAGAGATTGAGCACTTGTGCCCCCATGGGTCATTTGTAATTGAAGGCATTGCTTACCTGATATTCCTGGCTCTGCCCCATAGCTGCACTACACCTCAATGGAGGAACATGGGGGGAGGTTAAAACCTCCCCCAAATCTCACTGAAACACGTCCCCCTTCTGGTTTTACCTTTGGGCACTATTTACTGACCTCATCGAGGGATCCATCTTCTGGGTCTCTCTGATTCCTGGTGACCTTCTGACTGGCGGTGCCATCTTGCATCCCATTGGGCACTGCGGGCAGCCCCCGATCACGTGCCTGTGCAGTGCCCATGATCGTGATGCAATGGAGTTGTTGAAATCCTGTGAGACTACACTGAGCGGTGCGGGACTTTAAAGAGCACAGCTAAAGCTCTGCTGTCATTTACAGATGGCTAAGCCGGCGGAGGCAGAGGATTGGGCCCTGAAGAGGCAGCGATGACATCCAAAAGGTAAGTAGGGGCCCATGGGGGGGGGGGGGGGAATAAGCTTCTTTTTATCTTTGATCTGATGTTCCTCTTCAAATGGCCCATAGGAGATACATTGAAGAACAACTGAGAAATGCAAGGATATGAACAACGGTCAGGCTATACCCTGCACAATTCTCAGCTGCTCCATAGACAGTCAGCCAAAGGATCCGAAGCCTAGCCATCTATATCAGTGGTAACCCAACCCCCTCATTAAGGCCCACCAACAGGCCATGGTTTGTGGATGTCCACACAGACACACAGGTAAAGTAATTGGTGCTTATAAAAAGCTATAGAGCCTATAGGACTTGCAGAGAGGCTTGGGGCCCCTGCTTTAAATCATTAGCTGTATGTACCCCACTAGTCAGTTTGTGTAGAGAAGGTCACTTTGCAGAAACTGTTTTCTGGCCTTGTGAGTCTGACTCTCAAGAAACGTGCGTCAGATCTGCATTCCTCATACATGAATCTGCAACTTGTTTGGACAGATATACTTGACTAAGCCCAGCGCCAGAGACTGCGCCAGGTACGCATCATCCAGGGAGGTCCTTGTGCAGAAATCAGTGACAGCTGCACAGCAAGCTTCAGGTTACATGTCATCATTATTATGCTTCTTTCCATTGTATTGTGATTAGATGGGTGCGGAGGAGGCAAAAACTTTGGCACACCTTTGGCTTTGTATGACTGAAGAAGCTGCAGAGCTGCGCCTGCATCACTCTCTATTTTGCTCAAATAATAGAAGCAAAAAAAATTCTTGAATTTTAGAACCCTTCAAATGTGTGCTCCAGGAAACAATGTGGCTTGCTATATTCAACCTGTACACAAGAAACGTATGGTCCCTCTTTCTTCCCATTTCTATTTTGATGTTTGCATCTATCTTTATAAACGTATTTAACATCATTGTTGTTAATGGTTTAATCTTCTGTCCTCTATGTGCTCATTTTCTACAATACTATAACATTGATGGTAAAAGATATAATGGAGCTGCACCAGCTAGAAATCAAATATGTGTGCACACTGGGGGATATAAGACTATATGAACCAGAGAAAATGAGCAATCCCACAGTTTCCTCAAAATATCCCCAACACAAGTGGCACCACTAGAATTATATGTATAGAATTAAAGATTTTATTGTGAAACAAGCCAAAAAATACACAAACATCACATTTTAAAAAACATATATTACAAACAGACACTGAGGAAGTGTCGGCGTGGAGGCGGGGGTGCCTGCTTACTAGGTCGAGCCATCTGTATCATGGACATATGAGAATCTTATTGGGCCATCATTAGACTGTACCTATTTATATCTTCACCCGGCTTGTCCTCATCTCCTTAGCACTTAACACTTTTTATATACGTGTATATATTTGCAGAACTATATTATAGTCTACTGTGATTTGCACAGAACCTTTTCACATAGCTATTATCATTGGGAATATTTTCTTTATTGCATGGCACGGCCCGCTTTGGTATTCATAACAGTTGGGTTATTCCGCCACAAGATGGCGCAGTGGTAGGTGGCGCAGGGGTACTGCAGAAAAGCTCTGGCTTGTCCCAGCTCCCTATAAAAACGGGCTTAACCATAGAGTTCCCCAGTGTTTCCTCTGCAGTGGACTGCGAAGTTAGCAGATGGCACTCTCTCTTGCGCAGGTGAGCGGGGCAACCAAGCCTGCGGCCCTGCAAGTCTATATTCTCAGTGTGCCACACACCCCGCTTCACCTTTAAATTCTTCACGATTGGGTTACTCACCGCCAGGTGACGCTGTTGCAGAGAGGAAGTCTTGTAACGAGCCCCCTTCCGGCCTATATATACCTGGTACCTCCCATTTATCACCAGTGTTTTTCTCTCTGCATGACGACAAGACAGAAGAATGAAGTCTCCTGCTTGCAGGTAGCCGGGGTCTTACCCCGGCACCCCTTTTGGTCTATTTCTGCCCGGTTTTGATTGTTTGTGGTTAAATGGAAGCCTCCCAGCCTAGGCTGCTCACTGGGCAATTGGTAGATGGCACTATAGGTGCCTAGGAGCTTATCTCCTCCGCTCGACCCCCTGTTTTGGGGGCAATGCGGCTGTCCGGCATGGTGATCCGGATTTGGGATGCCCCTGTCCCGAGGTTCCCCTTGGCCCCTTGCTCTCCCGTTACGGTCCCTTCTCCCTTCACTATGGGGGGGGGGGGTGGAGGGATGTGTATTTGCATGTGTGTTTTACTTGTATGTTTACTTGTATGTGTTTTACTTATTTAACACTTGTCAGGCTGCACCGCAAGCAAGGGTGCACTTGGCCTGGCTGATTCTTCCTTACATGGCACGTTGGTTATCTGCACTGGCAGTTCTGCCATTTTGGCGGGCTGCTGCTGGCCTGTATGGCCAGAGTTTGGGTCAGCTTTAGGGCGGCCGGGGCGGGCCGCGCTTTGGCAGGCATGCCTGAGGCTGCCTGCGTCCTTTCTTAGGTCCCCACAGCTCCCCTCCCCCTCCCCCCTTGTCCCCTCTTTGAAACGGCACCGCCGTTCGGCGGGCCGCGTTGTCAGCACTATCGGTGGGCAGCGCACGCTGCCTAGCAAGCTCTCGTTAACCCCCCCCCCCCCCATCTACTGAGGGCGTTGTGCGCCCTCTCGTTTTGCGGCACCGCCGTCTGGCGGGCCGCACTGTTTGAATCTGGAGGGGGCGGGCCCGGATGACATCAGAGGGGGGCGTGGTTGCGGCAGCGGCGTCATTCAACCCGGCCCCAGCCGCACTTCCTTCCTTTCATTAGGAGGACAGGTTCGGGGCTCTCAGCCACATTTGTGTTTTCGCTACTGCCGCTACTGTGGCTACTGTTGCCATTGCTGCCATTACTGCCATTACTGCTGGTCGGTGCCTTGGCTATTCATTCTATGCTTACTTGGGCAGGTAAGCGGCCTCACCTCGCGTGGGGCCGTCTATTGTTATCATGACTGATTTTTATTTGGAAAAAAAAAAAAAGGAGGAAAAACAAAGGACAAGATTCTTTGGCCTCTTTAAAGCACTCTGGTGTGTGTATTATTATGTGTTACTTTGTTGCATGAATGTGTATTGCATGCTGCCACTTGTTTTCTGGGGGTCTTACTGTTGGTTTTTCTTCCCCCACAGATCCTGGGATTCCCTCAATACAGTGGCCTCCCGGTTCTATTATACCTGGCTAGTCCTTTTTCTCTAAATTGGGACATATATATATATATATATTTATTGAAAAAAAACAATTTAATTCAAAAGGGGATCATTATTATAAATTAAATCCTCCCTTCCGGGACATTAGCATAAAGGGGCATCCCGGGTGGCTTATGCATTAAACCCATGGTTTTGCGAATACCATAAATCACCATATGGAGGCTTCCGATAATACCGGAAATGGTTCTTCTGGGCCATCTAGGCTGTGTGGGGGCTGCGGGACTCCGCTCCCAGGCGATGATGTTATATTATGCATTCCTTGTGCAAAGTTGAATATTGCGCGTCAGTCCGTCGCTCCGGCTGCTGGCTCTTCGCAACTTCCATCATCCCCTACCCCTCCCTCCCTGTTCTGGACCCCGTGTGACATTGTCAAAGGTGGGGATTCGCAATCCGAGGTGTCTGCACGATTATCCAACCTCGAGAAGATAATTTCCGTCAAAGCAGGGTTGAAGGCCACTGCGAAACGGAAGCACCTTTCTCCTGTACCTCCGGCTTCACAGGATGAGGTATGTGAGCCTGTGGATTGGTCCGATTGCTCCCTGGACGAGGAGGGGGAATTCCTGGTGGAGTCAGATTAGCCTGCAGATCAGTTTGAAGTTGATGCTATTGGCGATTTGGCTGCGGGGGTTTCCCTTGACACCCCCTCCATTCTGGCTCAAATGTTTGAAATTTTTAATTTAGATCCTCCTGAGGCTGTCACCCTGCCAAAGGGTCAGTTGTTTAATGTGCCTCAGCCGCGTTTGGTTTTTCCCAAACAACAACACTTTGAGAGGGTTGTGCTTAAGGAATGGGAACATCCCACGTGGTTAACTGGAATTCCTTCCAGTTGGGAGAAACGTTATCCTTTTCCGCCAGAATTGGTGAAGCTTTGGTCGGTTCCCCCTGACGTCGATACCCCTGTGCTAGGGCTCTCTAGCACGGCTATGGTGCAGTCTTCTGAGACCACTGCCCTTAAGGATGGTGAGGATCGTCGGATTGACCAGTACGCTCGCCATGGTTTTATTAGTGCCGGATCAACGATGCGCCCGGTGTGTGCTTCGGCGCTTCTTCTATTGGCGGTTAGGTCTGTTATTCAGGATCTGTGTGTGGATCTTGATCCCACTTGTAAGGAGTTTACTGCTCTCAAGCAGTGTGAGTCTTTTGTTTCCTATGTTCTGACCGCTCAGGACGATGCGCTGGCTATGAGTAGCAGGACAGCGACAATGCTGGTGGCTATTCGTCGGGCAGTGTGGCTGCGCCAGTGGTCGGCGGACTTAGTTTCTAAAAGGGTGCTCACAGCACTTCCCTTTTTGGGCTTGCGACTGTTTGATGATAAAATTGATTCAGTTGCAAAAGGTGGTAAAATGCCGCAACGCAGGAGGCCTCGTCGTCCCTTTCGGGGGGCAGGTACGGTTAGGCCTTCCTTTCGGGAATTCAGAGCGGGTAGGGGGGCTTCCTTTCCCGCTACCAGAGGTGCAGGTTGGACTCGGGGGAGGGGCCGTGGCCGTCCCACTCAGTCCTGGGGCACCAAGCCCAAGCCTGCTGGTAAGCCCGCTCAGCAATGAGGGGCTGCCCTCACCCTTGCGGGTGGGAGGACAATTGCGACACTTCTCCCAGGTTTGGGACCAGGAGGTTCCGGACAGATGGATCCGGGAGGTGGTGTCGTCCGGTTACAAACTGGAATTTGATTCTCGCCCTCTTTCGCGGTTCTTTCGGTCTCGGGTGCCCATTGATCTTTTGGCCGCACAGGGGCTCCTGGCGTCGGTAAAGAATCTGTTAGAAATGGCGGTCATCCGGCCGGTACCGCGCTTCGAGATGGGCCTCGGTTTCTACTCCAATCTTTTCGCAGTCCTCAAAAAGGACGGGTCGGTTCGTCCCGTCCTGGACCTGAAATTACTCAACATGTTCATCCGTATTCAGAAGTTTCGTATGGAAACTTTGCGTATGGCCGTCGGTTCCCTTCGGCAGGGGGACTTCATGACGTCCATAGACATCAAGGATGCTTATCTTCATGTTCCCATCTGCCAGGCTCATCAACATTTTTTTCGATTCTTGATGAAAGATTAGCATTTTCAATTCGTGGCACTTCCGTTTGGCCTTACCTCGGCTCCAAGAGTGTTCACCAAGGTGCTGGCAGGGGTGATGGCCATTTTCAGATCTCGGGGCATTCGTGTCGTACCTTATTTGGACGACCTTCTCATCATGGCTCCGTCACTCAATCAATCGGAGACAGACACCAGGATGGTGGTCTCCACGCTGGAAAGCTTTGGTTGGGTGATCAACTTCCCCAAGTCCTCCCTCGCTCCGGCCAGGGTGGTGTCCTTTCTGGGGATGCAGTTGGACTCTCATCAACACAGAGTGTTTCTTCCCCAGTCCAAAATTCATCTGATTCAGGAGTTGGCTCGGGTCTTTCTTTCCAATTCTCGGCCGTCCATCCGTCTGGGGATGAGGCTGGTAGGGTTGATGGTCGCCTCTTTCGAGGCAGTTCCTTTTGCTCAATTTCACACGAAGACGCTTCAGCTTTATCTGTTGGCGTCCTGGGACCGGCAGCCTCGGTCGCTGGATCAGCCCTTCCAGTTGTCCTCCCGGGTCCGGCAGTCCCTCCAGTGGTGGTTGGTCTCGGCCAATCTCGTGAGGGGCAGGTCTTTCCTGACCCCTCTTTGGGAAATTGTCACCACGGATGCCAGTCTTTTGGGATGGGGTGGATTCTGGAAGGAGCTTCAGTTCCAGGGGCAGTGGGGACCTCAAGAGGCCCACTTACCCATCAATGTTCTGGAACTGCAAGCCATCCGTCGGGTGCTTGCTCTCCTGACTCAACACGTTCTGGGCCTTCTGGTTCAGGTGCATTCAGACAATCAAACAGTGGTTGCTTACATCAATCATCAGGGAGGGACTCGCAGTCTGAGTGCTCTCAGAGAGGTGCCCCTGATCCTGACCTGGGCAGAGGCCCATGTTCCTTGTCTCTCGGCGGTATACATTTCAGGAGTGGAGAACCAGGAAGCGGACCGGTTGAGCAGGGGCTCTCCCCGTCTGGGAGAATGGGCTCTCCATCCTCAGGTTTTTCGCTCACTGTGTCTCCGATGGGGGACACCGGAGGTGGACCTGTTTGCCTCTCGTCACAATCACAGGCTCCCGAACTTCGTGTCGCTCTCCCAGGATCCTCTGGCTCTGGCAGTGGACGCCATGTCCCTGAGCTGGGGGGATCTGGGATTTGGCTCTGGAAAGGGTGTCCGCCGTTCTCGTGGCCCCAAGGTGGCCAAGGCGAGTGTGGTTCGCAGACATCGTTCGGCTGGCAGTGGACCAGTTCGTTCTGCCTCTTCGGCCCGATCTGCTCACTCAGGGTCGGTTGTGTTACCCCAATTTACCAGCGCTGGGTTTGACGGCCTGGCTGCTGAAACCTCCATCTTGAAGGAGGAGGGTCTTTCTGACTCAGTCGTTAAGACTCTGATCAGTGCCCGGAAGAGGTCTTCTTCTATCATCTACTATAGGACTTGGAAAGCCTATATCGCTTGGTGTGAGATTAGATCTTTTCCTTGTAGGGTCTTTTCGGTCTCCAGGATTCTGGAGTTTTTACAATCTGGCCTAGACTCTGGTCTTCAGCTAAGTACGTTGAAAGGGCAAGTTTCTGCCTTATCTATCTTTTTTCAGAAGCGTTTTGCGCTTCATCCTTTAGTTAAAACTTTTTTCCAGGGGGTTACGCATGTGCGGCCTCCCAGGAAACCATTACTCCCGGTTTGGGATTTGAATTTGGTTCTTTCTGCTCTGCAGGCTCCTCCTTTTGAGCCTCTGCAAGATATTGCTTTGTCTACCCTGACTCAGAAGATTGTCTTCTTGGTAGCTATCACTTCGGTCCGGCGTGTCTCGGAGTTGGCGGCCTTGTCTATCCAGGCGCCCTACTTTGAGAGGCATCAGGATAAAGTGGTCTTTCGGTTTAAGCCAGACTTTCTTCCTAAGGTTGTTTCTGCTTTTCATTTGAATCAGGATATTGTTCTTCCCTCCTTGTGTCCTAATCCTAAGAATGACAAAGAGAGGGTTTTGCATTGTTTGGATGTAGTACGCTGTGTTAAGTACTACTTGATTATCACGTCTCCTTTTCGTAAGACGGATGCCTTTTTTGTTGTGCCCTGTGGGCCTAAGAAGGGTTTGGCACCGGCCAAATCTGCCATTAGCAAATGGATACATCAGGCCGTTATTGCGGCCTATGCTGCTAAGGGGAAAGTTCCCCCTTTTCGTATCACTGCTCATTCTACTCGCGCCGTTGGAGCGTCTTGGGCTTTTCAGGACCAAGCTTCTGTTGAACAAGTTTGTAAGGCCGCCACTTGGTCTTCTGTTCATACTTTTTCTACGTTTTACAAAGTTGATGTGCGAGCCTCAGCGGATGCTGTTTTTGGCCGCAAAGTGCTGCAGACTGCAGTCATTTAAGTTATGCTTCACCTTGCCTTTGGATACCCATCCCTTGTGGACACTGCTTTTGGATGTCCCAATCGTGAAGAATTTAAAGGTGAAGCGGGGTGTGTGGCACACTGAGAATAATACCATTTTGTGAGTACTCACCTGAAAAATGGATATTGTCAGTGTGCCACACACCCCGCTTCACTCCCACCCTTTTCGGTATCCCGAATCCTTCATATGGTGAAGCTTTTATTTATTTAGAGGTTACCGGTAGATTACTGGTACCTTGTCTTTCTGCTTTTTAAATCACTGGTGATAAATGGGAGGTACCAGGTATATATAGGCCGGAAGGGGGCTCGTTACAAGACTTCCTCTCTGCAACAGCGTCACCTGGCGGTGAGTAACCCAATCGTGAAGAATTTAAAGGTGAAGCGGGGTGTGTGGCACACTGACAATATCCATTTTTCAGATGAGTACTCACAAAATGGTATTTTCCATCCGTTTCTGGACCCTCACTGCCTCCCAGCCTTGGCTGACAGATCGGGTGAAGGTAGAAGAGCACTAGGGTCAAGTGCTCCTGGAGCGCTGCTCCAAGCCGCAGACCCTGTAACACAAAGGGTAGCCGGCCATAGGCTTTATGGTGAGCCTAATAGGGATGCGGAGTCTCTGTCCTAGCTTCTGAGGGGGTTAGTAGTTTGGGGACTGTGTCCTCTCTTTTTCCTTTGGGCCCCCCCGCGCCCCCCCTCCCTGACCATGGCTGTTCGCCGCTGCTTCTCTCTCTCTCTCTCTTCCCTCCCCTAACTTGGTTGAGGGGGAAAAAGGGGGGGGGGTGAGTAACAGTGTCACAGTGTTGGTGCCGTGCGCTGAAAGTGTCCTTGCGCTTCAAGCTTGTTTGCCTGCTTCGCTTCCCAGCTGCGCGCCTCACTCGGCTTCACCTACTCCCCCGCTCTTGCAATTGGGCCCCAGTGAGGGGAATGTTGGCAGGGAGTCACATTCTGATTTGGCTCTGCGGGTGGCTAACATTGAAAAGCAGCTTGCCAGGAATGCTCCTAGGAAGGCCTCTGGCAAGAAGAGGCACCTGGACCCCAGGCCTGCTCCCCTTACTGAGGTGTATGTGGGGATTATTGAGCTTGGTGACTGTCACCCCCTTGAGACGGGGGAGCTCTCCCAGGATTCTGACTCCTCTGGGAACCAGCAGGAGGGTTGCGATAATAACCCTGGGTCTGCGTCCGGAGAGGAATCATGGTACCCTGAGGACATTAAAAAAAATTTTTGAAATTTTGCACATTGCTCCCCCTGAGGTAGCTAAAAGAAAGCAGGGGGAGCTTTTTCGCCCTTGTAAACAGCGTCTAGAGTTCCCTGAGCAGGGATATTTTACCACCTTGGTGCTTAAAGAATGGAAATGTCCTATCAAGTTGCCTGCGGTGCCCAAGGGTTTGGATAAAAGGTATCCCTTTCCCGTTGATCTTGTTAAGAGGTGGTCATTTCCCGCTGAAGTGGACGCTCCCGTGCTAGGTTTGTCCAATACTTAGGTCATGCCTTCCCCTGACACTACCACTCTGAGGGACGGAGAGGACCGGCACATGGATCAAGTGGCCTGCCATGCTTTTACCTGTGTGGGGGCTGGCTTGCGCCCTGTATGTGCTGCCGCCATTACTGCTATTGCCTTTAAGAAACTGCTTAAGCGTCTCATTGATGGCACAACAACTGGTAGTGTGGGGGAGGAATATAGGACTCTCTTACTTTGCACTGATTTTGTGGCCTTTATCCTTACTGCTATGGATGATGCTGTGCGGCTGTGTGGAAGGACCTCTGCGCTCTTGGTGGCTATGCGCCACTCTGTCTGGTTGCGCCAGTGGGCAGCTGATGCTGCGGCTAAGAAAGCTCTCACTGGCCTCCCCTTCGTGGGACTGCGGCTGTTTGGAGAACATCTTGATGTTGTAGCCAGGGATGGAAGGCTGCCTCAGCGTAGGAGGCAGTCTCGGCCCTTTCGGGGGTCCTCTGCCCCCCTCCCTTCCTTTCGCATTCCCAGAGGGGGCCGTGGCTCCCTCCTCTCCAGTGGTCGCAGAGATTCTTGGGGCCGTTGCAGAACCCGTGGTCGTCCCGGTCTCTCCTGGAATCCTAAGTCCAAACCCTCTCCCAAGCCCCCTCAGGCATGAAGGGGCGCCCTCACCCATCCGGGTGGGGGGACAGCTTCGGCTCTTTGCTCACGTCTGGAGATTTCACGTCTCAGACCGGTGGATTCAGGAGGTAGTGTCCTCCGGTTACAAGATAGTTTGCAGCCTGCTCCCCCCCCCCCCAAGATTCATCAGATCCTGGATGTCTTTAAACCCCCTGTCCACTCAGGGATTGCTTCTGGCTGTTCATTGCCTGTTAGAGCCCGGAGTCATTTCTTTGGTGCCTCATCAAGAAAGAGGTCAGGGGGGCTCTCTGAGGCCCATTCTGGATCTGAAGGCCCTCAACAAATTTGTCAGATTCAAGCATTTTCGCATGGAGACGCTGCGCTCTGCTGTCAGTACCCTTCGCCCAGGCGACTTCATGACCACTGTGGACATCAAGGATGCTTATCTTTATGTTCCTATCTTCCCATGTCATCAGAGATTTCTAAGGTTCGAGCTGCAGGGTCAGCATTACTATTTTGTGGCTCTACCCTTCGGTATCACCTCGGCACCTCGGGTGTTCACCAAGGTGCTGGTGGGAGTGATGCCTCTGCTAAGGAACCAGGGCATCAGCATCATTCCTTACCTGGACGACATCCTGATTGTGGCCGAGTCGTTTCCTCAGGCCGAGCGGGACACTCAAATGGTGACATACACTCTGGAGCCTTTCGGCTGGGTGATCAACTATCCCAAGTCTTCTCTGTCCCCGTCATTGGTGAGGACCTTTCTGAGCATGACGATGGATACCTCTCAGGTCAAGGTGTTCCTTCCTCAGCAGAAGGTGGAAGGTCTTCAGCTGCAGGCTCGGGCTCTGCTGTCGTGTCCTCATCCGTTCATCCGTCAGGGGATGCAGTTGGTGGGCCTGATGGTGTCCTGCTTCTAGGCAGTCCCCTTTGCTCAGTTTTCACATGAGACCTCTCCAGTTGCACCTCTTGTCAGTTTGCAAATGGGACCCTGTGTCCCTGGATCAGGAATTTGTTCTGTCTCCCCTGGCCGGACAGTCTCTCTCATGGTGGCTGGACTCAAGGAACCTTCTGGGGGGCAAGTCCTTCCTGCCCCCGTGCTGGGAAACCACGGATGCCATTCTGACCGGCTGGGGAGGCTTCTGGAAGTCCCTGAGGTTCCAGGGTCGATGGGGCCCACAAGAGGCCCATGCTTCCATTCATGTCCTGGAACTGAGGGCGATCAGGTTGGTTCTTTCTTGCCTATCCACTCACCTCCGGGGTCGGGCTGTTCAGATTTGCTCAGACAACCAGACGGCGGTTGCCTACATCAACCATCAGGGAGGGACTCGGAGCAAGCGAGCCTTCAAGGAAGTGTCCCTGATTCTGTTGGGCGGAACAGCATGTTCCCTGCATATCAGCGGTATACATCCCAGGGGTGGAGAACCAGGTGGCAGACTCCCTGAGCAGGGGGACGTCTCGTCTGGGAGAGTGGTCTCTCAACAATCAGGTTTTTCTCCCTCTGTCACCGCTGGGGTCAGCCGGACGTGGACCTGTTTGCATCCCGTCACAATCACAAACTTCCCAGATTTATCTCTCTGTCTCAGGATCCTCTGGCCTTCGCCACGGATGCCTTGGCAATACCTTGGATGGAGTTTCAGCTTCTCTATGTGTTCCCTCCGTTTCCTCTCCTGGGCAGGGTCATGCGCAAGATAGCCCAGGAGCGGGTACCAGCCATACTAGTGGCCCCTTGTTGGCCAAGAAGAGTTTGGTTCGCAGATGTCGTGCGGTTGGCAGTAGACCGGCACGTCTTGCCCAAGGATCCAGATCTTCTCACCCAGGGGCAGCTACGCCATCCCAATTTACAAACTCTGGCTTTAACGGCTTGGCTGCTGAAACCTCCATATTGTTGGAAAAGGGGTTGCCTGCTTCTGTTGTTGATACCATGATTCGGGCTAGGAAGAAGTCCTCGTCCTTTATTTATTACAGGGTCTGGCATGCTTACATTGCCTGGTGTGAGTCCAAGTCTCTTCCCTGTCGGGTGTTTTCTATTCCCAGGATTCTGGAATTCTTGCAACATGGTTTGGATCAGGGCCTTCAACTTAGTACCCTAAAAGGCCATGTTTCAGCTCTGGCAATTTTTTTCCAAAGATCTTTTGCCAATCACCGGTTGGTTAAAACCTTTTTTCAGGGTGTTTCTCATGTGCGTCCACCCCGTAAGCCTTTGCTACCAGTATGGGATTTGAATCTGGTTTTGTCTGCACTGCAAGGGCCTCCCTTTGAGCCTATCCATGATGCTACCTTGTCTATTCTGAGCCTTTCTGGTGGCTATCACTTCTGTAAGGCGAGTTTCTGAACTAGCGGCACTTTCCATCAAACCTCCTTATTATTTTGAGAGACATCAGGATAAGGTGGTGTTTCGGCTAAAGCCGGATTTCCTGCCAAACGTTGTGTCTGCCTTTCATCTTAATCGGGACATTGGGGTCGATTCAAAGAAACATGTAACAGCTTTGATTTTGGTGCCGATCATCCTATTTTTCCCGTCCGCTCGTGCGTTCGTATGAACTTGCGAGTGATTCTATAAGCAAATACGTTTCTATCCTAAAATGTACGTCAGTTCGTATGGCAGTTCGGGAATCAGACCTATGTCAGTTTCCATCCTGAATTTTCCGTTTCATTTCTCAGGTTGCAACATTGGTTTTGCCCTTTTTCCTTTTTTGTCTGGACGTAAATCCTTCTGATCTTGCGGCTGCGCACTACAAACTTACCTCATTAAAGTGCATTCTAAATATTTGGTCTTTTATTTTTCTTTATTTCATTCATTTTGTAGTAACCAACCATTAATGAATGCATTTGCATAAGTAAATCTTACTTTGTTTAATTTTTAGTTAACTTGCATTTTTTACTTGTGGATTTAATTTTAATATTTTGGCTTCAAATGGTACAACTTAAAATTTTGTGTGTGGTTACCCACACCCTCTACATACAGATTGCTCTCAAATATAAAAAAAACACCCAGCAACTTCTGCATGTTATGAGCCTAGAAACAGCCAAGATGGCGGCTCAGGTATTCTCGGGCAGCCTGCAAACAGAAAGGGCCTTGTGACTGTGTTGCTCTGCATTCTTTGATTTCTGACCTTTCCGTGCCCCCAGCTCTGCTGTGTCTGTGCAAAATACAGCAGTAACCCACATCCTGCACTTTATCCCGCTCTCCTCTCCTCAGTAAGTGTGATGCATCTGACCAAAGATGTGCTTAAATAATTAAACAAAGCAAAGGTAAACAACTACACCAATAAATTCAATCTAAAAATATTATTCTAGTACATCAATTTAAAAATAAATAACAAAGGACATAAGTTTCTTTAATTAACGCAAATGTATTGCAAAATAAAGGTTTACATGCAAAGGACTAATTAAGGTCCACATTAAAATGCTTTTATAAGGCATACATGAATCAGGTATGCATTGCCATACAATTTATGGCCTCGGCCATGCTGATACATGCAGTTCATTGGAGCTCAAGATGCGCAGACTCCTCCACATAGCCAAAAAACCTGTTCAAGAACAGCAATACGACTGCTAAAAGGTGTCGGCAGTGGCTTTCTTTTAAAACGTATTTAGAGGTTGGAAAACTGTTCTCTGAATCACACCTAAACCCATTCGATTATCCTAAGTTTTACGTTTTGATCCTAAGTTTTAGGATTTGATCCTAAGTTTTAGGATTTGATCCTAAGTTTTACGTTTTGATCCTAAAATTTAGGAACGAACTTGCGATGATCGTAAGAGCATATACGCATTCGAACGTAGGCTCGTGCGAGTCGGAAATGGCCAAAAAAACAGGAAAAACATCCACCCAAACTTACGATTCTCGATCCGAAATCAATTAACTTTTGCTCTTTGAATCGAGGGGATTGTCTTGCCTTCATTGTGTCCAAATCCTGCTAATTCCAAGGAGCGGACTCTGCATTCCCTGGATGTGGTCAGGGCTCTGAAGTTTTATTTGGTCGCCACTGAGCCTTTCAGGAAATCTGATGCTCTTTTTGTTCTCACTTCTGGACCTAGAAAGGGTTTGCCTCAGGCTAAATCCACTATCAGCAAGTGGATCCGTCAGGCGGTGGTTCAAGCCTATTCTGCTAAGAGAAAGGAACCTCCCTTTAAGATTACTGCTCATTCTACTCATGCTATTGGTGCCTCTTGGGCTTTTCAGCACCAAGCTTCTGTTGAACAAGTTTGCAAGGCCGCTACTTTGTCTTCTGTTCATACTTTTTCTAATTTTTACAAAATTGATGTTAAGGCCTCAACGGATGATGCTTTTGGCCGCAAGGTGCTTCAGGCGGTAGTGATTTGAACTACTGGCCGCTACTCTTTGGGGATCCCACCCTACTCTGGACACTGCTTTTGGATGTCCCAACTGTTATGAATACCAAAGCGGGCCGTGCCATGCAATAAAGAAAAAAGCAATTCTGTGAGTACTCACCTGTAGAATTGTTTTTGTTCTTACATGGCACGGCCCGCTTCTCCCCACCCTTGTTATCGTTATTCTTGGTTGCCTCTTTATGGTGATTGTTCTAAGTCAATTGGGGTCTTTTACCTTTTTCACATTTTTTACTTATTCTCTCCCGGCTTCTTGTCTCACTGCTTGTGTACGCTGGGGAACTCAGGGAGCCGGGACAAGCCACAGCTTTTCTGTAGTACCACTGTGCCACCTACCACTGCTCCACCTTGTGGTGGAATAACCCAACTGTTCTGAATACCGAAGCGGGCCGTGCCATGCAAGAACAAAAGAACAAAAACAATTGTACAGGTGAGTACTCACAGAATTGCTTTTTTGTGATAGGTCAGTTTACATTCGCCCCTATATTATCAGTATAGATTGTAATAGGTGGTTCCGCAGCAGTGCCCCCCAGTGTCTGTGATATATGTTTTTTACAATGTGATGTGTTTGTATATTTTTTGGCTTGTTTCACAATAAAATCTTTAATTATATACATATAATTCTAGTGGTGGCAATTGTGTTGGAGATATTTTGAGGAAACCGTGGGATTCCTCATTTTCTCTGGTTTGTATAACATTGGTGCTAGTTTACGGCCTATATTACTACTGACTGTATGGGCAATCCTAAAGGTTTACCTGGCTTAGCAAATCCAGTTCCCTCTTTGTAAATGAAATAGTGTTGGCTTACCTGCTAAAGAACTGCTTTTGCTGTCTGCTCATTGTTTCCTCCTGCTTTTGGTAACCTTTTGGTAACCTCTAGGATCTAGCCGAGAGAAGGACCTGGGACAGAGATCCCCAACTGGTAGCTCGTGGACCCCTGCAGCGTGGCTCTGTTAGTCCAGAACACTGGTAGATGTCTAGAATATTGCAGAGGGTAGGATAGGGAGGGTTATATGGAACTCATGGTTGGACATTGTAGACTTAGAGAAAAAGGGATTGATTCAGTGAGTAGACAATGAAAGTGAATGGCAAGTCCCTCTCCTAAAAAATAAGTGAGTTTTCCAACCTGGCTCTAAATTGACACCACATAGTTAGTCATTGTTCAGGAAAACTCTAAAGTAGTAGTTCTTAAACTTTTTTATGCCAAGTACCCAATAGAGACAAGAGTACCCCTAAGGGTGGATCATTTATACATTTTACTAAGATAAGTAGGGAATAATGTTTTACTGTTAAAAAATATATATATATACCAGGCCATTAAGACCTCTGCTAATGGGGCACCGCCAAACATTTCCCCATACCGCAGGTTGAGAACCCCTGCTGTAAAGTATTCCCATTGTGTAGGGCTACCATTTTTTTCTTTTTGAAAACAAAGTTATATTGCCAAAGTAATTATAAAAGTTTATCCTGTCCTTTGTGATGAGAGTGGCAGGACTGAGTGATGAAGGGCACACTGTGTGTGGAGGGCTTTATAGTAGCCTACCTATCAACTTGACACAAGTCTCAGGATTCAATTTGTTGTCAGAATCGAGGGGGTGGGGTGCTCGAGGCTGCAAAGAGAAGAAATTCCTCTTCCTTTCTGTGACTGGACAAGGAGAGAGTATGGTACTGGCATCAGGTAAGCTGCCAGGAAAATGACTTCAAGGATTGACTGGTCAATTCCTTTGATGCATCTTCAGGAGGGCAGCAAAGTATGCTGGCTTACCTGTCTCTGCAGTTCCTAGTGCCTTTTCCCAGCCTCCCTGTGCAGTGTCATGTAACACTTTTGTCACATTTTTGGGAGATGCAGAAAATGGAAGTTGGTAAATGTGGTTAGTCGTGGCCTTCTCCACCTGCCTAATTCTGCCATATTAACCTCTGTGGGGCATGGAAATCTGATGTGGGCCGAGTATGTTATGGGGTCTGACTGTACTGTTAATTTAAGCTACAAGGTAAAACAGAAAGCATTTAGGTGGCACATGCAGACTTAAGAATAACAGGATTTACCCATGATTCTTAGCAGTAAACTGAGCTTTAAAAATAATCTCTTGTCACCTCCAGTGGCCAGAAAGAGCCGGCCAGGTGTGCAGTGCTCACAAAAATCTTCTAATATTCACACAGCCATCACATCCCACATGTGGACATGTGTTTCAGGCCTGTGGCCCACTATATTAAACCGGACCTTCAGCATGATTTATTGAAAAAAACAAACTCTTAAAAAACTATTCCCCAGCATCTAAATTAATATATTTTAAGTTTTAAGTCACTTACTTATTATTCTTTCCCCCCACTTGGCTGCAACTCTGTTCAGGGCTCTAGGATACGGGCACCACCATCTTGCCTCAGAAGCATCACATACTGAGGAGATGACAGAGGGATAAAGTGCAGGGGGTGGGTTATAGCTGTGCTTTGCACAGACAGAGCAGAGCTGGACAGCAATCCCAGAATGCAGAGCGTCAGAAGACACTGCCTGATGCTCCATGAGCCGCCATTTTGGATGTTTAAAGGCTCATAACATGCAGTAGATGCAGGGAGAATGTGGGCAATTTGTATGTACAGGGTGTGGGAAACACATAAGATATGCTCTTATTCAGGGTAAAGGTCCGCTTTAAGCCTAACATGGGTCTCTCTCTAAGTGACTTGCCCCCACAGTTTCAGTGCTCCTAAGCCATCACTTTCAGTCATGTGCTAACGAGGGGCAGTAACCACAGAAAATGTGTCCACAGATAAGCAGTGTAAATATTAGAAGATATACTCTCTTTCTTGGCAGTTGAGGTGCATAGATTAAACGATTATTTACATGGCTCCACCTACTGCACAGGATCATGGGTAAATCTAGTTATTTTAAGAAAGTACTCTTTACTATTTTAACACATTAAAAGTAAGTGCAGAGGTAACTGCAATACACAAGTGTATTCTGTTGTGCACTTTGTGGCACTCCCAATACGTCAGGGCTGGGCAAGATGTCTAAATGTAAATATTTTAATGGCACAAATTTCTAAGCAAAAAAATGAAGAAAAAAAAATTTAAAGAAATGTTGAGGGGAAGAAATCATTCTAGTGAATCCCCCCCCCCCCATATAGCAGAAATAAATAAATGATGGCAAAGCCAATTTTCATAGTTTTGCTCAGTTACATCATCTTTGTTTATCAATATTGGTAAACTGAAGATCATATAACGGCATATTGTGGGCATTTGTGTGTTTACCTACCGGCACTACCAGGTGGTTCCTATTCATTTTATAGCAGATTAATCACAAAGAGTTGTAGCCGAGAGCTCAGCAGAGGCAATTATCCATGCAGCGTTTATGTGCTTAGATGACGCAATTGAATACGTGTGTGGGTTTGGGCCCCGGGATTGAGGATTTTGATAAATAATAATGGTATGCAAAAAATAAAATCTTCATTTTCAAACTGTATAATAATAATATGGCCTATTATTTTTTAATTTTACAGCTTTTAAATCGGAAGGATAAAACCACCTTCGAGAGGCTCAACTACCTGCTTTCAAAGGAAGATAATTACAAGCGCACCCGAGAGTATATCCGAAATCAGAAGATGGTTGCCATGATTCCATACTTAGGTGAGTGATGGCGCAGGCTGACTCATGTTCAGTTCTACATTTGGAAGTATGGATTTTCCGCGCATAGTAAAATGATCTATCGAACTGTGTCGTGTATAGTTTTTGTAATAACAGTTTGGTCCGTCTCCATGTACTCTGGTGTCTGGTTTTATATTTTATTGCTGGACCACCATTTGTAATTTGGCCTAAATGTACAGTACAGAATTCTATTGACTCGGCTTGTTTCATTGGGCCGCAAGTTTGTTTCCTGATATTGCAAAAGGAGTGATAGTGGGTCTCACGTGTGGCTGCTGGTATTACCAAAGCAGAGCCAAGTATGGCTGCTGATATTAACAAAGGAGCCCCATGTGTGGATGCTGATATTACCAAAGCAGAGCCAGGTATGGCTGCTGATATTAGCAAAGGAGCTGCAAGTGTGGCTGCTGATTTTACCAAAGCAGAGCCAAGTATGGCTGCTGATATTACCAAAATGGGTCCAAAAAGCCCCATGTTTGGCTGCTGATATTACCAAAGCAGAGCCAAGTGTGGTTGTTAATATTAGCAAAGTAGCCCCATGTGTGGTTGCTGATATTACCAAAGAGAGCCAAGTATGGCTGCTGATATTAGCAAAGGAGCCCCATGTGTGGCTGCTGATATTACCAAAGCAGAGCCAAGTGTGGCTGCTGATATTAGCAAAGTAGCCCCATGTGTGGTTGCTGATATTACCAAAGAGAGCCAAGTGTGGCTGCTGATATTAGCAAAGTAGCCCCATGTGTGGTTGCTGATATTACCAAAGAGAGCCAAGTATGGCTGCTGATATTAGCAAAGGAGCCCCATGTGTGGCTGCTGATATTACCAAAGCAGAGCCAAGTGTGGCTGCTGATATTAGCAAAGTAGCCCCATGTGTGGTTGCTGATAATACCAAAGAGAGCCAAGTGTGGCTGTTGATATTTGCAAAGGAGCCCACATGTGGCTGCTAATATTATGAAAGTGGGGCCTAGAGTGGCTTTTGATATTGCAGAAGTAGTGATAGTGAGGTGGGCCTCGTGTGGTGTCATGGTTTTTGACTAGTTGAGTGCTGCCAGCTGTGATGAGCCAACTTTTACTGTGACATTGCAAATAAGCGCATGATCCCCTCCCTCTGGAAACTGACCAGCAGGGCACTACTTCAATGACCCCAAGCACACCTCCAACACAACCACTGCCTTGCTAAAGAAACTGGGAGTAAGAGTGCTGGACTGGCCAAACATGTCTCCAGACAGGAGTGCAAGGTCTCTAACATCCACCAGCTTCTTGATGGCATCATGGAGGAGTGGAATAGGATTCCAGAGGCAACGTCATGCCCAAGAGCGTTAAGGCAGTGCTGGAAAAAACTGGGGGACCACAAAAAATATTGACACTTAGGGCACAGTTTGCCCATTTTCACCTAGGGGTTTACTTTTGTTGCTATACACTGACTACTTTACATTGTATCTAAGTGTCATATCTTCAGTATCTTCTCATAAAAAGTTATAATATCACATTTACAAAAAAGTGGGGGTGTAATCACTTTTACTAAAAAGATACTAAAAAGATAAGAGATACTAAAAAGCTTGCCACATTTGCTCATTCCCCCTCCCAAACCCCCCCCCCCCACGTTTCACTTCCAGTCTGGTCAGGAGTAAAAAAATAGTAATGTCATAGGCCTGTAATGGTAAGCAGCCAGCATTAATCCCGCCTCCTACATTGCAATGAATGGTGTGTGTGTGCTGCGTGGCATTAACTAGTCATGTCCTCCTCTGCCATTTTGGATCAGAGAGGACCGGTGGAGCGCTTGTTCACCGCTCTCAGTAAGTTTAATAACACTGGGTTTGGGGCTATAGGGCTGCACTGCACAAAAGATGAATATAGCTGTTTTTTTTTGTTTTTCTAGACGATTCAACAGTGTCTGACATCTTGATTTTCTTGGGTGCTGATGGTCTACTGCACGCTTTTCAAGTCCTTTTTTTCCCCTTGTGTGTAACTTGGCCTCCTCTACCCGAGGGCCAGCATGTTGGGCCCCACCCTAATAACTGAAAGCATATATTTTGTATATAATATATAATTACAACCAATGAATATGGGACCTGACCTGGATGTTTCCTGAGCACAATGTTAGAGAAGATTTTAGACTTATACTACAAAAGACTTGCCAAAGACATCCAGTAATAGTAGTGTAACAACTGTAAAGTGACATGTATCTGCTAATAAAAGGGAAAGTGGGGTGAGTTTTAAAAGGTACTTTGACAATGTCATAAAGTCTGCTTGTACTATGTGTACATTGTGTCATCACTGCTTCCTGCATGTGCTGGGTTCTCATCCTTTCAGGTTTTTACATTAAAGGGGGGGGGGGGGGTTGGGTTTATTAGTAAGAAGAACATCGTCCAGTGTCAGCAATGTCGATTTTTCCGGCCTGAAAGTCATTGTGGTTTCGTACAAGTTATTTTAGTACATGCCATTCCTAGGCTGGACTGAATCCGCTTGTCTCAGAGCACTATTATGAAGTGGGGTGTTTCAGCACCCCTTCAAAGAAAAATAAAATGTAGCTTTTCATTTGCCATCTAATTTCCCATAAATATTATATTTCGGTGAAAGCCATGCATCATATGGTGCCCCCAGCTTCACGTTTCGGGTAAATATACCCCGTTTCTGTGTCTAACGGACCAATCGCACCCTAGTTGAGGCATTGGCAGCTGTGTAAGTCAACATCCTTGTCTCTGGTGATCACAGCTTTGTAAATATAACAATACTGTGTGGGCGTAGAAGCCAAACCCTTTCTGATTGAACGCTCTCATCCCACTTAATGCAGCAAGAAAATTGCTTACCCCATCAGATCTTTTTTTCCACCTTATAAACCATTACTACAGCTAAATAAAATAACTCTGTTCAATGGCGACATCGGGGTCACAGTGCGTACTGATATCTGTAGTCACAAAAACTGACATCAGTGCCACTGGTGGTTATGTTTGGCATCAGTGCTGGAGTGTATGCTGGTATCATTGGTTATCGCTCCATTAGAATACAGCAGTTGGTGCTGCATAGAGTCATGATTAAGATCTACGTGGACATAATTCATTCATCATAGTTTTATAAAGCTGGATCCACGCACCCGCTCTTCAATGAGCAATGGATGACTAAACAGTTTGTCAGTTTTTTTTTATATTCTTGTAAATAACTGGTTTCATTAAAGCAGCGGTTTTGTCCTGGAACTGTTTCTTGGGGTTTCCTAGATTATAAGCTTCCATTCTGGTGAAACTGCAATCTCAGCTCGATTATGGCGTTGTCCGTAACATGGAGTGGTGCTGTAAATTATACCTCCCGGGCCTGAAGGACCACACAATTCTTGTCCTGTTTCCCAATTCCTTTCCTTTGTTTACGCTTTCAAGGTTTATGTGTATATAGCGGTTAGAGATGGAGAATATCTCTCATCCCAACCAAAGTTTAGAGGCTGGGGCTAGTATAATTGTGGGTGTTTCATTGGTGTCTTAGCCTCTGTGACTATGATGAGTAATTCATCAGTGCAGTCATATTCTTAGTATACAGTACGTCCTGCTCCATATAGAATACTTACATTCGGGTACTACTCCGCCAGATGGCGCTGGACTGCAGAGACATCGAAAATAGGCTCCTCCTGGCCCCTCAAATACCCAGGGACCTCCCACAATCCCCAGATTTTCTCTGCAGTCTGGACTGCGAAGGACAAGAAGATGGCTCTCTCTACTCGCAGGTGAGCGGGGCTATTAGCCTGCGGCCCTGTTGGACTATTCCCACCCGTTCCATCAGTAATTGCCTCCCAGCCTTGGCTGCGCTGGTCGGGTGATGGTAGGCAGGACCACTGTTAGGTGCTTAGGAGCGCTGCTCCACCGCAATCCCCCACCAAAGGGTAGGTGGTACAGGCATATGGTGAGCCTCTCGCACTATTGCCCCTTGCCCCTGTCTATCGGTGGGCCATATGTTAAATGGCTGCTGGCCTCCCTCATTCTCCTTGTAGCATTCGGGGGAAAAGAGGGGGGGTGTGTATGTATATATGTGTATTGGCTTATGCTTCATTACATTATGCCTTGTGTCAGCCGCCACGCTGACTTGTATTACTTTTATTATACTTGAAATTGCAGACGCCGCGCGCTTTTTTCCAGTGTTCCGCGCTTGGCGGCGGCGTTACCTCAGGTGCCGGTGCGCCGTCATTGGCTGCTGGTTTCGTGTTGGCTTCGCGTTCTTCGGGGGGGCGGGGCCTGTCTCTCCCGGCCCTCTATTAGTTGTTTAACTTGTGAGGCCTAGTGTAATTACTCCCACTTCCCTAGTGAGTTATTGGGGCATCCCGGGTTGCTGTATAGCGTTAATCCCTATCGGCCTATTGTGCCGCTATAATCACCATATGGAGGCATCTCAGGATAATGTGACCGGGGTTCCTTCGGGACAAGCCCGGCTGTGTGTAGCTTGTGGGGAGTCTCATGTTGACGCTGACAAGGCGCGGGTCTGTGTACCCTGTGCCAAACAGGTGCTTGAATTGCAATCTGGTCTTCCAGTGGCTGACTCTCCTACTCCCCCAAGCTTAAATCTCACTCCCATTGAATTGCATACAAGTGGGGATTCGCAGCCTGATGTGTCTTCTAGACTGGCTAGTGTTGAGAAGTTAATTGCTAATACCTTGGCGCGTAAGGCCCCTGCAAAAAAGCGGCACTTAACGCCTGATGTCACTCTTTTCCCTATGGAATCTGATGAGTTTTTGCATCTATGTGGCTATACCCCTTTGGAGGAAGGGGAGCTATTCTCCAATTCAGGGTCATCTGATGAGAGGCCCAGCGGTCATGACGAGTCTGGCTCTGACCCCTGGGCCCCGGATGATACTGATAGATTGCTGGCCCAGATTTTTGAGGTTCTGTCCATTTCTCCCCCTGTTGCGGCTCCCAGGCAAAAGGGGGAACTTTTTCATACTGCTAAGTCACGCTTGGAATTTCCTGAGCAAGCACATTTCAGTAACCTTGTGCTCAAGGAATGGGAACGTCCCAGTAGACTTCCAATGTACCTAAGAGTTGGGATAGGAAGTATCCCTTTCCTACTGATGTGGTAAAGTGTTGGTCATCCCCTCCCAAAGTGGATGCCCCGGTCCTAGGGTTATCTAACACCTCTGTCATGCACTCCCCTGACTCTACTACCCTGCGGGATACTGAGGACCGGCGCATTGACCAACTGGCGTCCCATGCCTTTGCATGTGTGGGGACGGCGCTGAGCCCGGTCTGTGCCTCGGCCATTATGGCTGTGGCTATTAGGACCCTGCTCAAAAGTATCCTTGATAGTGCCCCTGATGATTTGCCTTGTGAGGTGTGTAATGCACTCTCCAGTTGTGATGTTTTTATAAATTTTGTCCTCTCTGCCTTGGATGACACCATTAGAATGTGTGCCAGATCATCTGCCCTTGTGGTGGCTATACGCCGCTCGGTTTGGCTGCGCCAGTGGGCTGCTGACAACGCTGCCAAAAAGGCCCTCACTGGTTTTCCCTTCAAAGGACTACGCCTGTTTGGGGACAGCCTGGACCTTTTTGCTAAGGGAGGCAGGTTACCCCAGCACAGGCGGCAGTCTCGGCCCTTTCTGGGTCAGGGCTCCTTTTCCTCCCCCTACCGTGGTGCTAGACAAGGGAGGGGGTTTCCTTTACTGGGGCCCGGGGAGACTTCTGGGGTAGGGGCAGAGGACGTGGACGTCCTGGCTCCTCCTGGGGCCCCAAGCTTAAGTCCTCTCCCAAGCCCCCTCACGCATGATGGGGCGTCCTCACCCATCCGGGTGGGGGGACGGCTTCAGCATTTTGCTCATGTCTGGAGGCTTCATGTCTCAGACCGGTGAATTCAGGAGGTAGCGTCCTCCGGTTACAAGATAGAGTTTACTGCCTGGCCGCCCCCAAGATTCATCAGATCCCGGATTCCTCAGGACCCTGTGTCAGTGCAGGCAGTGCAAAGCCTCCTGGAGTTGGGGGTCATCTGCGAAGTCCCTTTAAGAGAAAAAGGCAAGGGCTTCTATTCCAACCTCTTCACAGTGCCCAAAAAAGATGGGTCAGTCAGGCCCATCCTGGACTTAAAGATCCTCAACAAATTTGTCAGGAGCAGGCGCTTTCGCATGGAAACTCTGCGCTCTGCCATCAGTTCCCTGCGCCCAGGGGATTTCATGACCTCTGTGGACATCAAAGATGCTTACCTTCATATTCCTGTATTTCCAGGTCATCAAAGGTTCCTCAGGTTCGCTCTAGAGGGTCAACACTACCAATTTGCAGCATTGCCCTTTGGTCTCACTTCAGCTCCCAGGGTGTTCACCAAGGTGCTGGCAGGAGTGATATCTCTGCTCAGGCTTCAGGGCATCCGGGTGCTGCCTTATCTGGACGACATTCTCATCACCTCCCAGTCTCTACATCAGGCAGAATTGGATACTCAGCTGGTGGTGTCCACTCTGGAGTCATTTGGATGGGTGATCAACCACCCCAAGTCCTCTCTGTCCCCCTCCTTGGTGACTCCATTCCTGGGAATGAATCTGGATACAGTTCAGGCAAGGATTTTTCTTCCTCAACAGAAGGTGGACAGTCTGATTGCGCAGGTCCAGTTCCTGCTATCTTGTCATCATCCCTCTATCAGGCATGGGATGCAGCTGGTGGGCCTGATGGTGGCGTGCTTCGAGGCGGTCCCTTATGCTCAGTTCCACTTGAGGCCTCTGCAACTCCACCTCTTGTCAGTATGGGACAAGGACCCATCATCCCTGGACCGGGTCTGTGCGCTTTCCCCCCTGGTCAGGCGGTCCCTTTCATGGTGGCTGGACCCCAGGAACCTGTTGGGGGGCAAATCCTTTGTGACCCCCTCCTGGGAGATGGTCACCACGGATGCCAGTCTGTCAGGTTGGGGGGGTTTCTGGAAGTCCCTGCGGTTCCGAGGGAGGTGGGGCCCTCAGGAGGCCCACACACCTATCAACGTCTTGGAGCTGCGGGCGATCAGGTTAGTTCTGGCTCAGTTGACTCCTCGCCTTTGGGGCCTGCCTGTTCAGGTGCGCTCGGACAACCAGACGGCAGTTGCCTACATCAATCATCAGGGAGGGGCCCGGAGCAAGAGGGCCCTCCAGGAAGTGTCTCTGATCCTGACCTGGGCGGAGGCCAATGTTCCCTGCATATCAGCTGTGTACATCCCAGGGGCAGAAAATCTCCTGGCAGATTCTCTGAGCAGGGGGACCTCTCGTCAGGGAGAATGGTCCCTCTGCAACAAGAGCCTATAAGCTTAACCATAGAGTTCCCCAGTGTTTCCCCTGCAGTGGACTGCGAAGTTAGCAGATGGCTCTCTCTCTTGCGCAGGTGAGCGGGGCAACCAAGCCTGCGGCCCTGCAAGTCTTTCCATCCGTTTCTAGACCCTCACTGCCTCCCAGCCTTGGCTGACAGATCATGTGAAGGTAGAAGAGCACAAGGTCAAGTGCTCCTGGAGCGCAGCTCCAAGCCGCAGACTCTGTAACACAAAGGGTAGCCGGCCATACGCTTTATGGTGAGCCTTTTTAGGGATGCTGAGTTTCTATTCTAGCTTCTGAGGGGGTAAGTAGTGGGGACTGTGTCCCCTCATTTTCCTTTGAGAACTTCCTAACAAGTTGTCTGCGGTGCTCAAGGGTTTGGATAAAAGGTATCCCTTTCCCGTTCATCTTGTTAAGAGGTGGTCATTTCCCCCCTGAAGTGGACGCTCCCGTGCTAGGCTTGTCTAATACTTCGGTCATGCCTTCCCCTGACACTACCACTCTGAGGGATGGAGAGGACCGGCGCATGGATCAAGTGGCCTGCAATGCTTTTACCTGTGTGGGGGCTGGCCTGCGCCCTGTATGTGCTGCCGCCATTACTGCTATTGCCCTTAAGAAACTGCTTAAGCGTATCATTGATGGCACAACAGCTGGTGGTGTGGGGGAGAAATATAGGACTTTGCACTGATTTTGTGTCCTTTATCCTTACTGCTATAGATGATGCTGTGCGGCTGTATGGAAGGACCTCTGCGCTCTTGGTGGCTATGCGCCGCTTTGTCTGGTTGCGCCAGTGGGCAGCTAACGCTGCGGCTAAGAAAGTTCTCACTGGTCTCCCCTTCACGGGGCTGCGGCTATTTGGGGAACGTCTTGATGTTCTAGCCAAGGATGGGGGGCTGTCTCAGCGTAGGAGGCAGTCTCGGCCCTTTCAGGGGGCCTCTGTCCCCCTCCCTTCCTTTCGCATTCCCAGACGGGGCAGTGGCTCCCTCCTTTCCAGTGGTCGCAGAGATTCTTGGGGCCGTGGCCATCCCGGTCTCTCCTGGAATCCAAACCCTCTGCTAAGCCCCCTCAGGCATGAAGGGGCGCCCTCACCCATCCGGGTGGGGGGACGGCTTCGGCTCTTTGCTCACGTCTGGAGGCTTCATGTCTCAGACTGGTGGATTCAGGAGGTAGTGTCCTCCAGTTACAAGATAGAGTTTGCTGCCTGCCCCCCCAAGATTCATCAGATCCCAGATGTCTTTAAACCCCCTGTCCGCTCAGGGGTTGCTTCTGGCGGTTCATTGCCTGTTAGAGCCCGAAGTCATGTTTGGTGCCTCATCAAGAAAGAGGTCAGGGGTACTCTTCCAATCTTTTCACGGTCCCCAAAAAGGACAGCTCTCTGAGGCCCATTCTGGATCTGAAGGGCCTCAACAAATTTGTCAGATTCAAGCTTTTTCGCATGGAGACGCTGCACTCTGCTGTCAGTACCCTTCGCCTGGGCAACTTCATGACCACTGTGGACATCAAGGATGCTTATCTTCATGTGCCTATCTTCCCAGGTCATCAGAGATTTCTAAGGTTCGAGCTGCAGGATCAGTATTACTATTTTGTGGCTCTACCCTCGGCACCTCGGGTGTTCACCAAGGTGCTGGCGGGAGTGATGGGTCTGAACTAGGGCATCCGCATCATTCCTTACCTGGACGACATCCTGATTGTGGCCGAGTCTTTTCCTCAGGCCGAGCGGGACACTCAAATGGTGACATACACTCTGGAGTCTTTCGGGTGGGTGATCAATTATCCCAAGTCTTATCTGTCCCCGTCATTGGTGAGGACCTTTCTGGGCATGACATTGGATACCTCTCAGGTCAAGGTTTTCCTTCCTCAGCAGAAGGTGGAGGGTCTTCAGCTGCAGGCTCGGGCTCTGCTGTCGTGTCCTCATCGCTCCATCTGTCAGGGGATGCAGTTGGTGGGCCTGATGGTGTCCTGCTTCTAGGTAGTCCCCTTTGCTCATTTTCACATGAGAGCTCTTCAGTTGCACCTCTTGTCAGTTTGGGATCGGGACCCTGTGTCCCTGGATCAGGAATTTGTTCGGTCTCCCCTGGCCAGACAGTCTCTCTCGTGGTGGCTGGACTCAAGGAACCTTGAAACGGAACCTTGAAACGGAAAAGTCACGCTGGAAAATGACATCCTCGTATTCGTAATCTGCCGTACGAACGGATGGAAACTTTACAGAAGGATTGCAATGCATGCATAGAATCGCTCGCACACTCATACGAGAGCGGAAACATTTAAAAAAAAGAAAAACAGATCGGCACTAAAACGGAAGTATTTTTTTGTCTCTCTGAATCAAGCCTATTGTCTTGCCTTCATTGTGTCCGAATCCTGCTAATTCCAAGGAGCGGACTCTGCATTCCCTGGATGTGGTCAGGGATGTGGTTTTATTTGGTCGCCACTGAGCCTTTCAGGAAGTCTGATGCTCTTTTTGTTATCACTTCTGGACCTAGAAAGGGTTTGCCTTCGGCTAAATCCGCTATCAGCAAGTGGATCCGTCAGGCGGTGGTTCAAGCCTATTCTGCTAAGGGAAAGGAACTTCCCTTTAGGATTACTGCTCATTCCACTTGTGCTGTTGGTGCCTCTTGGGCTTTTCAGCACCAAGCTTCTGTTGAACAAGTTTGCAAGGCCGCTACTCGGTCTTCTGTTCATACTTTTTCAAAGTTTTACAAGGTTGATGTTAAGGCCTCAGTGGATGCTGCTTTTGGCCGCAAGGTGCTTCAGGCGGTAGTGACTTGAACTACTGGCCGTTACTCTTTGGGGCAAGCCACAGCTTTTCTGCAGTACCACTGCGCCACCTTGTGGCGGAATAACCCAACTGTTATGAATACCGAAGCGGGCTGTGCCATGCAAGAATAAAAACAATTCTACAGGTGAGTACCCACAGAATTGCTTTTTTGTTCTCCTTCAGCTTTGACAATTAGTGGACTGGCATTCTATTGCTTGCCCACCTAACTCATAGTTTCTATGAAATGGGAGTTTTGTTGTTTTTTTTCTGGTCCCTGAATTGAGATATTTTTGCATTCATTGTTAAAGCTTCAGTTTGCAGGATTTTCTCCAACCATTTAACAATTGAACAGTTATTTATGAGGCGTAATTTATGTTGGTTTATATAAATAATCATTTGCAAATGATAACCAGGCCTCTGTGGTTTTAGGAGTGATGTATTGAAAGAATTATGTTGTACAAAAGTTTCCAAACTCCTGTTCAGTTTATCTGAAAATATCTACATGATGAATCAGAGTTTTACATCTGGCTTCGGGCATACTTCGTCAACATCAACACATCTTGGTTACCCTCCTGGATATAAATAAATCATTAGAGCAAACAAAGGGGAAATTGCACAGACAATGGGGAATTAATTCTGTATCATCTGACCAGGGCCATCTGGAAAATGTCACCCAAACATTTGGGAACATTTGGAGCAGGGGCTTAACCTACAGTTGCCGCAGAAGTGGCACGATTTCACATCTGCTGATTTTTAAAAGCCATTCTTCACCATGTCCAGGAAGACCACACATTTATTACATTGCATCTTTCTATCCAAGTAAATTCCTTAAAGCCTAGATTGGGACCAGATCACCTTTTCTCTATTGCAAAAAACATACATACAAACATATACAATTCTGGTAAGTTTTACAAGGCTCCTCTAGCTGCATAAGTCTATATAGTTCTGATTTGCTACTGAAAGCACATGTTTAGGACATAAGTGTGTAGTGTTTCTGTGTCTACACATCGTTGGGCATGCAATATACCCTTCTGAACCTCTTGAGTGGAAATTGCCTTTTTTCACTCACTCTGTATGGCAACATACAGGCCTTTATTTTTAATGTAGGTGATTAAGACTGAGTGATCCTTGTGCTAGGGATGATGAGTCGCTTAGATCTTCTTCCTGCTTGCAGTGACTATAGCACTTTGGAAACATATTTTACATGTCTCCGTCTTATATATGCACAGCTGAGAAGTGATCCTTAACATTTGGCTGGGTGGCACAAAACTATTTAAATTGCCCAGGTGAGCCTGTCCACAATTCTAATTTGCATCTGTCACTATACACAAGCTTTTAGCTATTTGACAGCAGTAAGTGTGAATAAGCCCAGGATGTCTAGGAATCTAGTCAACATCCCTTTATATCAGGATGACCTGTTTTGCCCTTTTTAGCAGGAGAGATCACTTAATAGGACTGTCCAGACATGAACATAAAAAAAGCTATACTCATCAAGCTTTGCCATCCCCCCCTTTATTGCAATCAATAGAATGGTGGGTAGAGGGGAAGACTTGCCTTGAAGGAGGTGGCCATTCTCCTGCACCGCATTCCAGAATGTTGATTGGTGCTCTGTGTTGTGGATTACGTTCTGGTGAGTTCCAAGTCACAAGCCAGTATGTGGAGAGACCCATGTTAGGCTTAATATAGGGGGGCTAAAGAGACCAAATAAACTCTACTCAGGTAAAGGAAAAGAGGAGCTTTCCTAAAATAGAAAGTATTTGCACAGTACCCAATACAAGGACAGATAGCATTACCCATCAATCCTTGCAGCAGGCGGAGCTATGCAAATTATCTTTTTATGTCTCTGTGCCATCCAAGGCCCTTAGAAACGCTAAGGGTGCAATGCCAAGGATTAAAACATAGAAACATAGAAGGTTGACGGCAGAAGGAGAGCATACGCTCCATCTAGTCTGCCATTATGTGTATACTGTATTTGCTCTTTATCTTAGGATAGATGTGTGTTTATCCCAGGCATATTTAAATTCAGTGTTTCTGTAAAATAATATTTTCTAACATTGCTCCTGATCTTCCCCCGACTAGCTTCAGATCATCCCCCTTTCTCCCTTCTTTCCTCTAGACTGTACAGATTAAGTTCTTTAAGGCTCTCCGGATAAGTTTTAAGTTTAAGTCCTACCATCTTTGTTGCTCACCTTTGGACCCTTTCTATTTGAATAATGTCTTTTTGTAGGTAAGGTCTCCAGGACTGCACACAGTATTCTAGATGTGGCCTCACCAGGGCTCTATACAGTGGCATTTGCACAGTACCCAATACAAGGGCAGATAGCATTACCCATCAATCCTTGCAGCAGACGGAGCATCCTTGCCCCCACAGCTGTTCCATCTCTGGAGCAGGATGGAACAGCTGTGGAGGCATAAAGTTTAGTATAGAACTTTAACAATGATTGCAGGCAGGATTTATGTCACAGGCCATTAGCTAGGACTGATAGCTGTTTTCTGTCACATTAGAATAAAATTACCCCCACTCGCCAACTAATGGAAGTCTCAGAGAGAAACACTTGTTACTTTTCTCTGCGGAGCACAAAATTTTACTCAGTACACTGAGCACTATTTATAATTTGCGTACAGAAGAACATTCCTACAAGTCATTTCTACTAAATAATTGCAAATCCAGCCAGGAAAGAAGGACACAAACTCATAAACACAGACCCAGGTAGAGTGAACAGGAGAATGGAAACAACTTGTAGCATCTGCCTGCTGTGTACTGGACAGAAGTCCATCTGGGGTACACTGAGTGGCTCTTCTAACTGGAAAGCTCTTGGATTTATTTTACTTTTTTCCTGGCGTGACTCTGCTTTATGCTTCTGTTTCAGCTCACAGAAACCTTTTACAACCCCTCCGAAAAAAGTTAAGAGACCTCTGTAGAGCTTTCGGGAGAAATTGTATCTGCATCCCGTAATCCTGATATGCTGCTTGGCCTAAGGTGTCGCAAAGAATCCCTCAGAAATATTCTATCCCTAGTTGACCTGCCTAGCTCAAACCTGCAAGCATGGTATTTTTAGAAGAAAAAAAAAAACAGGGAAAGTTTGCCAAGAATAAAGAAACTTTCCACAGAAGTCAGGCCTTTAGGGATGTGAAATTTAAGTAATTTGTGACAGAAGGAAGATTTTCAAATCTTGTTGAAGGGGGTTAAGGTTGGTGGAAAGGATTTTTTCCAACATACTTCGTTTGTTTTAATCTCGAAAATGTATCTCATCCCAGTGAAAGGGGATCAGAAAAATATGCTTTCTGATTACTCTTTAGCTATGTTTATACTTAATGGTGCTACACGATTGTGATTTGCAATGCAGTGCACCACAACACTTTGAAACCCTGTCCATGTCCTATGTGTCATATGGGCCCTTTCACACATGCAAGCAGGACCTAGTCACAGCTCCACATCTCCTGAAGTGTGAAAGGGTCAACACACTGACATGGGCCTTAGGCTATGTTCACACCTATGCATTGCAACCCAGCTGCAATTTGACACTGCAAAATGCAGCACAAAATGCAACCCAAACTGTGTTTTGATCTTTGCCATTGCAGCTCCATGGAATAGAACTGGAGAGGATACACTTTAGCACTTATTTGACAGATTTTGTACAATAAAATGAAACTCAGAAACGCAGAGGAACCCAGATAGGGTTCAACATAGTCTTAAAAATAAAAGAGCCGATGGCAGTCCCCCCAAAGGGTTAACAACAATGTAATATCCTCAGCATGCACAGAATTTAAATGTTATATAGAATACAAGTAATGCACTTTGATAAAAACAGTATTTTCTTTTTTATTGACAATTTTTTACAACAAGGAGTTGGCAGTACAGGAAACTAAAACTGCATTTCTTATAAAACCTGTAATAAAAACAATACAGCTACAACAATGGTGTGTTTTCTCTGGCACACAAGTAGGCCGTGAGCAAGTCAAAGTGCAATCTGGCAAAATTCTAATCTTAGCGCCATGTGACCAGTTTGTGCTGCCTCCACTGGTCGCCAGTGAGTGGGCATCCAGCATGGTACATGCCCTTTAACATAATGTCTTTCCAGTATTCAAGACCCTAAAGCAAATTTAAAAAGCAATATTGCGTTTATAGCAGTGATAAGCCTGGACTGCTGTGTCCTCCACCTAGCCATCGCCATTTGGTGCTGCCATTTTCCCTCCTTCTTTGTTGTAATTGGAGGTAGCCCTCTAGTACCCACAAAAAGCACAGTGGCAGGGAAGTAGCTGCAGTC
Source organism: Gastrophryne carolinensis (assembly GCA_027917425.1). Classification (NCBI taxonomy): domain Eukaryota; kingdom Metazoa; phylum Chordata; class Amphibia; order Anura; family Microhylidae; genus Gastrophryne; species Gastrophryne carolinensis. The sequence continues at coordinate 166,865,020 of CM051235.1, read as the reverse complement.
AGAGGACCTAATTGTATTCTCAGAAATTATCTAGCAAAGTAGATGGGGTAATTTTGTTTGGTAAGTTGGATAATTACCATAGGTATAAGTATCTAGGTCTATCATCGACCTTGTAAAAGGGCTACATTACCAAGGTCTATTTGTTCTGCTGTGCTGCTGCTGTTGTTCTGCTGTTGTGAGTGCAGCCAGACCTGAGCAGAACAAATGGGGTTATGGTCGACTCGCTCTTAAAAGGGAGGGGGTGGTAGACCCTGGGGATCGCCAAAAAATCTCACCTTTCCAAGGGCTCCCATGGGTTAAGAGGGGATATGTGGATTCGCACTGGACCAGGAAGCTTTTTTATTTAGTGATCTAGAAAAAGATTCTACAGTTTCCAAATGTAGGGAAAATCTTTAGGTCATGGTTGTGGGGGGGGGGGGGGCTTGTAGTAGACCTTTTGTTACATTAGGATCACTTTTAGGAAAAAGGATTTTCCCCATTGTGGTGAATGGCAGACTGGCATTCGCTGATTACCATGGCATTCTAGACAAGTATGTGTTAGTTGTGACAGTTATTTTTTAGGGTGTAGAGGAGTCATGTCAAAAAATTTTGCCCAGTGGTACTTGTGACTCAGAAAATGTGGGCTTCCAGGTTAAGCCAAAGCATTAGAGAGCGATAGGGTTGGTGGCGCTTTGAGATAGTGGGACAGAAGGGAAAAGAACATAAGCTTCACCTTGAAGATAAATCCCTTTACCATTTTGCATTGTGAATCCTACTGACATCCAGTGCCCCAAGACCCCAGGAAGCCGTTTTAGTGACTGCTGTACATGAGCACAAGTATTTTTTAAAGTCTTTTTGGACTCTGAGAACACAATGACCAAGAACTAACGCGTTGTTTCTGTAAGCTTTTTCTATTCTTATATTTATTACAGATACCATTAAAACTTTAAATATGAATACTGCTCGGCACCCATCATTTGCCTGCAAAAGTGGATACCTTGATTTGTTATTTGGTTCTGATAATCCTTTTAGGTGAACATTTTGGCTGTATGGAAGTCAAGTAGAAAGCTGCTAAGAGCAAGTTTATCAATTGACGTGTACGTTACGTAGTTGGATAAACTTAAAAATTTATATTTACATATTTATCACAAAACTGTACAGGTATAACTTTGTGTTATATTTAAATGCACCAGGAATTGTTTATAAAGGAATAGGAGAAGGCATGTTGCCTGTATGAAGCAGCTGGTCTGTCGCTATTTTGCTGGCAAAAAAAAAACTACATAACCAGAAAAATGTGGGGCAGGCATTGGATGAACCATTGTGGCCAATTTCCTCTAATAGGGAGCAACTTCATAGACAAACATTTTCTGTAAACCTATGAAAGGGTCAGTACACTGACATGGGCCTTAGGCTATGTTCACACCTATGCATTTCAACCTAGTCGCCTTTCAACCAGGCTGCCTTTCAAAAAATTGGTTCCTTGTGAGTGGTGCTAGACTCAAGCTTAAAACTTGGGAAGGCGGCAGCCACTTTACCATGTTTAGAATTACCGTACCCTTCTAAAGCAACTTCCACAGAGGAACTGTTTATGCTGAGCTTCAAGAAGTGTCTTTCTCTAGCCAAGCACACAAATATGAGACGTACAATTCCAAGCATCATGTGGGATGGTGCACTGCCACATTGCCATCATTCTTTGGATTGGCACCCTATCAATGGCAAGTAAGGAACCAATTTAGGTTTGGAGAATCAGCCAGTTGAGCTCCTGCTCCATTCTAATCCCAGATAATGGCACTCATTTTAGCTGTAAAGCTCCACCTCCATTTATTGCCATTGTCGTGTGGCAGTACCATTGCCATACCTATGAAATGGCTGATCGCCTGCCAGCAAAGAAAAACTGAACTGTGAGCTACTAACTTTGTGACATTAGTTTTGAGAGGATCCTTTTCTAATATGGCTTGACAATAGGTCCCCCCGCCCAAAGCCTAGTCAAGGGAGAGAGAACTTGACTGACCCTTACAGTCCAGATCTCAATCCTATCCAGCTTATCCAGTACCTGACCCTCTCCTAAATGCCCAACACCAGTGCCCGTCCTTGCTCTTGTGAACACAATCAAACCCTTGCACCTCACTGTTACAAAATCTCGAGGAACCCCTTCACTAAAATTCAAGGCTATTATTGGCCATGTGGAGTATCTTTTTTTCCTGGCAACACTGGTAGTTCTCTTCTCCCTAGCCTGTATAAACCAACCCCAGGTTCCCTGATTACACACTAGCATGACAGTGTGACAAATGGAGGTGAGTTCATAGATACAGTGCCATGTGAAGAGTCCATCAGTTATGTAAACTATAAGACAGAATTCTCAAACGCAAGAGAAGCCCAGAGAGAGAATACAAAATGGCTCCCTTTGGTGTTGGGAACTCAACATATTACAGCTTGATTGCTGTGTGCCTTTTTTGCTATGGTTGGTACATAAAAATAACACAGTATATAGTGTTTTAGGGTTTTTCTACATAATTTCATTGGAGGCTGTGTCCTGTGTCATAAAAAAATAAAAAGGTGATAATAGTAAAACAAGTGTTATGGCAGTACATAGTACTTTACAATATTCTACACTATGGCCTACATATGTGACATATATAGAGGTGTTTTCCAGCTTATATTTCATATAGAGGGATTTAGGTTTAAAAAAAAACGGGGTAAAGTTCAAAATCTGAGATGTTTTATACTGTTTTTGGTATCTGGAGGTGAAGAGCTGGAGGCTTGCTGGGAAAAGTCATCTTAGTCTATGGAGTTTATGGATGGGCTGTTACAGTACAGTAAAGGTAGATCGTCACATTCTGTGTATATGTCATTAGATGCTCCAGCTTGTTTCGCTTTAGGTGTGCAGTAGAGCTCTTCCTTTCTTGGCAAGTCTTTTCTCTTGTTCCATGTTTGTCAGCCATGTTTTAATGGAAGGTGTTGGGGTTGGGCCTAATCATCATAACGATTTTCTTTAGGGAATAGGATCCACCTCTGAATTCCGCCCAGTATACTCCGTCTTGATATCGGCTACGGTAATGTCCTCCTCGGTACCATACACCATTGAGGTTGGAGTGAGCACAAGCATTGTACCACCATCCTCCTTTCTGGTAGTGGGCACAGTTGCCTAAAATGGAGCACAGATTATTGAGTTGTGAGCAGATGTAAAGACAATTTGTAGAGCAGTATTCATTAGAATTAGATTTTGAGCAGGAATATTCAGATCCCTTTGTAAAAAAAAACCCTGTTTGCTGGGGTCCCCCTCCCCTCAATCAAGTTCCTGCAAACCCCCAATATATTACAGGTCACCTCTTTTCCCCCAGCAACATGCAGCTGGTTGGAGTCGCTGGTTGGGGTCGGTCATGTGTTCCTTTCTCAGCCAGTAGCCGACAAAGCAGAGGCACAAGAACGGGACATGTGACCGCCGCCAAATCACACAACCACATTTTGCCTACACAGTACACTACACAGGGGTGGGATTCAAATTTCTAACAACAGGTTCCCTGTTCCTTAAAGTGGACCAACACCCAGGATTTTGACTATCCTGGGTTTTGGTCCACTTCAGGGGGGCACCCCGATTAGGGGTGCCCCGCTGTGTAAAACCCCCCAGAAACACCCCAATACTCACCTCAAAACGCTCCCACGTGGCCGGGTGACAGCGACGGACAAGCGCTGACAGCGACGGACAAGCCAGCGCGTCCGGCGCCGCCTTCCGCACGTCCCTCTGACAGCGCGCGCGCGCGCGCCGGCCAGTCACAAACGGCCGTCGCGGGCGCGCGCACGGCTAGAGGGGCGCGCGGGAGGCGGCGGCGGCGGCCGCAGCCACCGCCGAGGAGGTGAGTTTTTGGGGGGTTTCGGGGGGGTTCCTCACCGCGGGACATCCCGATCTCGGATGTCCCGCGGTGAGGGGGGTGATCGGCCCGGGAATCTTATAGATTCCCGGGCCGATCACCCCAGGGTGTTGGTCCACTTTAAAGTTGTCCATTGCAGGTTTTATTTTTATATTTGGATGTTCAGTCTGCTTTATATTTCTTAACAGGTTTTAGTGAACTGTTTCCCTTCTGCTAGGCCTCCTCAGCAACAGAGCATGACTCATCCATGCATGTGTAAAAGTCCCTTCAGAAGTGAATCCAGTGAGGGGACTGAAAAGATAATTCAGCTGAAGGAAGCAAGTCCAAAAGTGCTTATCAGGCAATGCACAATGCTGGTGAATGAATGATGCTGCCCTTGACGGGCAGCCTGAGGCAAGCAGAAAACTGGTGAATTTAATACCGAAGAATGTTTGCATACAAGCTAAGTAGCGCCAAATGGTGTAATAGTAATAATATGTGTATAAATACTAATGGATTGTACAACCTATTATACTTACTTGTCTCCATTAAAACACATGCCAGGTTAGCTCTGCTCCTCCCGGGTTTGAGAACTAGCTACAATTTTCGTCCACCGTTCTACAGAACTGGGGAATGCTGGTTGAATCCCCTGCTCTGCACTCTGTACCATGTATACTTAACATGGACCAAACTGGGTTTTGGTCTTTGCCTGCGGCTGTGTGAAACCCCCCACGTCGTAAGTGTGACCTCACTTATGGTTCGCCGGTCCTACGGCGCATGCGAAGCCCTCTCTAGAGCACTCGTGGCAGCATCCCCCACTACCTTTTAACAGGGAGCCCTCCTAAAGGAATAGCGGGGATGCGGTCTCTTCTTGCGAATGCACAGTTGGAACGGGAATGAATCTAAAGTTTTCGGGCGACCTGGGGGGTTTGACACCGTGCCCTGGAGTCTCTTAGACTCCAAGGTGGGGTTTGGTCCACTTTAAAGTTGAAGCAACAGCCAGCTTAATATATTCTGTTCCCTACAAGAAGCTGTCGATAGCATCCTCAAAGTAATGGGGGGGCTGTATTAAATCGTGTATAAGTCATGATAAGGCCTTTTTGTTCATGAGATATTTTTAAGGACAGTTGAATCTAAATCTTATTTATCTTACTTTTACTGTGTCTGGCGGTGAGTGAAAGTGGCAAAAATACAAAGCATGTGCATGATAGCTGCTGAGGTTATAACGTAGATACTTTTTACAGGCAGAAGTAACACTTGCCCATGCTGAAGATCTGAACTTCTGGATGACAGAGATCTGATTTTCATAACAGCTACATTTTAAAAGCATTGAGCCATGGGGAAGGTAATAAGATCTTACATCTGACATTTGGTATCTCACCTGTGTACACATCATGGTCTCGGTCCAGGGTGGTGAACTGCTTGCCATTATGCCAGGTGAATGAGTCGCCAGCATTGCCATTGTAGCGCCCAAGTTTCAACTTGTAGAATTCACTTTCGGGTTCCAGTCGGAAACTAGCGTATTCTGCAAACACCTTGCGCCCCTGCCAGTCCTCCATGGTGACCAGTAACTTGTAGTTTCCTTGATTGGTCAGCCAGTAGATGTTCTCCAGGCCTAGCCAGTACTCTCCATCGATGTTACCAAATCCTTGCTACACAGATAGAGAGAGAGAAATAATGCGATCCATAACAATTCCCTGTATTCCGGTTCCTATGGTTTCTGAATGCGCGTTTTATGCCAACTGTTTAATATTTTGGTTTGACTACAGTTGCAGTCTTCTTACCATTTGAATGTATTGCTTGTCTGTACTGGCTTGAGTCAGGTCATGCTTATGGCTTATTGACACAATATATTTTGAAATATAGTAAAATGTAACTATTTTTAGAAAACAGTTTGCGCTTTGGTGCTATGAAAGTTACCAAAATCCTAAGGTGGAAAACCTAAGGAGGAAGATATTTTCCACAATCATTTGATCCAGAAGCCAATCGCTTCGATGTAATCCAAAGATTACAAATAATAAGCACAATGAGCATGGTCTGTAATATTCCCAGAACTTACATAAGACATCCTGGCTGTGCTTCTCCCCTCTCCCCCTGTTGCTAGGCAACATTGGAACCTCAAACTAACTCTCAAACTAACATAGACACACTTTTTAAACTTGCCCACACCCACAAACCTGCATGCATGCACTTCCAAACTTGCATGCAGCGGACACGGATGTGGACGATCAGTAGAGGTTCACACACTGGGGCATCCCAAATCAGGATGTCCCGGCAAATGAGGTCACTTTGTCCATTAGCCATGGGTTTTTCAGGGTTAGTCTAACAGCCAAAACCCCCAGCCCTCCAACCATCGCCCCACCACCCACTCCACCAGTGAGCATCAGCTGATGGCCATCCTACCTTCCCCTGCTCCGACCCGACACAACTTCTCTGCCAGCAGCACCCATGGCCATTGAAGGTAGGAATGAAGCTGTGAGGGAGAGGGGTAGGCTACACACAGGAAGGGGGCGGGCTAAGGATGCATAACAAGTAGGGGGTGCAGCACGTTGAGCGAACTCGGGATTTGATTGCTCGTTGTGAATGAATGGGCCGGCAGGGGGGCTGTAAGAATGACATCATGTTTCCCCTACCTACCCGACCCCAGGCTGCTGCTACACATTGGAGAGGCAGCAACTGAAGTTATACTACATTTTAACTGAAAAATCCCTTTAACCTCATCTTGGCAGATAAGAGGTGCCTAAAGGGACTCTGTAGGCAAAGTGCATACACTATCATTGAGCAGCTCACCTCCTATTGGCTACTCTCTCCTTTCCTGTCAGAGCTCTGCTGCTCCTGGAAGTAGAAACAAGGCAAAGCCCCTGAACTCCTTTGCCATATGCCACCAATCATAGGGCTCCACTGGTGGTCTATAGCTTCATCCCTGTTGACAGTGCACAAGAATGAGAACAAATTCTGCAGCCTGAGCCATCTTTCCATTCAGCCTCTCTCCCCTCTTTGTGCCTTCCACCCTCAGTCGCATTAGCATATAAATATTCATGTCTAATTACCATTACAATCCCCATAGCTTTTAATTAGCTTAATTACCTTAGCACTTAATAAGCATGTGGATCACTGTGGCTGCTTGTGGTTGTGATTGGGTGGCACAATCTCAGCTTTGACAACAGAGCTTCACCCCATCCTTTCACTATTGATCATCACACTATGGGCACTGTGGATTAGAAATTACTCTACTGGTGTGTGACAACTGATTTTATCCAATGTGTAATACCACTAGCAACAGGGTGAGAGGGTGGAGCACATCCAGGGTGTCTGAAACATAATATCAGACTCCTACAGACCCCACCCATTATGTGGATTATTATGCAGCATCACAGATTCAACATCCATGCCCACTTTCTTCAACTGTAAACCTTGATATCTAGGCCATTTCTTCTTCAATTTAAAAACGGAAAACTGTTTAGGACCCTGCCAAACATAGCCCGACGCAATGGTGTAACAATTGCCTTCTATATGCCTATATAACCCATTGCCGCCAAATATTACCTTTAGAGCAGAACTTCAACTATGACTACCCTACCCTTGTGCTGATGCAGGACGGGGGGGTTACAAAGAAAAAAACAACCTTACCTTATCCAGGGGCCATTGCCACTCCTGAGCCGGTACGGCAGCTGCAGGAAAAACACAGATGCATCCCCTGGGTTCGCATGCCCACCCACCAACTATTCTGTGCCTTTCATCCAAGATGGCAGCGCCCAGGATCAGGAGCGGCGCTGGTCCCTGGAAATTTTTTTTTTTGTAAACCCTGCTCTGCCTCAGTTCCAAGGTAGGGTAGCGGGGTTATAAATGACTGAAGTTAAGAAATCGATCACGTTTGGAATAGTAGATAACACTCAAAGTTTTTGGGGGATATATTAAAGTTAATTATTTAAATTACATCAATGGTGGGATCGTTTTAAAAAGTATATGTGCACTCAGTAGGGTTCTTGTTTGCCCTTTCTCCCTCCAGTGTGTGGACAGCAAGCACTAGCAAGTGCTACACAAGTGCTACTACAAGTACTAAAAGGCTTCAACAGACCTTTATACCAGCACACAGGACAAAACGCTGGACATGTCCCTTTATATAGACCAACTCCCTATGTCCTGCATATCCTCCCGCTCTGAGTTTTTTTACATTTTGTAGGAACAGTAAATGTTTGGGGTTAGAGGCAGATGTCATTTGTACAATCCTTCAGATGTTTGAGTCCCATTTAAACTTAAAACAACTCAAAATTTTAGTTTCCATCATTCATTCATGGCTACAAAGCGAGTTGCCTTTCAACCTATATTTGTAAAGTCCTCTATTTTCATTTAGCTAATGTTTCCCACGTGTTTGTCTGATCTCAGCACCTAACAGCCTCACCAGCTCACGTTTGGCTTGTTGATCTTGCAAGTTAAAATAATCACGTCACCACAGTTTGAGGCTCTCAGGGGAGTAGGCATGCCAGGTTTTTTGGGAATTCGTAATTGCATTGAATTCCCCAGCTCACCTGTCACAAATGGCATTAAGCCCATAGAATATAACGTGAGCATGATAATGGGGTGTGTCAACCATTTCAGTCTCTCTTCAATTCCTAGAAAATAGGCCAGCAGCCAACCATAATGCTGCATTTGAAATAACTTATTTTAGCCAGAGTTTAGGGGTAATGCTGAAACAAGGTGATACGTTTAAGAGGAACAACCACCTCCCTCAAGTCTATAAGAGTCTTGGGCAGTGGTCTACTTCTTTTTGAGGTATCCCAAATTGGGATTCCCTGCTGTATAAAACCTCTCACATTGCCTGATCCACTCACCTCCTCCACAAGCCAGCCTTCTTAATGGCTAGAGGCATGGCCAATACAAATTGGGATGCCCCCACCAGGAGGAACACTAGTAGGGGTTGGTTCTTCTTTAAATACCTTGATACAGTTTAAAGGGAAAGTCCACTTTCAATTGCATTATTGAAAGTGTATAATTTTGTGTTCCCAAATGATTTCCTTAAGTATTCATTTTATTTTTCTGACGTTAGCAAGTGTGTGTTTTATGGAAGCCATTTTCACTACCAGCAACCTGTTGCTATTAGTAACTGTACACCAAGTCTGTACATCTGCAAGAAGTGAGCCCTGTACACACAGAACACTTCTGCTGGGTTAGATGAGCAGCAGCCAACGCAGCAGTGTTCTGTGTGTGCAGGGCTCACTTCTCTCTTCTTGAGGATCATGATGTACAGACTTTTTGTACAGTTACCATTAGCAAAAGACTGCATGTATTAAAAACTGCTTCCATAAAACACGTTTGCTACCAGCCTCTCTCTGTGTTGTATTTCTACTCACTTTGTATGTTTCCCAGTTCCGGAAGAAGTTAACTGATCCATCAACCCTTCTCTGGATGACTGTCCAGCCACCGGGATCCTGTCTCTGGTCGCACCACACCTGCATGAGTCTGTTGGTGTTGTCTGGTTTTACCAGGTATATGCCGCTCGTGTCGTGTCCATCCTCCATTGCCTGTAGACAGTCTCTAAATGGACCTGTAACACACATAACGTTGGCCAATATTAGGCCGTCAGTGTTTATTCACCTATATACTCACATGCACACTTTTCAACTACATTTGGTTCATGTTTACTGTTGGACAGAGTCCATTAGTTTATAGATGAATCTTGCTTCCCTCTAAAGCAGGCAATGTCATTGTCCCCTCCCCGCCTGTGGCCCTGGAATAGCAAAATGCCACAGGCTAGCAAGCCAGAGGTAGCTCCCACATGATTGTCCCAAAAATGCTTTAAAATGGGACTCTTGGGGTTAATATTGACAGTGTCTATCACATGCTCACCTACACGGACCCCAAGTTTACTTTTCATCTTACCAGTGTATATTTTCTCACAGGGGCAGGTGAGCTTGTAAATGACATTAGCTTGCAAAATGGCTACATTTATGGTCTATGAAAAGGCAAGATAAAAACCCTGAAAATGGTTATGATTTATGCATGATAGAAAGAAAAGTCCTTCTTTATCCTCTAAGTACAGTCAGACTGAATCCCTGGCCCCAAAGGCTCCCATGAGGTTGTGTAAACTTATTTGGCTTAGCATCCAATCACTTGTCCATGACTTTTAACATTTACATAGAGGCTACATTTGCCAGAGGAGCCTCTTTAAGCTAATGTGTGATTCTTTTCAAAATGAGAATACAGCGTTTTGTTGGGTCTGGCGAGGCAGTCCAGTGGAAATTCAGACAGTGCGCCAGGAGAAACCAGACAGAATGAACTAAGGTGCAAATAACTCTTAACCACAAATAATGTATTTTCCAAAGAGCAAGGCGAATGACTCTGTTCAGGTCCGGAATTTACTGCAGAGCAGACCCACCGTGCAGATGGGTTAACGGATATTGGCCTGATGATGGAAAATGAATGCTGCCCTATACCAATATTTAATCAAATTAGCAATGTATGTTATGGAAGTAAAGTTTTTGTCCTCATTTTTTAACAAGAGCCAGAGTGTTTAGCCATCAAGTAAGGTCAGCCAGTGAAGGGCTCTCTTTTCAGCAACTTCTCTGCTCTACTTCAAACTATTGTCCAGAAGAGCCATTGTCCCTGTGTATCGGCCTTGGGACTTTTTTTATTTGCATTTAGAACCAACCTTCTAACAGTTACTGTATATGATGAGTGCATTGTAGATGGGTTTAGTATTTACTTACACCCTGTGCTTGTTACCTCTATTTAACCAAGATATTAACTGTTACCATGCCCATTGCAATCCAAATGAATGACACCCCAGCTATTGTAAGGCAACACAATGACAGTGCTGTTCAAGAAACCATTCTCATTGGCCCACAGACAGCGCTACCAGTTTAAACACTGCCTGCAAACTTTTGATTCTTCATGATCTTTTGTGTATGACCTGGCTTTGCCCACCTATTCATGATCTGGCTCCTTGGGTTAACCTTTAGCTTGTCTTTGACTCTAAATCTCCTTGTTCCACTGAGCGCCTGCCACCTAAAGCCTGTTTCTCATTTTCCTCTTGGCTCCTCAGCACCCCTGATATTCTTTGCTCTCTTGATTTGTCAAATGAACAGTGGCAGTATTTGTAGTAAAAAAAACATTCCCCCACCCTTTAGGGTCTTAAGATGGCAGCCTGGCCTATCCATAATCACCAGGCCTTGCATGTCAGTGACTTATACTTGTATAACTGGAGCTCCAACTTATGCCTAACAATTGCAAACCTGATCAAGCAAGTATAATGACTGTAACTCCCATTTTTTAACCTACATTTTAAGGTTTATTGGATTTGGGTGGTGCCCTTATATCAGACAGATTAATTGTGTCTAAAGCATGAGTCAAGCATGCGTAACTGGGTAGATAATGCAGTTTGAGATAGGCTGGGGTTATATTTTTAGTTGGCCTGGAAAGAATTAAATATTACCTATAGAGAGAATCTGGGGCTAACCAAAGCAAGCTCTTGTAGGCGTCTCATAGTCCTATTCTCTCAAATTTCTGCATTGGTTTTCAAAGTTGGGTGCACAGACCCCTGGCTCATCGTCGCCTTTTTTTGAGTAATTTTTTTTATTCTAGCCCACAAAACAATACAAGCAATATCTTAAAAAATAGTATTAGTAATTTTACAACAACACTGAGATTAAAGTGGACCAACACCCAGGATTTTCACTATCCTGGGTGTTGGTCCACTTCCGCGGGGCACCCCGATCGGGGGTGCCCCGCTGTGTGAGACCCCCCAGAAAGCCCCAAAAACTCACCTGACCCCGCTCCCACGTGACTCGCTCCACCAATCACCGCCGACGGACAAGCAAGGTCCGTCGACGGACAAGCAAGGTCCATCAACGGACAAGGTGAGAGCGCCCGCCGCCGCCTCTTGCGTGTCCCTATTACAGGGAGCGCGCCCACGCCTGCGATCCACAAACGGCCGGCGCGGGTGCGCGCCCTGCTAGAGGGATGTGCGAGAGGCGGCGGCAGTCCTCGCATGCGCTGTTGGAACGAGGAACAGGTAGGATTTGCGGGCGTCCTGGGGGGTTTCACACAGCGGGGCACCCCGATCGGGCAGGGAGCTGATCGGGCAGGGAGCTGATCGGCCCGGGAATCTTATAGATTCCCGGGCCGATCAGCGGTGGGTGTTGGTCCACTTTAAGTGTACCAGTCTAGTAGTAGCAGCTAAAGAAGCCATAGGTGGTCCACCACATTTGTGATGTTGGAAGTAGACTTATCAATATAGGAATTGGAAATAAATGTTCTTATAACCCCAATATTATGCAGACCTATTTGCAATACCGCATTCTTGTTGAATGTTCAATTGAATGGCATTTTTCCATTTACGAATATACTGTTTTCAAACCAATCACTTTTCTAGTTATCACTTTTCTTTTGAATGGCTAAATAGATAAATAAGTTTATATTAAAAAGTGCTTTTTGCTTATCAGTATAATGCATAGACCATTTAGACATTTTTAAGTGCTTTCAGACAATTGACAGAGTAACTGAACAAGCTGCATCATGTTTGGCATCTATTCAGGGAGTCTCCAGGAAGGTCTCCACAAAGGTCATGGGTCTTCTGGCAATCCTATATATTTTCTTTTCCCTGGTTCTCTGGGGACTTCTTGTATACAATGCACCCTTATTCTTCCAGTAATAAAGATTTGCATTTTTTTAAATAAATTAATAAATTCAAGATGTTCCGGACTTCACTGAAATCTGTGAATGCTGTATAACCGAACATTTGCAGAACGCTTTGTTGAGCAATGGAAAGATTATCAAAACCACTTACATCAACTTGACTAATTTAAAGGTCAACAGCATGAAGAGTGTATAAAAATACATTTTTTTGTAGTTAATGGAGAGGCCTCTCGGTCAGTTCTCCTCCCCCTCTCAAGTTTGGTCATGTATAAAACCCTGTGAAAAGGTTAATGGATAATTATTTATTGACCGTTATTGCTTTTGACGAGCTCTTAAAGCGAACCTAAAACCAAATAAATTTGAATGCCCATATGCAGTTAACCTTCCAGAAAAGCTAAAAATATGGGCAAAAACGTACTCTTTGCTTAACTCTTACTTTCTTTTGATATATACAATATAAATACATATATGTCATAATTATATTATATATTATTCATAGAGCAGCTCGCTGAGAGTAAAATCCATATTTCTAGAGTTTCTAGACTCTCACACCCATTGAATATTTTTAAATCTCTTCTTGCTCTTGAACTTAGTGTCCTATTCATATCCCGCATCATAATTTTTTGACAGTAGCACAGACTGTGGTTCGGGGGTTCTACAGTAAGCCGTAATTGATTGCCACTTGTTTAATTGCCGTTTGGCATTAGCCTTACCAGACAGCCCATCTGTCCCCTAATTAGCTCAGGAAATTTGTTGCACAATATTGGCCCGTCGCCCCGAGTCGCTTTGGCAGGAACAGTTGTACAATCATTTCCCCTCTACCCTCAATTGCTGGTTTTGCCATTGGAGTCCGAGCCGTTGAGGTAATGCTTCTGTCTTGTATACACTACTAGACATTTGTGCTTAACTGATTCATTTGTATATTCTGGGGGTTGTTCAGTTCAATGTTTAACAAAATTTATGCTTCTAAATCCCATTTCACCTGTGGAATAGTTGCCTGTGATACCACCAGTGCCCTACTCCTAACCATCAAAGGGAGTGTGACTCTTACCACTTATTGTGCCAGCAAAAGAGTGGTTATGTACTGGCAGCCTGGATGGAGACCACAATTTATTCCCAGTATGTCACACACCCCGCTTCCGAATATTCATGACACTTGGGTAACTGTCCTGTAGAGGGCGATCTTGCAGAGATGACATGAAAAAAAGGAGCCCCTCCTGGCCCATAAATACCTGGGACCTCCCACCATTCCCCAGTCTTTCGTCTCTGCAGTCGGTGAGCAAGTCAGAAGATGGTTGTCTCCTCCTTGCAGGTAGCCGGGGTAACCCCCCAGCCTTTTGTTTCTATTGCTGCTTGAACCTTTTTTAATTTAAACTATAGCAGTATGCCTCCCAGCCTAGGCTGAAGGTCCAGGCAATGGTAGGCTGCACCTTATGGTGTATATGGGAGCTTGCTCCCCCGTGAGACCCCATACAAAGGGGTAGGCGGTGTCCGGGTTGGTGATCCCGGCTTGGGATGCCCTGTCCCTCTTACCCTTTTCACCTATTGGTGTGGGTTCTCCCCCCCTGCCGTGTCCCTCTGTGTCCCTTGGGGGGGGGGGGGGCTTTTCTCCTGTGGGTTGTTTTACTTTATGTGGGGCGAAAAGGTGTGTGGATTGTGTGTGTGTGTGTATGTGTTTTTGCGGCCGTTGTTGCTGGGCCGGTTTCACTTTTCAACAGGTGCTCGTTGTGGCCTGTAATCCACCCCCACCCCACACCCCCCTCGAGGCCGGCTTCTCTCAAGCACTCTTTCTGGCCTCGCTGCCTGCTTTGCTGCTCTCCCTCTCATTCCCTTGCTGCTATGAGGGTTGACGGTCGCTGCTTTGCTGCGGTGAGTGGATTTTATTTATTTCACAATTTTTAACTGTCTTATATGGTGGGTGATGTGCATGATGACACTTATGTCTGTTCTCATGTCTTCTAGGTGGGATCCCTTCTTTTGAAGTTTAAGGAGGGATTTCTCCTGGTCCTAGGGTCCCTTAGGGACCCTTAGTGTTTAATTTAGGGTTCCCAAAAGAAAAAAAAAAAAATCCTCCCACTTGGGACCTGAAGGGGCATCCTGGGTAGCTTAATAGCGTAAATCCCCCTGGTCATTGCGACTACATTAAAATCACCATATGGAGGCTTCTCAGGATACCGGGCTTGGGCTCCTCTCGGGGCAACCCCGGCAGTGTGTGGGTTGTGGGGCATCCCTTGCAGGGGATAATGTACTTGTTTGCATACCTTGTGCTCAGCGGGCCATAACGCAGCAGTCGGGGGCCCAGGCGTCGGGGTCCGGGGTCCCGGCCTCATCTCCTTCCCCACCCTGCTTTATCCGTACCCCTAGTGATGTTGTCACAGGTGGGGAGTCGCAATCTGATGTATGTGCCAGACTGGCTAATATTGAGAAATTTATTTCTGGCTCTGTTGCCAGAATGGCCTCGGCTAAGCGAAAGCATTTCTCTCCAGCCGCGCCAGCCTTTGAGTTTGATGGTTATGATTTCCTTGACTGGTCTGATTATTCCCCGCTAGAAGAGGGGGAATTATTTGAGGATTCTGAGGGTTCTGACAATCAGCAGTTTGTTGGTGCTGACACTGAGCAAGGGTAGGGGGATGCTGTGGATACCCCGAAGGTCTTGGCTCACCTTTTTGAGGTTCTGACAATTTCTCCTTCTGAGGAGGCCACTCCTCAAAAAGGAGAATTCTTTGGGACTTCCAAGCCGCGCCTGGAGTTCCCAAATCAAAAGCATTTTGATGGCATTATTCTTAAGGAATGGGAGAAGCCTACTCGGCTTCCAGGTATTCCTCAAGGTTGGGAGAAAAAGTCCCTTTCCGGTGGACGTGGTAAAACGATGGTCGTCCCCTCCCGAGGTGGATGCCCCGGTGCTCGGGTTATCCAATACTTCTATTTTACATTCTCCTGACTCCACCACTCTCAAAGATGGTGAGGATAAACGCATTGATCAGATGGCTTGCCACGCGTTTGCTAGTGTCGGTTCAGCCTTGCGGCCTGTTTGTGCTTCGGTGCTTTTGGCAGTGGCTACCAGGTCTGTGGTTAGAGACCTGTTGAGTACCTCCAGGCTTGACCCGGCTAGTGATGAGTTCGCTGCCCTTAAGCGGTGTGAATTGTTTATGTCCTTTGTGCTTGCCACCTTGGATGACACCATGGTCATGTGTGGTAGAACCTCAGCCTTGCTTGTAGCTATTCGGCGGTCGATATGGTTGCGCCAGTGGGCGGCTGATTTTGTGGCCAAAAAGTCGCTTACAGCACTTCCCTTTGTGGGATTGCGGATCTTTGGAGAAAGATTAGATTCTGTCACGAAAGGAGGGAAGTTACCTCAGCGTAAGAGGCAACGTCGTCCCTTTTGGGGGGTGGCCTCCTTTAACCCTTCCTTTCGTGGTGCCGGAACTGGCAGAGTTTTGGCCTTCTCTACCCTTAGAGGTGATTCCTGGAGTAGAGGCAGAGGTCGTGCCCATCCAGGTCACAATTGGAGTTCCAAACCCTAGCCCGCTGCTAAGCCAGCTCAGCAATGAGGGGGCGCCCTCACCCTTGCGGGTGGGGGGACGGCTGCGGCACTTCTTCCAGGTCTGGGACCAGGAAGTCTCAGACAAATGGATTCTGGAAGTGGTGTCTTCCGGTTAAAAGCTGGAATTCAAGATCCGGCCTCCTCCAGATTCTTCAGGTCTCGAGTGCCTTCGGATCCACTGGCCGCACAGGGGCTCCGGGCGGCAGTAAGTTATCTGCTGGACATGGCATTTGCCCAGTGCCTTTCGCGGAAAGGGGCTTGGGATTCTATTCCAATCTATTCACGGTGCCCAAGAAGGACGCCTCAGTTCGACCCATTTTGGATCTGAAACTCCTCAATCGGTTTATCCGCTTCAGGAAGTTTTGCATGGAAACCTTGTGGTCAGCCGTCGATTCTCTTCATCAGGGGGACTTCATGACGTCCATAGACATCAGGGATGCTTATCTGCATGTACCTATCTTCCTGGCACACCAGAGATTCCTCAGGTTCGTGGTGGAAGATCAGCATTTTCAGTTTGTAGCCCTTCCATCCGGGCTTACCTCGGCTCCCAGGGTGTTCACCAAGGTATTGGCGGGGGTGATGGCCTTCCTCAGAGTCCAGGGCATTCGCATTGTACCATACCTGGACGACCTTCTCATTTTGGCTTCCTCTCTCAGCCAAGCGGAGCTAGACACCAGAGTGGTGGTATCCACGCTGGAGAGGTTCGGTTGGGTGATCAACTATTCCAAGTCCTCCCTCTCCCCGTCCAGGGAGGTTTCGTTTCTGGGCATGACTCTGGATGCCTTTCAGGCCAGGGTGTTCCTTCCTCAACCCAAGATTCTTCTGATCCAAGATTTGCTTCGGCTTCTGCTTTCCAATCCTCGCCCGTCTATCTGGCTAGAGATGAGATTGGTAGGTCTGATGGTGGCTTCCTTCGAGGCAGTCCCTTTTGCCCAGTTTCACATGAGGACGCTTCAGCTCCATCTTCTAGCGACTTGGGACAAATGTCCGCTGTCATTGGATCAGTCTTGTCTGCTGTCTCCCTGGGCTCAGCAGTCCCTTCAGTGGTGGCTAGTGTCAAGCAATCTGTTGAAGGGCAGATCCTTTCTGACCACTTGTTGGGAAACAGTCACCACGGACGCCAGCCTGTCGGGCTGTGGGGGGCTTTTGGAGGGAACATCAGTTCCAGGGGTTATGGGGGCCTCGGGAGGCTCATACCCCTATCAACGTTTTGGAGCTATGGACCATTTGGTTGGTTCTGTCTCGCTTGACTCTTCTATTGCAGGGATTGCCAGTTCAAGTCCGATCGGACAATCGGACGGCGGTAGCTTACATCAATCACCAAGGAGGGACTCGCAGCAGGAGTGCCCTCAGGGAGGTATCTCTGATCCTTGTTTGGGCAGAGAGCAATGTCCCATGCATCTCAGCCATTTACGTCCCGGGAGTGGAGAACACGAAGGCGCATTCCCTGAGCAGGAGATCCTCTCGCCGAGGAGAATGATCTCTCAGTTCCAAGGTATTCCAGTCCCTTTGTCACAAGTGGGGGACTCCGGAGGTGGATCTTTTTGCCTCTCGTCACAATCACAAGCTTCCTGCCTTTGTGTCTCTGTCTCAGGATCCTCTGGCCCTGGCAGTGGATGCCATGTCCCTGGCTTGGAGGGAACTGGGGTTTCTGTACTTGTCCCCCCCCCCCCCACTTCTCCATGGTGGGCAAGGTGGTGCGCAAGCTAACTCTAGAAGGGGCACCAGCAATTCTGGTGGCTCCAAGGGTCAGCTACGCTACCCCAATTTACCAACGCTGGCTTTGACGGTGTGGCTGCTGACACCTCCATCTTAAAGGAGGAAGGTCTTTCTGATGCGGTGGTTCACTCTTGTTAGAGCTAGGAAGAGATCTTCCTCTAATGTCTACTATAGGACTTGGAGGTCTTATATTAACTGGTGCGAGGCTAGGGCCTTGTCTTGTAGGGTGTTTTCTATTCCCAGAATTCTGGAGTTTCTTCAACATGGTCTGGACTCGGGGTTCCAGCTTAGTACTTTGACGGGGCAGGTTTCTGCCCTGCCGGTTTTCTTTCAAAGGTCTTTTGCCCTTCATCCGCTGGTTAAAGTGGACCAACACCCACCGGTGATGGGCCCGGGAATCTATAAGATTCCCGGGCCGATCACCTCCCTCCCCGCGGGACATCCGAGATCGGGATGTCCCGCGGGGTGAAACCCCCCCAAACACCCCAAACTCCTTACCTTGTCCGTGAATGGCCGGCGCGGGCACGCGCGCGTCAAGAGGGACGCGCGGGAGGCGACGGCGGCAGAGCCGCTTGTCCGCGGCTTGTCCGTCGGCCCGGAGAGAGGTGAGTTCGGGGGGGTTTCACACAGCAGGGCACCCCGATCGGGGGTGCCCCACCGAAGTGGACCAAGACCCAGGATAGTCAAAATCCTGGGTGTTGGTCCACTTTAAGACATTTTTCCAGGGGGATACTCATGTGCGGCCTCCTAGAAAGCGCTTGCTGCCGGTTTGGGATTTAAACTTGGTTCTGTCGGCTCTCCAGGGGCCCCCTTTTGAGCCGGTGCATGATATTGCTCTTTCTCTGCTCACTCAGAAAGTTGCCTTTTTGGTGGCTATTACCTCTGTTCGGCGTGTCTCTGAGTTGGTGGCCTTGTCTATTCAGGCTCGTTACTTTGAGAGGCACCTGGACAAGGTAGTTTTCCGCTTTAAGCCGGATTTCCTTCCTAAGGTGGTTTTGGCCTTCCACCTCAATCAGGATGTAGTTCTCCCTTCCTTGTGTCCTAAGCCTAGTAATGACAAGGAGAGGACCTTACATTCTTTGGATGTGGTTCGATGTGTGAAATATTATTTGGTGGCTACTTCTCCTTTTCGTAAGACGGACACCTTTTTCGTGGTGCCCTCCGGGCCCAGGAAAGGTCTGGTGCCCGCTAAGTCTTCCATTAGTAAATGGATTCGACAGGCCATTGTTGGGGCCTATTCTGCCAAGGGGAAGGTTCCCCCTTTTCGTGTTACTGCTCATTCTACTCGTGCTGTTGGGGCTTCTTGGGCTTTTCAGCATCAGGCTTCTGTTGAACAAGTTTGTAAGGCTGCTACTTGGTCTTCTGTTCATACTTTTTCCAAGTTTTATAAGGTTGATGTGCGGGCCTCAGCGCAAAGTTCTGCAAGCTGCAGTAGTTTAAGTTTGCATTATTGCCTTTTTGGGATCCCCACCCATTATGGGCACTGCTATTGGATGTCCCAAGTGTCATGAATATTTGGAAGCGGGGTGTGTGACATACTGGGAATAATATCATTTTGTGATTGCTCACCTGTAAAATGGTTATTACAAGTATGTCACACACCCCGCTTCATCCCGCCCTTTTTTGGTTTTCTGGGATCCTTTATATGGTGAACCTTTTTCTTTGCTGTTTACATTTGGCTCTTCCTGGTCCCTTTACTGCTGTCTTATACTGGGGAATGGTGGGAGGTCCCAGGTATTTATGGGCCAGGAGGGGCTCCTTTTTTTCATGTCATCTCTGCGAGATCGCCCTCTACAGGACAGTTACCCAAGTGTCATGAATATTCGGAAGCGGGGTGTGTGACATACTTGTAATAACCATTTTACAGGTGAGTAATCACAAAATGGTATTTTTCTCAACAGCAATTCAATTCAACAGCTACTACAGCTTTGCATGGAGAGACCCTGCTGGATATGTTTACACGGAAGATACTTTTAAGTGAGCAGTACTTGCTGTATTTCCTTTTGGTGTAAGTAAAGTAAAATCTTCATTCTCAGCCATGTTTCTTTGCTGATAAAGGTAGAGACAAGTAAATGACATACATGGCCCTAAAACTGCATCACATAAACAGCTTGCCGCACTCATCATCCACTGTCGAGGTTCATGTGGATTGGACTTTGATGATCCCTAGTCAAATCCCAATCTGGACGAAACGTGTCGGTGCATGAAGTATTCGTCGTTATGTGACGTAGTTTGTTTGTTGCCCCATTGGCTGAGTCCTGAGTACCCTGTTTAGATGGCTGACTACAGGAGAGACAAGCTTCCACTTCTAGAGACAA
This sequence comes from Gastrophryne carolinensis, assembly GCA_027917425.1. NCBI lineage: Eukaryota > Metazoa > Chordata > Amphibia > Anura > Microhylidae > Gastrophryne > Gastrophryne carolinensis. Next base: position 166,844,978 of record CM051235.1, on the reverse strand, counting down.
GTAGTTACAAGTGCACTTTATTTTTGTTTTTTTTACATGAGTGCATTTATCTTTCTATATAAATGTATACTTTTAAATGGTGTTTACGCTATTGGTTCTTCATTATTTTCATTTCCCTACCCAATGTGGAGCACACTAATTGGGAGTGAGTGAGCATTGCAGAAGCTGACGCCCGCTCAGAATTGCTGTGTGGCCATAACTGGAACTGCAACTTTTTTTTATTGAATGCCAGTATATGAGAAGTATTTGGTAAGCTGCTTTCCTATAGATGGTGGGCACTGGGTGCATATATTCTCACCGGGAATTTCATGAAGATTGACAGCGTTGGTCAATTTGAAAGACTGAATTGCCCTGTAGTTTTTATGACCTTTTGGTTTTGGAGTTTAATGTTGATGCTGGACTTTTTTCACATTTAAGAAGTAAATTAGTATTAATCGGTGATTCTCCCGACATCCAGTTTGTATTCTTTGCAGCGCCGGATTAAGAGCATCCCGGGCCTGGTGCTGTAGATTTTGACGGGCCTATTTATCGAAGTATATAAAATAAAAACGCAACACAAAGCAATTTTGTTTAAGACAAAGTGCATTTGTCACATGTCTAATGTACATTAAATTACTAGGATAGCTGAATACATGTTAGTGTATGAAAAAATTGCATATCTTCATAGAGTTTGTTCTTTAGCTAAAAAAAAAATTAATCAACTCGCTTTTGGGGGGGCCCAGAGTGTCAAAGAGGTGTTGTAGAGGGTTCGCTATGCCCCCAGACTGTAACACCTATCCGATGTGACGTCACACCCGCAGATTTTTTGGTTAACACACAGGGCTTGCTACAGGGCTGAAACACGAGAAGTGTTTCAGCCCTGTAGCACAGCACACTCAAGCACACCTATTTGACACTCAATGCACCCCTAAAAAATTTATTTTTGTTTAACAAAATAAAGAATCAAACAATATCTATGAAGATATACAAAGTATCCATATGCCAGCATCTTTTTTGACTATGCTAGCAATTTAATATACATAAAACGTACGACAGATGCACTTTCAACAACTTTAATAACCAATAAAGTGCCATAACAGAAATCTATTAAAAAAAGATTTCTCTTTTTGTAAACAAGAAAACTGGTTAATTTAATAAAACCATAATAAATACAACACTCGCGACAACCATTTTTTATAAATACAACATAAATCTGCTGATCATAGCTCAGCCATTATAGACAGACTTGACTAAAAGCTATAGGTAAATCTGGCTAGAATAGCTGAGCTATAAGCAGATATGCCTCTCAGGAGGCCAGAAAAGCTAGGTAACAATTTCTCACCTAGCTTTTCCATGGTCCTGAATGGCATGTCTGTTTATAATAGCTCTTATAAGCAAACATACCATTCAGGAGCATAGAAAAGCTAGGTGAGAATTGTCACCTAGCTTTCCTGTACAACTGAAAGGCAAATTCGATTGGTGGACGGTGGTACCTTTGTGGGGTGTCTGGTGAGACTCAAGCTCCTACTGCCGCGGGACGTGCATCAAGTGGCAGACTGCTGGGGGGAGGAGCCTCCTACGCGTCCCGACATCACATGGGGCACGCAGGTCACCGTGAGGCTACGTCTACGCCGGCCGGAACTGGGGGCCTAGGTAAGGAGACGGGCCGGCCTGTGACAGCGCAGGGCCGGCCCTCTTCACTTGTTAAAGTGCCCGCACGGCAACCGTCCCTTTTCCTTTGTATAACGGGCGCCGGGCGGCCTATGCCGCCCACGTTTGCAGGCTGCTGGGCCTGGAGCGGCAGCTCCGTCCACCCCTACATTAATCTGGGCCTGATTCTTTGGTGTGGTATTTCTTATTTTATATTTCTATGTAATTGACATAATCTTGTAAAGACACTCAGTGGCTCTGAGGAAAAAAGTGTGAGTGGCGAGGCCACACACAAAGGCCAGTGGAGGATCTTTCACCACTGGATGAATATCTGTGATTGTTTGGCTTTAAAAGAAGTTCTGCTGTAATAAGTGACCTTTAACTTGCAGATGTGAGCACAGGTTTGTGCTCAGGAAAAGAAGCCACGTTTATCCTATAATCTTGGATAAAAAAAGAGAACCCTCTTTATAATGTAGAGTTAATCTTTTTGAAGCCTAATACCCCCTTTCCTTCACTCTTGAAATCATACTGCTGGTTGGGTAGGTGATGTTAGTGTTAGGTTTGGCCCTGTTTCCTGCCATTACATGTGCTCGGCACATTTTTACTCTGATCTTCCTTCATTTGTTATTTGCATGTTCTATGTCCAGCTTTGGTCGCACTCACACCAGTTTTATACGTTTTGGCTGCTTGATTTGTAAAAACACATTTCTGTGTGGTCTCCAGCAAGCGCTGGGTGCACATCAGTCTTATTTTGCATTTCTCTAACAAACGGATATTGTTGCCAGGAAGGAAAACAATGAACTAGAGCCTGTTTAGCAAGGATAGGTCAAAACATGTCTGATATACCAGTAGATGCCTTACTAATGGCTGACAATCAATTTACCAAGATGGTGATACCTGCCTGTTCTTACAGGCCTTGCCTCTCACTGTCACCGTAACATTCAAAGGTCTGAGCTGAGTTTCCTAGTTTCTTTCTTGGCTATATAGAGCACCCCAACACAATAGAAAAGCATAAATACACATATGTAGCATAAGCCACACAGAAAAGCCATTGCATTAAAGGGGAACAATGGTCTGTGCGTCTGGCCCTGGGATCTAAACACCTGACACTGGCCTCTTGGGCATCACGATTTGGGATTTCCCTCCGAGTCCCCGGTTCAGCGGTGCATGTCTAGGCTCTCATCCAATTATAGCCATCTGTTATTGGGTAAATGGCTCTGATTGTTTGCAATAGGGAGAACAAGCATCTGCATCCCCAGCCGTTCAGATAGGCCGGAAGGGGAGAGACATGCTGCTGGGGATGTGACTATCAGAGCTGTTTGCCAAATTACATAGTCACGGAAAATGGATCTGATTGGATAAAAGCCCACACATGCGTCGTTGGACCTGGGAAGGGAACATCGGGGCATCCCAAATCACGGAGCATGGAACAAAACCCTGGAAAGTCAAAATCCAGGGTTTTGTTCTGCTTTAAATTTGCTTTCTTACAACTGTCTTTATCTGATGTCATTATACTCCCACTTGACCATGGCAGATGCACATTTTGAATTGTGGATTCCACGTTTATAGGTCTTGGCTGTCGCCGAGCGTCTTTATGCCAGAGGTCACATCTCCTGCTTGGTGCTGAAAGTTGATTGAGCCACATGTTATGAGTGTTATGTTATGAGTAATGAGTCTGTTTAGCTTGTGGGTTTTGCTAACATCAGAAAGTGTCTTTCTGACCTCAGTGACAGACAAAATGCCCTCTATGGTGTGGTCCAAACATTAAACCTGTGGTGGGTAATCAGGATCTCCCCCTTTCCCTCCCTGGAGTTTTGTAAAGTCCACATCAACCAGGAGGATTCCTTATGATACAGTTTAAGAAAACAAGACCATGTAACAGTGATCTGCATACCGGAATAACTGCATGCTGGAGAGGAGAGGAAGATGTGAGGGGGCTTTTGCCTGACTTTTTATTCTTTTAGTGTAGACGCAGGATGCAAATAAATGAGAATGTTGCATTTTTAGTTGAAAGAGGAACAACACACAGGAATTTAACTTCCCCGTGTGTTGTTCCTCCGTGTGATGGCATCCTGAATTGGGATGCCCCGCTGTGAGCATGCTCCCACGGCGTAGACTCGGGCAAGAGCAAGTGTGCTGAATAATCAATCCCCTCACAAGCAATCGATGCCAGCTGCTCCCCGCTCTCTATGCCAAGCTCTTTGGGTACAAAGTGTTCTATTTCCTACATTAATATATACAGAATAGTGGGAGGGTACAGCCCTGACCATGGCGCCCCCTGACCATAGCACCCTGTGTGATGGCACACCACTCACAACCCAAAGACCGGCCCTGGGTGGTCCACATCGGCAGGGTGGTGCTGGAGGGGCAGGTAAGGAAGTATATTTCCTCATTTAAGGCGCTGTGCTGAGTGGAAGCACAGTGCTGGAGGAATGCTTGGCAAGGTAAGATGCTGTGTTTTTCACCTTTTTGTCTCAAAAATCTCTTTAACCCCCCTAGTCTCTCTACTAAATGTGACCAGTCTCATTTGCAGTAACATTATGTATTATTTTACAAAATTGGATAAAATTAATCCACATAGCTCTTCCATTCCCTACATGATGCCATGTGAGTAGAAAGCTGGTTAATAAGGTACAGGGGCAACATTTATGGGGCCTCCTGACCTCATGCCCCTGCTGGCATCTGTCGCACCAAGAAAAACAACTACAGGTACTAAGGTGTAGAACTCCACTGGCTTCTTCTTACTACCTACCCCCGGTTAGTGGTGGACCCTGATTTCAGCTTTTATAAAAAAGGGTACATATATATGTATGTGTATGTATGTATGTATATATGTATGTGTATTATATTACACTGAGCAAGCCATTCGGCATCATGCTTATTCAAAAAGCATACCTTCCATCTTTTCAGGGTGGGAAAGAGGGACAATTGTTAAATGAAGCCACTCCCCCTCATTGGGGGATGGATAGGAGAAAGGTTGTTACAATCACAACAATATAAACACTTTGAATGGACAAGCGAATCCTTTATCTAAGCAGATCTGCATGTTACACCAATAAGAGCAAAGGGGGACACGTGGATATGGGCTCAAAAGAGCAAATCAGGGACAGTTGGGAGTTATGAAAAAGTCCTGTTTCTTCCTGATTGGCTCTCGTTCTTCTCAGATCAAACATGAAGCATCCTCTCAGCAGGGAATGGTATCTGTGGTACTGCACATGTGCATGCTGTTGAGCGCTATGTTTGCGGGGAAGGTTGAATTTTCAGGATCTGAATTCCTTTTCATGCCCCCCTCTTGGATTCATTTGCAGCATGCCGGACTTTTATCTTCACACCAAATACAAGTATACAATGTGGTTTTTATTACACTAACCTTTTGATGCCCACAGACCCTTTAAATGATTTATACAGTTCTCTGAGCACCACTTGCATTCCCTTAGTGAATTCTACATAGGAGAGGAAGCATAGCAGTTCACAACCCCCTCCGCCACTAAAAACTCAAAATCATTATCACATTTGCCCCTGAAATTTTACTTTAGGATTATGGAGGTAAATCAGGTGTGTGCACATTGATCTCTTTCCCTGCTTCAGTTCCTCCATATCGCTCGGATCAGCCATATAATCGTGTGTCTGCTCGGCCGTGTTCCTGCAGTAAGTTACATAATTGCAGCTGGTAAGAGGATTCCATGCTCAGCGATGATGTCATCCTCTCATTCCCTGCAGGGGATGTCTGGCAAGTGGATGGGTGAGCGCAGGATGGAAGTGATGTTATTATTCCTGGACTCCGTTAGTCCCGGCTTCATCTTCCCATTCCACAGCCTTACGTTTTTTTTTAAACATGTGTAACAACATTTAGAAGCTGTTAGCTGTGTCTGTGGCTTCCCGGGCGGGTAACCCTGAGGGGAGAAGCGGCCACTCTGTGCCCATGTGTGTCAGCCTATTGTTTGGGGTTTCTGTATCCTGTTCCTAGCAACAGATGAAATTCGCTTGCTTTCTGCTCTCACCTTCACGGCTGTGACGGTCTGCAGCTTTCAGTCAGCTTGCTTTATATTTTTTACAAGCTCGGGTGAATGCTTTCCCTTCTACTGGGCCTCCTCAGCAGCACAGCATTCTCGTGCATGCCTCAGCATAACTTTCCTCTGAGAAGTTACTGGACCAACAACCTGGCTCAGTTGGAAAAGAAAGGTAGCGGCTATTTTGCAGCTTCCTCTTCCAGCATCTTATCTATGCTGCTGCCTAAATTGTAGTTGACAGTGTACAGTAACAGGAAGCCTAGAAGCACTTACTGTTTGCAGGTGACCTGCAAATGCATGAGCCGCCATCTTGGTTTCTAATTTTACCACAGAAAATGTTAGGAAGCGGGTAAATGAATTTTATGTGCAGCCATCTAAATTGCCCTGGGGAGGGATGCATATGAGCACTGTTTGTTGTGTTGGTCTGGTTTAAGTCATTTTTGATTGTTGGTCCACTTTAATTCATTTACGGGACTGAAAAAGATGGGCATGCAAGTTGGGTTTATCAGGGAATGCAAAGTGCTGATAAATGAAAGATGCAGCCCCTAATAGCCAGCGTGGGCATGCTTATGCCACTTTGGCATCGATTCAATAAGAGTTGAAAAAAAAAATCTCATGGTAGTAAAAAATTCAATTCATGAGAAAAAAGCCTGAGAATTTCACTGAATCACCAGATAGGAAGACAATGAAAGTCAATGGCTGCTTTTTTACTCCTAAGAAAAGTAGAGAACTGCTTACTCCTTTCTACACTGTAGTAAAAGCTGCCATTGCCTTTCATTGTCTTTTTATCTGGTGATTCAGTAACAGTGACATTCTCAGGCTTTTTTTCTGATGAATTAAATTTTTTACTTCCATGAGAATTTTTTCAACTGTTATTGAATCAAGGCCTTTGGCTGGAATGTCCCTTTAAATTGGAACAATCAGCAGCAAGGCCGGCCCTAGAGTCACTAAGTGCCCCACTGTGTGAACCCCCACAGTGGCCCGCAAACCTCTTACTATTCCACTGGTTCCTCACCACGATCGTGGGCTGCGCCTGCATACCCAGGATCCCTGCAATGAGGTTCACGTCTAGTTATTCAGATAGGTCAGGCATAAAGTGCTGATTGGACAAGAGCCCGCACATTCGCCATGGGAACGTTTGAAAGGTGTTGACTGGGTGATCTGGGGGGGTTTCACACAGCGGGGCATCCCAAATCGGGATGCTCCAGGAACAAGGACCAAGGATAAGGATAGTCAAAATCCTTTAAAGAGGACCAAAACCCACCCTGAAGTCTTTGAGACTCCAGGGCAGGCATGCTTGTCCCCCCGAACGGGTGTACCACTCTGTGTGCAACACCCCAGGTTGCCCAAAAACTCCCCTTTGTTCCCGGTCCAACTGTGAATGTGGGGGCAGCGTCCGCATCCCCGCTATCCCATTAGCAGGGTGCGTGCCCATGCCAGGCATTTGTGAGTAGCAAGCGCAGATACGCTCCCTGTTAGAGGGTAGTGGTGGATGCGGCCATCAGCACGGTTGGATCTGCTCACATTAGACGAGCTCCTGAACGAAGGGGCTTGAGCAAATCCGAGCGCGCTGATTGGGCGAGTGGCCGCTCATGTGTCATAGGACCAGAAACAGGTGAGTTTGTTCAGGCGACCTGGGGATTTCACACAGCCAAGGATAGTCAAAATCCTGGGTTTTGGTCCACTTTAAATATTTTTTGTTTTAATACATGAGAATTACAATGTTGAAAAGTGTGAGTACTTGACTAAACAGCATAAACGTGCGTTTAGAAAACTGGGCAGTGGTCTCCACATTGTCTCAGACTAGGGCATAAGAGACTAAGTAAGAAATAATCCCCCCATCCCACCCTCTGCTAAAGGGTAGGTCTTTATTTTTTAAAGTGTATATTTTTGTGTGGCAAAATGATGTTTTAAGGGTGCTGAGCTGATCTAGCATTTTTTAATGTTTTCTAATATTATCAGATGTGTGTTTTATGGAAGCAGTTTTGATCTGTTGCTATTGGCAATGTACACCAAGTGCGAGCGTGCATTGCCAATAGCAAGAGATTGCAGATAGTTGCACAGAACACAGCTGCTGGCCATGTGTAAGTGTGAGTGAGCGCCCTCACCTCAGCAGCGGCCATAGCAGCCGTGTTCTGTGTGTACCGAACTCAATCCTCTCTTCTTGGTGCACGTTGCCAATAGATACAGATTGCAGGTAGATAAAACTGCTTCCTTAAAACACACATTCACTGAATGGGGAAAAAAACGAAAAATACTAGATAAGCTCAGCAACCTGAGCACATGGTTTTGGCAAAAAAAATATACACTTTCAAAAATTCCATAGAAAGTGGACATACCCTTTAAATGTATCCTCACCTAGTGCATGCAAGGAGTTATTTGTCCTGCTGAGTCCTGAGCGTGCAGCTTCCATGTCTTTGACAGTGGACCATTGGTGATCCACAGCTAGAAAAGGATGCCAGTGATGCTGCTGCCAGCCACGCCTGCGCCATGGGCTTGTTGGCGAGGTAAGCATACAAGGTGACTGGGGTGTTTCAAACAGCAGGGCATCCCATATCAGAATTCCCCGGGGAAAGGGAATCAGGCGGTTTGGTCCAATTTAATATAATAAAACTTACACGATCACTGCAATCTTTCCCTGAATCTTTTTTTTTTTTTTTTTTTTTTTTGGGGGGGGGCATGCTATGAATGGCAGCCGTAGACCTAAATGAAAGTTGGGCCAGTACAGTCACACTGCTGCACAGGATTGGGTTACAAACCTGACACTCTGTGCTTGAATTCTGCACCCAGGATCCAAGATGCTGGGGGAACAGCGCTGAGCGAGGGGAGTAAGGCAGTTTGGGAGGAGGGGGTTTACATAGAGACTGGGATTCTCCTTTAATTATATGAAGTGTATTTTAAGCCTTCATAAGCATCATGTATATGATGTTAGTTATGTCTCTTGGCCTCTCCCTACTTGAGTGATAACAAAACGACACTTTGGAAATGTATACAGGAAAAGAGTGGCTTTCCTAGAACGGAAAGTATTTGCACAGTACCCAGTCCAAGGACAGATAGCATTACCCATCTACCCTTGCAGTAGGCGGAGCTATGCAAATCATCTCTTTTGCGTCTCTGTGCCATCCAAAGCCCTTAGAACCGCTAAGGATGCAATGCCAAGGATTAGCTTTAAATTTTATACAGCCAGACACATCCAACTAGTGGACACGTGTTTCGAGCTTTAGGCTCTCATCAGCACTAGGGCGGATGCCTCTTGCTGTATGGGGGGTGAGACTTGGTGAGTCCTAAAGCTCGAAACACGTGTCCACTAGTTGGATGTGTCTGGCTGTATAAAATTTAAAGCTAATCCTTGGCATTGCATCCTTAGCAGTTCTAAGGGCCTTGGATGGCACAGAGACGTAAAGAGATGATTTGCATAGCTCCGCCTACTGCAAGGGTAGATGGGTAATGCTATCTGTCCTTGGACTGGGTACTGTGTAAATACTTTCCGTTCTAGGAAAGCCACTCTTTTCCTTTACCTAAGTAGAGGGTTTTTTGGTCTCTTTAGCCCCCCTATATTAAGCCTAACATGGCTCTCTCCACATACTGGCTTGCGACTATGAAATGTATACAGGAATGAGGACTCTCCACATAGGTGAGTATATTCTGAATGTCAATTGGTTTATCCGAAGTTTGACTATACTTGTCTACATGTAATGTATTTGATGTTCCTGATGCACCCATATCAAAGCCCATTGTGTCAGGATTTCCTTTAACCTCAAACTGAAAGTTCCGTAATTAGACTGGAATATACTTGGATATATGTATAAGATGTTCTTCTTTCCAAACTTTTTTATAATCCGTTGGAGGTTCAAAAAAAACTTTAAAAATACAGTTTGTATCCAATACAAGCTTGTTGAACTCATGTATATAAAGTACTGTTGTGTAAATCATTTCAGCTGCATTTAAATTGTAGTATGAAATAACGTGCATGACAACCAAACACTATTTTAAATGAATAATAATTCATAATTTGAAGTTTCCAAATAATACACAGACAGAATTGAAGCAAAGCAAAACATCTGCATGGCCAACATTTTTAACTGAACTAAAACCTCCATTTCCTCTGATGTTCTAATTCAGGGTACTCATGCACCCCATTGTTTGTGAAAGTGGACAGCTGTAATGCTTGTCACAGACTTTCCATGCAGTTTTCTCCTTCCTACTTGTCTGCGGTGTTCCACTGTAACAGCCGTTTCTCCTTTAATCCCCTCTCCGGGAATCGGCATTTCTGCCAAGGCACTTGGCCGGCGCTCACAGACTGGCAGCTCCCGTACAATTTAATTATGTGTCCCAATCAACTTCCCTTTTTTCCAGCTTTTTGCAGGCTCTATTTGAATTCCTCTAGATCTTCCTGCCTCGTATAATATGTGAAGTTTACAATCACTTCAGCTAGAATAACCCTTTATATGAACTCGCCTGCCAAGGACCTGACTAGCCATCAAGGTTACAAATGTTTTGGTGCATTTGAAGCCTCTGGATTTGATGTTGCGTAGGAAGATACAAGTGTAGATTAGACTTGAGCTTGACAAGAAGGTTCAAAATGAGGTGTCTGCAGAGTAACAACACTCCAGCCTTATCTTGGGACTTGACTTGAAAAAGCAAGTCATAAAGAAATAATTTGATAAAGTCAGAGTACTCAGAAGTGTTTTGATTATTTTATGGCATCTCTTGAGCTTTAGTTTGCAGAATGAGCAGCCAGGCCTACCGTAAGAATTTTATGGGTTTTATACAGCCTAAATATTATGATTTCCTGAACTTTTCTCCTACATTATAGCTGCCTCTATCTATAGTCATTAAACAATGTCTGCCATAATGAAGTAGGAGTATTTTTCCTGCTAGTCCCTTTTCAGTTACCTCATCCTTCATTGCTATCAGCAACCACTTCCTGCATCACCATAAGGATACATTATCCATCACCATATTTCCAGGTGCCCATTGGTCCTACCTTCTGTCTGGCCTCTTTAAACTAATTTACTTTATCTTATCTTATCTTTATCTAAACTTACCAATGTAAGCTAACGGGTGTGGTGGATGGGGTCAGCAAGCACTAATAATGCCATAAAGTATTGCCCACGCTGCTTGTTACATGTTTCAAGTCATGTCTTTCTTTTTCCTATAGGCTTGGGGTACTGGAAACTGTGTGAAGGGTGGATAGAGACCAAGGCTCCTATTTAGACTAGCTGTGTGGCATCATAATGTTGCTTGCTAATAGTCTCTGATGGAATATCTACAGGCTGCACTCTAGACTGAAAAACATGAAGCCGGCCAAATGGATTAAATTCTAATGTATTCTTTCTAAAACAATCAAAACATATTCAAGTGCATAAAGTGTGTCTCTTATCATTCAAGTAGAACCACTCACCTGTTGCTTTGTCAGTAGATGTTGGTATACTTGTAACAGAGGGCATAGTAGGCAGTGGTGGGGGAAGGACCTTTAAGTTTTGATCTCCTTGAATCTCATTGGTGGATATTTGGTTGATTCGATTGTAATTGGGAGGCTGATATACCCTGTTGGGCTGCTGAGGAGGTTGCGGTATTGGCTTTGATGGTGGTACTTTCTGACACTGCTCCTCCAGCTGTGCTATCACAATTGACTGGTTGCTCGCCAGCGAGGCTAAGTGCTGATACTTGTGTTCCAGGTCCTTGTACTTATTAGTGAGTTGCAGCATTTCTGCTGTCTGGTTTAGCACTTTGTTCTCTAATTGTGAGAGCTCCAGAGCATTGTCCCGTTTGCGGATAATCTCATGGAGCAGCTGCATGTACAGCTGAGTCACCCTGGAGTTCATGTTGCGACTCTCTTTCCGCAAGAGTTTGACCTCATTGACAATCCCACCGTCCACCTCCACCAGTTGCTGCAGCGTTTCAATCTGCCGTTTCTGTTTCAGCAGCTCGGTGTTGAGAAGCTCAATCTCTTGCTTGTGGATTCTGCTCTCATACACAGTCTCCTGCTCTTTGGAGTTCACACAGATGGCCCCGGTGACTTTTTGCTGGGGCACAATAAAGGTGTAGCTGCATTTGTCAGATGTTTCAGCCGATCGCCTTTCCCTGTTCATGTAGATGTATTCTTCTTCTGCCCCCTCGCTGTTTTGGAATTCCTGAGTGCCGCCACCTTGGGTGCTCCCTGTTAACATGAACAGGAACAAAACAGCAAGACCCAAAGTGTACATGGTTCCGTAACTGTTGATGGAGCTCCTAAATGATGTTGGTTGTCCAGTTGCTCTACAGGAAATAAAAAAAGTAGGATACATATTCAGATATGCCCAGTAATACCATTAACTTGGTGACTATTGTTTCTGGGAGGCTACTAAACATTCTGCATTTTTGCACATCCTGCCTAAAAAGCTTGAGAATATTGGTGGTCTAATGTTAGTCAAGACAGTGACTGAATGCAAGTGAACTCAGATTGTTTTATGAGATTACTTTCTCTGACCTCTGTTCTTACCCCACGCCAGGCACCAAACTGGTTAAGGCCTTACCCAGCATGGCCTCATGGGAAATCAGCCTGAACTTTCCTTATTCACCTGTCAGGCAGTCAGGATTTAACACGTTGACCAAAAAATATCTATTTATATGTAGCCTCATTTTCACAATAGGAGAGCCTCCCCTAAGTACGTGTTTCTAGGTTTTATGTATGTTGCCTGTACTGCCTTTATGGAAATAATTGTCTAGATCTTGCAACATGCATTGTAAAAATGGGCAGAGCATGGTTTATAAGGGGCAGATAAGCAGAAATGTGAAGATTAATCTCTGGGGTAGAAGACTTGTGTTGGGAGGCCCATTTATCCATATAGGCAACTCAATTTCAAGAGCTAAACGGAAGCACAGGGCCTCAGAGGGACTATTTGCCACAGGGAGGTCATTGTATAGTCTGGCATAGGAGCTGTAGGTTTTGGGTTGAAAATAATGTAAGGACAGGCTCTGCAGTTTTCAAATACCAGGCCTTTAAACTTTAAAGGTTATACACAAATATTTAAATCAGTCACTTTGAGTAGAGAAGTAGTCAAATGAATTTTATACAGTGTTGAAGATTAATTAAATGAAAGGAAAAGTCTGGAACAGTAGTTGGTGACCCACTCAAAATATGGAATTTCTATGCTAGTGACTGCCCTCCTCCCTCTTCTCTGGTCACACTATGTACTGGCAGGCTGGAGACGCTCTTAGCCTGTAGCATCTCTCACCCCCTTTTTCTGGTCACACTATGTGCTGTCAGTAATAACTAGAGGCACAACAATCCACTTATTTTTTTTTTTACTATGATATATGTAAAGTACACAGTGGGCTTACATCACATCACTGTTGCCACACCCACTGTTTCTCCTCATTTTTTCTCTGCATCTCCAATGCTCTAATACTTTTACAAATATCTTAGGAACTACAAGTTATTGAAAACAGATTGAAGTTTGGGCCAGTGCAATGTGTAGCCTGGCACAAGGGGACAACAATCGTGCTTGTCTTTAGTATAACTTTACCAATTTAGCAGAGTCTTTTGCTTTAATCAATTTATTGGATATTATTGTATTCGATTTGCCTTTGGCCATTTTGCATAGTTACAGAGCAGCTCTCCTGTTCTCCCCCCAGCAGCTGTTGTTCCGCTCACATGTGTGCTCTATCTGTCTCCGGCGTGGACATGGCAGGGCCGGGTCACTCTCTATTTCAGTTGGTGGATCTCGGGAATTTAGACACTTCCATCAACAGCTGTTTCTCATTCTTCCTGTTTAATAATATGAGCTAATAAGCTCTCATGCACAGAATAATTCCCCCCTCCACTGCGACTTGTAAATTACCCGAGTGTGTTGCCCTCGCTCTGATGGTGGTGTAAATAAGTTGTTGCGGTCAGAGGCAGCCGCAAGTATGTTCCATTAAGGAATGATATTTCTTTAGCCAGTGTTGGATATCTAAGAAAATCCCTTCTCATACAAAAAACATCTTTGGCTGCAGTATGGGAACTGTTAAAGTTAAGCTTTGTCTTTCACTATTCTATGCTTGCACACGCATAGGGGATTTTCATACATAGATTTGATCATCATGATTTTGTTAGAGAAACTGTAGAAGAGATTGCCATCTCAGTCTATGCTGGAGTAACTTTTGCTAGATTTACTGCAGTTTACAACTATGATTCGTTATGACACTAGATGGCTCTGTGACCAATGCTTAACTGCAAAGTCTATGTATTTTACTGCTGTGCTAGTTCCTGCGCTTCCAGTTGCTCTATGGCATTTCCTTCTCTTTCCTGTCTGTGTTTAGCCACCATAAAAGGTGACTGCATTCATGTTCCAGTAAAGCCAGTTCCTGTTATTCGCTAATGTATATCTGATGTGGTAAGGTGCAAGGGGCCGTCATTGATGGAAGGTATGTGGCACCAAGGTACCTGGCCTTGCTGCAGTAAAACCGTGTATGCTAATGGCAGTCTGGTGCTGAAGTGTTAGTATAGCCGAAAGGCTAACCCGGGGCGGTTTCACTGGGATGGAGTAGAGCAGGGTGGGACTCCATCCCCTACCCAGGTCCGGGTTTTACAGGCCGCATAAATAGCCTGGGGGAGTCAGCTGTGCACTGTCTGTGACTGGAGCTCACTTGTGAAGTTAGACTCTGTGTGCCTGGCTGAAAACTCCTGTGCAGGCTGTTTCATGCAGACCAGAGGCGGACTCGGCTGCAAAGTAGCAAGTTTGCTCAAGGACTTAAAATACAATTCTGTGATCACTCACCTGTAGAATTGATATTATGAGTATACATCCCGTCCCGTTCCGGAAGATATCCTTACACATGGGTTATTCATCTTCAGATGTCACGTGACTGCAGAGCAGAAAAAGTGGCCCCTCCCAGCCCATATATACCGAGGCACCTCCCACAGAACCCCAGCATTTAAAAGCAGTTAACAAAGCCGGGAGAATATAAACAACAATCACCATAAAGAGGTAACAAGAACAACAAGGGTGGGGTGGAACGGGACGGGATGTATACTCATAATATCAATTCTACAGGTGAGTTATCACAGAATTGTATTATTCTTAGTATACATCCCGTCCCGTTCCGAAAGATATCCACATATTACACATGGGACATCCAATAGCAGTGTCCGTAAGGTAGGGTGGGATCCCCAAAGGCAACTGCAAGCAGTCTAAACCACTGCCCCCTGCAGAACTTTGCGGCCAAAAGCAGCATCAGCTGAGGCCTTAACATCAACCTTGTAAAACTTAGAAAAAGTATTAACAGAAGACCAAGTTGCGGCCTTGCAAACTTGTTCAACAGAAGCTTGGTGCTGAAAAGCCCAAGAGGCACCAATCACCCAAGTAAATGAGCAGTAAGGCAGAAAGGAGGTTTCTTTCCCTTAGCAGAATAGGCCTGAATCACAGCCTGACGGATCCACTTGCTGATAGTGGATTTAGCAGGAGCCTGGCCTTTCTTAGGACCAGGCGGAACCACAAAGAAGGCATCAGTCTTCCTAAAGGAATCAGTAGCCACCAAATAGAACTTCACAGCCCTAACTACATCAAGAGAGTGCAACACCCTTTCCTTGGGATTACCCGGGTTAGGGCAGAAGGAAGGCAACACACGTCCTGATTGAGATGAAAGGCAGACACAACTTTAGGCAGAAAAACAGTTTTAAAGCGAAACACCACCTTGTCCTGGTGTCTTTCAAAATAAGGCGGCTTGATGGAAAGCACCGCCAATTCAGAAACTCGCCTGACAGAGGTAATAGCCACCAAAAAGGCTACCTTGACAGTGAGAGTGGACAAAGCCGCTTCCTGCAAAGGTTCAAAAGGAGACCCTTGCATGACCGACAAAACCAAGTTTAAATCCCAAACAGGTAACATAGGCTTGCGTGGCGGACGCAAATGAGTAACGCCTTGAAAGAAGGTCTTGACCAGATGATGCTGAAAACCCAGATCCAAGCCATGTTGTAAAAATTCCAAAATCTTGGGAATAGGGAACACCCGACATGGAAGTGACCTAGACTCACACCAGTCGATGTAAGCACGCCAAACCCTGTAGTAAATGGTAGAAGAAGACTTCTTCCTAGCTCTGATCATGGTATTAACTACAGAGGCCGGCACCCCTTTGTCCATCAAGATGGAGGTTTCAGCAGCCAGGGGTGGCGCAGCCGCCCCTGAGTGAGCAGGTCTGGCACCAGAGGCAGGACGAAGCGATCTACTGCCAACTGTACGATGTCTGGGAACCAAATTCTTCTTGGCCAACATGGGGCCACCAGAATGGCTGGCACCCCTTCCTGGGCTATTTTGCGCAGCACCTTGCCCAGCAGAGGGAATGGAGGAAACACATATAGAAACTGAAAGCTCTTCCAAGACATTGCCAGAGCATCCACTGACAGGGCCAGGGGATCCTGTGGCCAGGGGATCCTGAAACACTGGAAGCTTGTAATTGTGACGAGACACAAACAGGTCCACATCCGGCTGGCCCCCATGGAGGCACAGAGAATGAAACACCCTGTTGCTGAGGGACCATTCTCCCATGCGAGAAGCCCCCCTGCTCAGAGAGTCCGCTTCCAGATTCTCCACCCCCGGAATGTACACAGCCGAAATGCAGGGAACATTGTCCTCTGCCCATGACAGAATCAGGGAAACTTCCTTGAGAGCCCTCTTGCTCCTGGTTCCTCCCTGATGATTGATGTAGACAACCGCCTGTAGGCGCGCAGTCAGATGGGAAAGCACTAGCCTTATCGCCCTCAGTTCCAGAATGTTGATTGGGGCATATGCCTCCTGAGGTTCCCACTGCCCCTGGAATTTCAGGGACCTCCAAAAGCCCCCCCAACCAGTCAGACTGGCATCCGTGGTGACCACCTCCCAGCAGGGAGTCAGAAAAGATCTGCCCACTAGCAGATTCCTTGGACCCAGCCACCATGACAGAGACCGCCTGGCCAGAGGGGACAGCACAAATACCTGATCCAGAGACCCTGCGTCCCGAACGCATACTGACAAGAGATGAACCTGGAGAGGTCTCATGTGAAACTGAGAGTATGGGACAGCCTCGAAGCTGGACAACATCAGACCCACCAGCTGCATTGCCTGTCTGATGGACGGATGAGGGCAAGACAGAAGAAGCTGTGTTTGTGACTGAAGACTCTCTACCTTCAGCTGAAGGAGAAAGACCTTGACTTGAGATGTATCCAGAGTCATGCCCAAAAATGACTTTACTCTGGAAGGAGACAGGGAATATTTGGGAAGATTGATCACCCAGCCAAACATTTCCAGAGTGGATACCACTGTCTGAACGTCCATCTCTGCTTGTTGCAAAGTCTGAGAAGCTACAAGAATGTCGTCCAGGTAAGGAAGAATACGATTACCCGGAGATCGCAACAGAGCCATCACTCCTGCCAGCACCTTGGTGAACACCCTGGGAGCAGAGGTAAGACCAAATGGCAGGACCACAAACTGGTAATGCTGATCTTCCACTGTGAACCTGAGAAATCTTTGATGGCCTGCAAAAATTGGCACATGAAGGTAAGCATCCTTGATGTCTATAGAGGACAAGAAGTCCCCTGGGCGAAGAGAATTTATGGCAGAACGCAGAGTTTCCATGCGAAAGTGCCTGAATCTGACAAATTTGTTGAAGAGCTTTAAATCCAGGATAGGCCTGATGGATCCGTCCTTTTTGGGGACAGTAAAAAGATTGGAGGAACAGGGCAGAGGAACAGGGCAAATGACCCCCAATTCCAGAAGGTTTTGGATAGCAAGACACAGACACCGATCCACCAGGGGGTCTTGAGCCATCCGGGATCTTATGAACCTTGGGGGCGGCCAGGCTGCAAACTCTATCTTGCAACCGGAGGAGACTACTTCCTGAATCCACCGGTCTAAGACATGACGCCTCCAAAAGTGAGCAAAGAGCCGAAGCGGTCCCCCCACCCGGATGGGTGAGAGCGCCCCTTCATGCCTGAGGGGGCTTGGGGGAGGATTTAGGCTTGGAACTCCAGGAAGGACCGGGCCTGCCACATCCTCTGCCCCTGCCCCATGACTCACTGCGGCCCCCAGCAGGGGGAGCCCACCTTCCTCTCCTGGGGGAATAAAAGGGGGACAGAGCAAATCTGGAACCCCGAAAGGGCCTGAGTGGCTTCTTGCGCTGAGGCAGCTTGCCTTCCTTGGCAAACAGATCCAGACGTTCCCCAAAAAGGTGCAGTCCTTTAAAAGAAGCCCCAGCAAGAGCCTTCTTAGCAGCAGCTAAATGTAAGCGAGGGCGAGTAGGCAAGGCCACAGGGGACGCGGCCCTCAGCAGGGGCATCCCAGACAACCGCGCAACAGTCTGCTGGGCACAGGAAAGACAGACCTTGAAGTCGCCAGGTACAGGGGAAACCCCACAATCAGTACAGAACCGGCCTTGTCCCTAAGGAACCCCGAACTCAATTGGGTTGATTCAAAGAAACATGTAACAGCTTGGATTTGGCTCACGATCATCCTATTTTTTACGTCCGCTCGTGCGTTCGTATGAACTTGCGAGTGATTCAATAAGCAAATACGTTTCTATCCTAAAATATACGTCCGTTCGTATGGCAGTTCGGGAATCAGACCTATGTCAGTTTCCATCCTGAATTTTCCGTTTCATTTCTCAGGTTGCAACATTGGTTTTGCCCTTTTTCCTTTTTTGTCTGGACGTAAATCCTTCTGATCTTGCGGCTCCGCACTACAAACTTACCTCATTAAAGTGCATTCTAAATATTTGGTCTTTTTCTTTATTTCATTCATTTTGTAGTAACCAACATGAATGCATTTGCATAAGTAAATCTTACTTTGTTTAATTTTTAGTTAACTTGCATTTTTTACTTGTGGATTTAATTTTAATATTTATGCTTCAAATGGTACAACTTTAAAATTTTTGTGTGGTTACCCACACCCTCTACATACAGATTGCTCACAATTATTAAAAAACACCCAGCAACTTCTGCATGTTATGAGCCTAGAAACAGCCAAGATGGCGGCTCAGGTATTATCGGGCAGCCTGCAAACAGAAAGGGCCTTGTGACTGTGTTGCTCTGGATTCTTTGATTTCTGACCTTTCCATGCCCCCAGCTCTGCTGTGTCTGTGCAAAATACAGCAGTAACCCACATCCTGCACTTTATCCCGCTCTCCTCTCCTCAGTAAGTGTGATGCATCTGCCCAAAGATGTGCTTAAATAATTAAACAAAGCAAAGGTAAACAACTACACAAATAAATGCAATCTAAAAATATTATTCTAGTACCTCAATTTTAAAATAAATAACAAAGGACATAAGTTTCTTTAATTAACGCAAATATATTGCAAAATAAAGGTTTACATGCAAAGGACTAATTAAGGTCCACATTAAAATGCTTTTATAAGGCATACATGAATCAGGTATGCATTGCCATACAATTTATGGCCTCGGCCATGCTGATACATGCAGTTCATTGGAGCACAAGACGCGCAGACTCCTCCACATAGCCAAAAAACCTGTTCACGAACAGCAATCCGGCTGCTAAAAGGTGTCGGCTGTGGCTTTCTTTTAAAACGCGTTTAGAGGTTTCTCTGAATCACACCTAAACACATCCAATTAACCTAAGTTTTACGTTTTGATCCTAAGTTTTAGGATTTGATCCTAAGTTTTACGTTTTGATCCTAAGTTTTACGTTTTGATCCTAAAATTTAGGAACGGACTTCCGCTGATCGTAAGAGCGTATACGCATTCGTACGTAGGCTCGTGCGAGTCGGAAATGGCCAAAAAAACAGGAAAAAATGACTAACACCCACCCAAACTTACGATTCTCGATACGAAATCAATTAACTTTTGCTCTTTGAATCGAGGGGATTGTCTTGAGACGTCTCCATATGGTGATTATTGTGGCTCAAACTGGCCAATTGGGAATAATGCAGGAAGCAAACCCGGGATGCCTCCAATGCACCGCAAGGGAAGTGGGAGGATTTAAGATCTTAAAAGAATTTCCCTTAATCAAAGTATAGGCCGGGAGAAACCACTAATTCTATAGGCCTGAAAGACATAAGATAGGATCCCGTAAGGTATATATACATATAACTGATAATGAAGAAAGATAGCCCGCGAGGGCACTTACAGACCGCAAAGGAGAGCCAGCTGCGCAGCACCGCCGAGACAAAATGGCGCTCACTCATATACCTCGAGGGGCGGGCCGCGGGGGAGCGACGCAAAAAGCGTCACTCGCCCCGCCCACCTCCCGCCAAAGAGCGTGAAAATACATGCCCATGTGAAGCAAGCAGCCAATGGCCGCGTCGTATCTGCCTGAGGTAAATGCCGCCGCCACATGCAGAGCGGTGTACAAGAGTGCGGTATCAGAAAAATGTAAAACCATGCAACCAAATTAAACAGGGATCACTGCCTAATGCGCTCCGCAGATTCCGGAGCCAGATAACAAATGGTGCCACCAAAAACCTGATAACACAGCATATATATATACGGAACACCCCCTTCCCCTAAGAGACTCAGAGGAACGAGGGGAGTCAGCGGTCATCCATAAGGGAACCCACATGAGGGAAAGGGGGGAGGGAAGGCACAAGTAATGCGGGCAGGGCATCCCATAAGGCTCACCATGGCCTGAACCGTCTACCCTTTGGTGGGGGAGTTGCGGCGAAGCTCAGCTCCTTAGCACCAAATATGGTGTCTTCTACCTTCACCCAAACGCTACAGCCAAGGCTGGGAGGCAATATGATAAAGACAGAACGGGTGGGAATAGCTTCACAGGTCCATAGGGCCAAAAGACCCCGCTCACCTGCCTGAAAAAGAGAGAGAGCCACTTTCTCGTCCTGGCAGTCCGAGACTGCAGAGAAAATCTAGGGGTTCTGTGGGAGGTGCCTCGGTATATATGGGCCGGGAGGGGCCACTTTTTCTGCTCTGCAGTCACGTGACATCTGAAGATGAATAACCCATGAGTAAGGATATCTTTCGGAACGGGACGGGATGTATACTAAGAATAACGCCGTTGGCTGTCTGATGTACTTCTGCTGCATTTTCCTGAAAAGTTGATGTAACCAAAAAGGACATTCGGTTTTATGGATTTTTGTGTGAATAAACACAGACTTTAAGTTGAACTTTCGCCTCTGAGCCTCTATCCTGCTGTCTACCAGAGTTAATCACCACACTGGATTATGACTCAAGAGATTTGAACCTGCAACCCTCTGGTCATAATCCTTACCACTAGACCACGACTGCCCCCTCTTTAGAGACCTGCACAAGGGTTTCTGCAGCTCCGTACCTGTCTCCAGGTTCCAAAACCCACAAGTTTGCTGGTGCTTCCTTCAGATTTGTAGGTGCTTTCCGGCAAATGAAATTAGTGATTTAAACAGTATCGATGGTGTTTTTCACTAACGCCATTGACAGATCCTAACCCATCATGTTGTCTGATTGCTCCATACCTGCACTGAAAATCAACACCCAAGGTCTGAAATTGTGGCAGCTGTCCAGGATGATTGAAATACCCTGCCACACAATGCTCTCTAGACACTGCCCGCATGTGGACCTTAAAGCCATACTTTTAACAGCAAAGACCATTATAAGCATTATTTATCTTACCATCACAGGTTATATATCTTTGAGTCCTTTTTGTATTGAGCCAGGGGCTTGGTAAGGTTAGTAATGCTAAACCCTTTAGAAGAATTACTACTGTGTTATGGCCAATGCTACTTACCCCAATTATTGAGTATTTTATGCCTTAAAGTGGACCAACACCCGATGCTGATCGTCCCGGGAATCTATAAGATTCCCGGGCCGATCAGCATCGGGCTGCGGGGCACCCCGATCGGGTGTGCCCCGCTGTTTGAAATCCCCCAGAAAGCCCCGAAATCCCTACCTGCTCCTCGATCCAGCAGCGCATCCCTCTAGCAGGCCATTCACAAACGGCCGGCGCGGGCGCGCTCCCTGTAAGAGTGACGCGCGGGAGGCGGTAGCGGGTGCGCTCACTTGTCCGGCGACGGACCTCGGCTGCAGCGGTCACGTGGGAGCGGGGACAGGTGAGTTTTTGGGGCTTTCTGGGGTGTTTCACACAGCGGAGCACCCCCGATCGGGGTGCCCCACCGAAGTGGACCAAAACCCAGGATAGTCAAAATCCTGGGTGTTGGTCCACTTTAGAGTTACTTAAGTTCATTGCAAGGCAGGATGTAATTGGTTACCTTTTGGTGCTCTCCAGATCTTACAACAATATCAGAGTGTTTAACATGGTTGCAGTGACTTCCTCCATCCGCTATTGTAAAGATTTTATAGCAACAGATTCCAAAAAAAATAGGCAGCACTTTTTTTCAGAGGAAACATGAATGGGCGCTTTGTGTAAGTGCTATTTGACACGCAGCTCAGCAAAATAGCACCACACTGACAGCAGTAAATAAACGCAAGCAGGCGCTTTAATGGGGAATGAGCTGGAAATTTCCCACACACTGAAGGTGTCAGCAAAGTCCAAAACCGAACGTCTCTTTTCTGATAAAAAAAATGCCTATCATGGATGGATCTGCCGTGAGCCGATAACCGGAGGGCCTCTGCTGTGTATCCAGACTAACTGGAACCTGGCCAGACTATAATGACACTGCCTTTCGGGAAAGATCTAGCTATCCTGTGATTTTGGAGAACAGAGAAGTCTCACTTCTCACCTCACATGCCCTCTTATTTTGTCAACTTTTGTACAACAAATAAAAATTAATGTTAATGGTAAAAAAGGCCTCCAAAAGAATTGCATCATGTAAATAGGCAGCCACAAGCACAAGTCTAATGGGCCACCTAGTACCTGCTGCCTCTGTGTCTAAGGCTGCTATTTTATTCAAACCTGCAAACCATAGACAGATCCCAAATTCATCAACAAAATTGGAGCAGTTATGGTCCATTTCCACGAAATGATTAGCAGATGAAAAATCACTAAAGCGTACGCCAGGGGCATTGCTGGGGGGGGGGCAGCACATGCCCCCGGGTGCAGCAACTTAGGGGGGCGCAAAAGGGGGGCATGAGCACAGGTGGGGGGGGGGGGGGCGCATTTTGAATGTTTGCCCTGTGTGCCAGAAAGCCTAGCTACTGCTCAGCTGATAAATGGCCTATATAAATGCGTTTATTGGACGAGCGTTGTGAAATTTTTGTCAGTCAAAAACGATACATTAGTTGTATGTCAGATACCTTGAATTCACACAGCATAACCACTTTAAATTAAGATCGCTGTAACAAACAATTACCTGACAAATTGTCAACATCAGAATGCAAGTCTTCCTTCCGCTAATTCAAGCAACATTCGATTAATCTGTTCATTGAAATTAGGTTAACCAATCAGTATTCTATCTGAAGAGAATAGTGTGTGTCTGTCTGCGATGAGACATTTCCATTTCTAGTATTAGGCAACCTACTATCTTTCCCTATCACTTTATTTCAATGAGATGGAAAAATGGATATGAATCTTTTTAAAATATTTTTTTTAATTCCTCCCAACCACAGTGTAGCATATGAATCTTAGAAAATACTTGGTCTGTGTGATCAGCCTGTGACCACTACAGTTATTAGACTTGATAAAAGTTATCAGCCATGTCAGCCATGATAACTGTAGCCATGGATTTAGGGCTTTTGGCCAGGATATAAGAAGATTGCACACATACCTACCAACTTTTCAAGGAGGGAAAGAGGGACAATATAAACACTTTGAATAGGCGAGTCAATCATTTATTGATGCAGATCTGCATGTTACACCTCAAGAGGGATAAATGAGAACAGCAAGGGACAGGGGGACATGGACTCAAAAGAGGGACATTCCCGCCAAATGAGAGACACTTGGGAGGTATGATTGCACAGATCAGGTAAGAAAATTTTTGTTTCCAATGGAGAGATGGCATGCTGAATTTTTAAAAATCTATTCTTGGTTCCTGGGAGTTATCTTTAAAGAGGATGTTCAGGCTAACAAAAAAAAGCAGTTGTCATCTTTTCCACCCTGCAGCTGCTTCATCCAAAGCACATACAGGCTATCTGATATTGGGGTCAATCTGCATGCACATAAACATGGGTTTCCTTAGGTGCCCATCTATTGTGGATGTGGCCCCGCCCTCCGCATCAGTCCCAGTGACACCTAACTTCATTGTAACTGGCATTCTTCTTTGGCTTGCTGCAGAAGTGGTCGGGCTGAGCCAGTTCCTGGCATGTCCCCTCTGTAGGAGGCAGAGGGGTGCAATTTTCAACTGGCTGAATTGGATAGACTAAAGTTTTTATTCAGCCTTACATACTATGTTACTAATTTCAGATCTTCAGATCTGTCAGCACTGCATCAGAAGGAAGCTGAGAGGTGAGTATCTATTTTTTTCTTTGAATGCCTGGACAGTTTGTTTATAGTGGAATTCCCCATCTTAGCCTTGCACAGCGCTAAAGCAGGAGGGTGGGTAAAAAAAATAAATGCCTTACCTGGATCCTGCTGTCCAACTTAATTTCCCCAGCGATTTTAGCCCTGGGCACAGCCATCTTGGACAGGTTTTCAGAGCAGCATCCTCCACTCTGTATGCACCTCTCCCCATTCACTTGAATAGGAGGATCAAAGAAGGCACAGATCGGGGGAGGCAGCTCTGTGTGGCTGCCGCTAGTAGTACCGGTTAAATCACTTGAATTCCCGGGACCGGTAAGTTTTATTTTTACCCAACCCCCTTCTCCTGCTTCAGTGCAGGGGGAGGGAGGCCGAGGATGTCAGGAGTTAGGACTTGAAACTTCAGATGGTGGGAATCATTTGGAAATATCTTGTGTCTCCACCATACATCGAGCTTGTTTAAGAATAAAAATATATATCCTGGCAACACAGACCACATATACCACACTACAGGCATCTCTGATTCAGGAGCCTGCAGATCAATGGAAGCTCCTATAATGTTACTGTAGTCAAGTGACTCAGAATCAGAGGTTCTAGCCTCAGATGTACAGTTCTGACCCTTTGTTTATTCTTTGTGGAGCTGTGGCATGTTGCTTTGATTTGCAGCCACATTGGTGGTGGAAGGATTAGTGTCTACCACCACAGCCGGCCACTTGCAGTAAACTAACGTGTCGGGAAAGAAAAAAGCCAGGGAGAAGTCATACGTTTTAATGCGGTTGTGGTCATGGACAAAAATATCCCCCTTACTGCATGCTCTGTGTAATCTGACCACTGAAAATTAAGCATTTCAGGCTGCTGTTGGGTCTTTATTTTTAAAGCACAAAATGGAGGTAATACCGTCAGGCACAAAAGCCTTCCTCCAGCTACTAAGGTAAAGTACGCATCATCCGGGCTCTGCAAACTGTAGCTCCCTTTATTCAACATGTCCCAGAATGCTTTTCTACTTTTTACAAGCACTTTATGCCAACCAGAACGGCTCAGACTAGTTGCCTCATGAGAAGCACCTTGTCCCGAAAAACCACAGATCGTGTCCAGGTTTGAGTGTCGTCAGAAGCCAGTTTAGGAAAAAAAGGTGATTGCTGTCATCGGAAGCATTTTTGTTTTTAGGCTCCCATTTTCCCAGTTATGAAAGTAACCCTGTAGTCAGATCTCCAGATTATTCATCACAAGGGACCCTTCATAAGGTAGTAGAAGCCAGGCTCTTGATTTGCCCAGTTACCACTTTCTGGAGTCTCTATACTTCCAGAGCCTATTTACCAGGCCAGGATTCCACAGGGTATTGGGTTGGGTGACGGCAAGATTTATGGTGAAGCCTTACCTTTGTAGTAGGCTACTAATTATGACATAGAGCAGTGTTTCTTAAAGTGGACCAACACCCACGGGTGATCGGCCCGGGGATCTATAAGATTCCCGGGCCGATCACCTCCCTCCTCACGGGACATCCGAGATCGGGATGTCCCGCGGGGTGAAACCCCCCCAAACACCCCAAACCCCCTTACCTTATCTTCCCTCCCTCGCGCCCCTCTAGGCGTGCGGTCGCCCGCGCCGGCCGTCTGTGAATGGCCGGCGCGGGCGCGCGCGCGCGCGCATCAAGAGGGACGCGCGGGAGGCGGCGGCGGAGGAGCCGCTTGTCCGGGACTGTCAGATTGCTTGTCCGTCGGCGCTGGGAGCGGGGAGAGGTGAGTTTTTAGGGTGATCGGGGGGGTTTCACACAGCGGGGCTCCCCGATCGGGGGTGCCCCACCGAAGTGGACCAAGACCCAGGATAGTCAAAATCCTGGGTGTTGGTCCACTTTAACTGTTTTATGCTAAGTACCCTCTAGCCACGAGAAATTCCAACCAGCTACCCCCTAGCCACAAGCAGTTCTAACCAAGTACCCCCAAGGGGGATCACTTATGGATGTAAACTAAAAAAAAGATCACAGCCCTTGTAACACTTTTAAAGCAAGAAGGAATAATTTAACATTAATGCTGGAAAAAAGTCTGTCCAAGTTCAACCAAGGAACAAGGGGTCAATTCAGTAAGAGATGAAAAAATAAATTCTTGGTGGTAAAAAATTAACTTTTGATGAAAAAAAGCACGACAATTTCACTATTGCTGAATTCCTAGCTAGACACTTTTTACAACAGGGTAAAAAGGTGTAAAAAGTCCACTATTTGTCTTAGGAGTAAAAAGTGCCATTGACTTTGATTGTTTTTTCCAGCTGGTGATTTAGAAACAGTGCTTTAACCCTTTAAGTGCCAGCCTACCTAGATTTTTTGTCACACTCTGTTGCCAGATTACTTTTCACGTTTTTGCGCTACAAATGTTCAACCTTGATTTTTGAAGGGATTTCCAGGGATTTTCCAGGAAAATTATATATTGTTTTTTATATTTTATATTATATTTAACAATATAAGATTATATATTATATTTAACAAACAGGCTACTAGCCCACATAGTCACTAAGTGGCCCGGGCCCTTCTGCCCCCCCCCTTGGCCGTTGGGGAGGCAGGTAATGGGGGGCTGGGGGTTTTGGCAAGTCACCCGCTAGCCGCAGGTGATTGTCAGCCCCAGAGCCTTGTGAATTGGTATAAGGGGTCTCATGGACCCCTTACCAGTTCACAAAGGGTTAAGTAAAAAAAAGACAGACACAAAATTTTTTATTTATTCTTTTTTCACTTATACTTACCTCTGATCCCGTGTCCCACGCCGCTGCAGATGACAGTTGTCGGTAGTCATCGGAGCAGGGAGGCAGGGAGATCAGAGCCTCCCTGCCTACCACCCTCCCTGCTCCAATCGCTACCGACAAGTGACAGATCGGAGCCTGGTGCCGGTATACGAGGAGCGGGATGATGTCATCCCGCTCCTCCCACAAGTGGGCGGGGCTAGGGTGGGGCCAGCACCGGCCGAAGAGGATGGTGAGGGCCCGTTGCTGGGTCCTCACCCGAAGCGTGGTAAGTCCAGGGGGGGATCGGGGCCCCCCCCCCCCGGTGAAGAGAAGACATCGGAGGAGCGAGTGAGTGAGCAGGTGAGTTTGTGTCATTGTTAATTTTTTTTTTCTTTTAGATGTCGGCATGGCGAAGGGGGGGCTATTCCGGGCCCCCTCCTGAAGATCAGAGGCCCGGAGGCCGGAAATCAAACACCTGATGATTGAAGAGAATCGCTGGCACTTTCAAACGAGGGGTCAGGTAAGTCTGTATCTTTTTTACTTTTTTTTTTTATGGGGCTTTAAAGTCAGCTACGTGAGTCCCACGTAGCTGGCACTTAACGGTTGGAGAGGCAGCTACGTGAGACTCACGTAGCTGGCACTAGAAGGGTTAAACTACTAGTTCTAGACCTTTTTACACCAAGTACCCCTAGTGACAAGAATTTCCAAACAAGTATAATAATATTAAATATATCTATCTATCTATCTATTACTCAGGAGGGGTCTCACCTACGTCTCCTGAGAAATCCACCTCTATCCTCTATGTTACTGTTCCTCATCCTGCTGTACACAAACGAGTGAATGACTTGCATTCAGACATGGACGATTTGTCGGCAAATGTTTGTTACAACAATGGTAATTAAAGAAGCACTATTACGAAATTGTGTAATATTAAAAATCCATAAAAAAATGATGGCTAATGAGATGAGGGGTCACTTATACACGCAAACTGAATAAAACTTCCGCCAAGCTTATGGTTTATTCTCTCATAGAAATAAAATCCAGGGGTGACAAGTTCAGTGTATCACGAGTGACAGAGCCTGTCACCCCTGATTTTCTCTTCCTTCTATTAAAATAAAAAAAACAAGCCTGGCTGGATATTTCTTGATGCCGAGTGTATAGGTGACCCCTCCTGTCGTCATCCAGCATATCTATATGGATCCTATTTGCAGCCGATTTCTGTTTTCACATGCCGACCTTCACGCGACCAACAAAAAAAAATTGTGTTAGCCAATGATAAGATGCTCAACCAACAAGTGAATTCTCGTTGATCACTTTATTGGAGGGCATTCCACTTGATTGCGTTCGGTCAATCATTTTGTGGAAATGGGCCTTCTTTGCACAAAGTAGGGATGAATTTATTACCCACATTTTCGAACTTGTATAATTGGTTCCCCCTTAGACCTTACCTAAAATAGCTGGATTGGATGAGTGTTGTCTTTTGTCTATGATTAAGAAGAAATGTAGGTTTAACTGAACTGCTCAGAACTAAACATCTAATTGTGTACTATTTCAGGTTAATTTTTTGTCTTGCGGTTACGAAAAAAGCGCCTTAATAAGCAACATACGTTAAGCAGTGAGACATATGGAATGAATAGAGAGTAGCTGAGCAAGACGTTTTTCACATTGTAGAGGTCTTCATTTTGGTGGACCCCGTGATATTAGTTACTCGTATCAGCAGTCTTTGTTGGTTTATCCTCATCTTGCCGTAACTCAGTATAGCGCGCTGTGCTCGCTCAGGGCTGTTGAAGTGAAATCACACATATGTGAGGGATTATTAATGCCAAGGTTGGACGGTGCCAAGTCTGTGTTAACGAGGTGACATAGAAGGTTCTTAGTTGTAGCAGTGACGGATAGGAGGAGGTAACGCCAAAGCACTGCGTGATGCAGGCACTTTTGCATTAGCGCACCCCGGCGGCTGACACTTAAGATGCTTTTTGAAGAGAGATTTTCACCAATTAAACGGCTTGAGCGCCAGTCGTAGCTTCATGGATTTTACGCATTTGTTAGGTCATGTAACGCCCTGCTTTGCTCTTACATCTCGGTAATTCTGCGGAGGCCACTGGCCAAGTCTGAAGTTTATATCAGTTTTTTTTTTTTTTTCTATCCGAAACTGTGATTTTTCTTTTGGGGGGGGGGGGGGGGGATTTCCTGTCAAATGTTCTTAATGTTTAATGACACCAAATGCTCTCTCCGTCTTCCTCATTCAGCGACATTACATGCTCCTCGTCAAGGACTTTCTTGCCAACTCATCTATATGGAGAGTTTATCCAGAGACTCAAGTTGGATGATGAGATAAATTGTTATGTTCTCTAAAAGATGTCAAAAATAGCTCATCATGTCTATAAGGAAATTACAGTAGGGAGCTGCCCTGTGGAGACTTAGACTCAATTTAAAGGGGGGACCTAAACCTAATTTCTCAAATTGTTTTAGTTGAAAGAAGGTACGTACAGTGTTGGGTGACAGGCCCACACAAAATCTGTTTAATGCAAATCTTACCTGACAGACATTATGCCAAACTGTGTTGTGAGTGGGTAACCTGTGCTGTCCAGAACAGCTACATCCAACATTACCTACTACTCCTGTTGTAGGAAAATGTCAAATGTGTCATCTGTGCAGGATCCACTGATCACTGGAGCTGTAGAGAAAGCCAAAGGTAAAAATGGCTGCCCATTTGTACACCCCTTTTCATTGCAGTGAGAGAAGAGGGAAGTGCCAGCTCACAGTGACAAAGGAGCGGGGCGTCTCCACATCGCAGGACACTTGAAGAGACGGGGGATAGTGTGTGCAGCGTGGGCCGGGGATCCAGCTATCGGGTAAGATCTGCAGCGCCGGACTATCGCTGACAGTCTATGTGGGACTCATGGTGAGTTTTTTTTTTTTTTTTTTTACTTTAGGCTGAAAAAGTTTAACTATCATTCTTAGCCAGTGGGTGGAGCCATGTTACTCTTCTCTTCATGTATCTTGTACAGTACCACTCCATCTTCCAGAGACCCCTAGAAAATGCAGTGCTTATAAATGTCGTCACTGTTTGTAGTGCCATAATCCTACTTGGCGAAATCTGTTTTGGCTCGCCAGCTCTTGTGAGTGCAAGGTATGCTGTTCACTGGGTTGTGTATTGGGGCAATGGGGAGTGCCTTTTCAAAAAGCAAAATCTTAAAGTGGACCAAAACCCATAAATTGCTCCTTTGAATGTATCCTTTATTTCATTTGAGCAGCTGGGCAGCCTTTTCTGTTTTTTGCAGTCAAACGAATGAAGAAGATCACCTTAGACTGTCCCTTCTCTAAATATTGGTCACAGAACAAAAAGGATTGTACTAAACGAGGTAAAAGTATGTGTTGCTTTTCCCAGGGGAGGTGTGTAATCTTCATGTCCCCGTTGGGGACAGATAACTCTCTGCCACCCTTGTTATACTTAAGGCCCCTGGAACAGAGGTGCTGTAGAGATGGCATGTCCACACATGTTTATTGCAAATAAAAAATTACTTTATTGTAAACTGGTTGCTTCATCAGTCAAACACTCCCAACAGTTAACAGTGCTCTCCCTTCTTTAGACTGGAATGTTAACCAGTGGCACCAGATGTATACCTCCTTTCTGGGGTGCCAGCAAGGTGCGAGCCAGCCCACTGTATGATCACCACTACAAAGGATCTCGCTCCCCACACTTGAAACTCACCTGGGCTTGTAATTCACTTTCTTACAGTGTGCGGCAGCACAATAGGTCCCCGGGGTGCTGGCCAAGGCCATGCCACCCCACAGCAAAGGTGGTTCTTTTTTACTTCCCTAGTCACCTGTTTGGGCTATAAGTACCAGAGTTTAACTCAGGAACAGTGCTGGATGGGCGGGTCGAAGTTTGACCCGCTGGACAGTTCTACCCTAGGGTTTAATGCTTTGGGACTTGGAAATTCTCTGCTGACCCACCAAGGGACCTCTGGCACTCCCTGTGTCTGGACATGTGGCCTCTCCAGCTCTCCGGGCCCACAGCAGCACCCACCCTCTTTGCCTCAGCCACACTTCTTTCCAGCCTGCATCTCCCACCTCAGCTTATATAGGGCCCTTCCCCTTTCTCCTCATCGGAAGACCGGATGATATCGCAGGTCCCAGCAGATGGTTCCCCATGGGCCCTCATACAAAATGGCCAGAAATCGCCAGAAACATTTAAAGTGGACCAACACCCAGGGGGGATCGGCCCGGGAATCTATAAGATTCCCGGGCCGATCAGATCCCTCCCCGCGGGGCATCCGAAATCGGGATGTCCCACGGGGTGAAACCCCCCAGGAAGCCCAGAAACCTTACCTTAACCCCGTTCCAACGGCGCATGCGCAGGCCGCGGGTGCGTCTCTCGCTTCCCTCTAGCAGGGCGCGCACCCGCGCCGGCTGCTTGTGAATGGCCGGCGCGGGTGCGCTCCCTGTTAGAGGGAAGTGCGAGACGCGGCCTCCAGCGCTCAGAGCCGCTTTGGTTGGACGCTGCTTGTACGTGCATACCACAGCGGCTCTGAGTGCTCTGATTGGACGAGTGCCCGTGTAGGAGCATGGTGAGGTGAGTGTTTCCGGGCGTTCTGGGGGGTTTCACGCAGCGGGGCACCCCCGATGGGGGTGTCCCACCAAAGTGGACCAAGACCCAGGATAGTCAAAATCCTGGGTGTTGGTCCACTTTAAAATCGAAAAGACACACTTTTACACTTATTACAGGTTGTGGGAGCTTGGCCAGCATATCCTTGTATAATTGATGTGGCTTCATATATTCTGTGAATTGCTGGGTAATAAGTCTCATGACACCTGAAATCTGTTATAGTGGCAATGTGAGGTTTCAAAGTCTTACACATAGATAAGGCATTGCCAGGATGGTTCATCGGGCCTGGGACTTATATCTTGCAGCTGGGTGACAAGTAGCTCTATAACTTAAGGAAGGCTGTGGCCTGAATTATTGTCCCTTATCCCCAAGATCTGCCACCCCACATTATCCATTATATCCCTTAAAGGAAAACTCATTTTGTCCGGTTTTTGGTGTTCTGTTATTTATTGTTATTTGAAATGTAAAATTAACATCTGTGTTAGGATTGTGCCCCCATACATGCAATTTGACCAGCATGCTGCTTCCATGTTTCTACAGTGGGAGTGGTTTTCAAGGCCTTGAGCAAAAACAATGGGCTACAAGTCCCACAATTCGTAACAGGTAAATTCTTTAGTAGCTTTGGCTAAGCAGCCTAATGACCTCTCCAGCTGAGAATCCGGCCATTAACCTTTGCTACTGGAACACAAGACTGTGATCATTCCAAGCTGAAGAAGTTGAATTTCAGCAGAATGGGTTAAACCAGTCACCCACAACCAATCAGATGATTAGAAAGCTTGAGGAGTGAGGAAGCCTATGATATGTACTCAAAATCACCACTTTGGTGTATATGGCCAAGGTAAATAACAAAATAACAGATAAGCTTAGCACAGTAAGGACCTCATTTTGCCACACAATAATGGAAACTTTTAAAAATGACATAGAAAGTGGAATTCAGACAGCACACTCTGGAATCCAGTCAGCATTGAACTCAGAGATATGTTTTCTCTACACAAACCAAGCTTGAAGCTTAGGGGCCATGCTCTGTAGAAGGTGCCCATTCAACCTTTGTCACATGGGCAGATAAAATGGCCTCCAACAGAGGAATGCAACCAAGGTCTCTGCTTTGGGCGAGACAATGAAAAGTGATTGTTGAGTCGGTGGCATGGCCCCAGAAGATGATGTCAGCATCAAGCTCATAAAAAAACTTCTGCGCTTAACACTTGCCTGAAGGCCATGACCCGACTTGTTTTCTATTTCTGGGACGGAAGGTATTGCTCACATGGGCCGCATTGCTCACAAACACAAAGAAATCTATAAAAGGTGAAATGTGTGGGTAACAAAAACAACATTCTTTCACAGCACCGTTGAGACATGGCTGTTTTGTTGGGCAGCCACACTCCGTGGTGGGCGAGATTTTGTGTAAAGTTGTCATATGGGTGCGTGCTTTGTGCTTTGTTGTGCCCCTATGCAACAGGCACGCTTTGTACAGAACACTCAACATCAAAGGTCTCCAAGGCAACTTGTACCAACCTCCTATCTGGCCCATCTCAACCAGCTTCAGCCGTTGTCTCAACAAAGTCCAATTTCTTACGGCAAAGTTGCTGATCCCAGGCTTCTAGAAAGCGGAACGGAGTGCCAGCCCGATGACTGATGGCAGGAAACTTGAGCCTTGTGCTTTACGTCCCCCTTCTGGGACCCCCCACACGCTGAAATAGCAGAGGTTACATCCAGATATGGCAGCTTCTGAGCCCTATGGAACTCTGTGTCCCCGGCACACTCGCTCTCATGTCTCCGACCTGGAGAACCAAAGTGTAATTCCCAAGTTTCTATTCATTTCCCATGTTTTATTTCCGTGTGCCACCGGGTAGCCAAGATAATCCACATGCTCTGTAGCTAAATCCACGGTGTCTAATTTAATATGAGTGATGTATTGCATGTATTATGCACAGGTTTAATGTACTGTACGTGTACAAAGTGTAATCCGGGGTACTCCAGTTTGAACCTAGACTTTGACTTTAAAGTGATCCTATATCCAAAAAGGATGTTTAGGTTATCACCTTATATCCACGGCCCAGTACCTGAAAATAGCAAGTATTTTTTTTTATTAAAGCCTTTGTCCAATATTGGATGCAGTCTGCTGTTCAAATGGTCGGCCATATTGCTCCCTGGTGCTTCGCAGCGATGATACATTCAGATAAACAAAGCTCAGTATTGGGGGGTTGCCTTATCAGTTAAACCGGACCTTCAGCATGATTTAATGAAAAGCCCAAACCCTTAAAAAACTATTCCCCAGCATCTAAAATTAATATATTTTAAGTTTTTAGTCCCTTATTATTCTTTCCCCCACCCGGCTGCAACTCTGTTTTGGACTCTTGGATACGGGGAGGGGAGGAGAGCGGGATAAAGTACAAGGGGTGGGTTTATAGCTGTACTTTGCACAGAGAGAGCAGAGCTGGGGTCAGGGAAAGGACAGCAATCCCATGCCAATGCAGAGCAACACAGTCAGAAGACACTGCCTAACGCTCCATGAGCCGCCATCTTGCATGTTTAAAGGCTCAGAACATGCAGTAGATGCAGGTAGGAGGATTTTTAATGTGAGCAATCTTTATGTACAGGGTGTGAGAAACATATAAGATAGACTCTTATTCAGAGTGAAGGTCCACTTTAAAAGAAACTGCCATTATGTGGCAGTTTAGCTTGGAACTGAATTAATTAGCATATGGCTGCCATTCGACATCATACTGTTTCCTGTGTTTTTATAAATACTGGGCAAGGGGAAAAGGCTGTTTTGGGGCTCTGCCTGGGGATAGAGTGTGGTGACAACTTCCTCTCTGGGTGCAGGTACACTTTAAGGGTACACAAAAGTCATTCATGTGTATTTTAGAGGTGCTCCAGTTTATCAAAGTATGAAACAGTGCTGT
Source organism: Gastrophryne carolinensis (assembly GCA_027917425.1). Lineage (NCBI taxonomy): Eukaryota > Metazoa > Chordata > Amphibia > Anura > Microhylidae > Gastrophryne > Gastrophryne carolinensis. Next base: position 166,810,824 of record CM051235.1, on the reverse strand, counting down.
ACTGTGGTACTGCAGAATTATCCTGAGGTGCATAGGCTTGGCATTGATGTACCTGGAGTCTAAATGTTTATCCAGTTTCCAAAGGGCAGGCGTGCAGACTGGAGCCGACTGAGCGCTGTTTCCTGATACATCTGAGGGGTTGCTGGGGATTACTCTATGCCCTGTTAAATGAGTTTATTTGGCGATTCCCTGCAGTTGCTAGTCATATGACTGCCAGTGACCAATGGTGTTTGCCAGCAGAACATGGGTAGGCCTTTGTGGGCATATTGCTTGTGGCATAAGGGCAGATGGGTGACAGATGGCCACTTTTCTCATTTGCAGCTAATTTGCTTGTTTGCAGACTGACAGATGCTAAATGCCAGAGCAGCTCCCGCCCTCCACCGTTGAAGGAATTTCTAACATTCCCACTGCTGAAGAACCAAAGGAACCAGCAGGTCCTGTACTAGGACTAGGTTAATCGCTCGCTGCGTTTTTGTCACAGGTTACTGCCATGGGGTCCATGATTATGGTTCCCAGAAAAATAAGGAGCCACACAGGATCTGATTCACAGTTTACTTACTTCAATCTACCACACACCTGCTCAAGCCATCTCTTTAAAGTGGACCAAAACCCATTGCTGAAGGCCCTGGAATCTATAAGTCAAGGACTAAGACCCGGAATACTAAAAATCCTGGGTTTTGGTCCACATTAGGGGCCAGCAGCAGACCAGGTTTGAAAGATCTCCACACAGATGCACAGATGAGGTAATTAGTGATTTGACAAAGCTATAGACTGAGAACTAATTACTGTAGAACTAATTACAGCAGATCTCGCCTATTTGTGGCCCTGAGGAGAGTTTGGAGCATCACTGATCAGGAAATATCAAAAATTATTATTCCCATATTTTCAACCCCACTTGATCTGTGTGTGTGTGGGGCTAGTCTGGGATTCTTCTTGTCCCCTTTGGCAGCTCTGTAAGTGGCAGTAAAGTCTGCTGGCCCCCTACGTAATATATATATATATATATATACTTTTGGTGAATAGCTTCTATGTTTGAATTCTGTGCCTCAGACACAGCCTACATGACGTGTTCCCCCTGCATCCAGACAAGGTGTCAAATTAATTTATTGTACCCTAGGGACATGTGATTTTAAGTGCTATAAGTGCTTTGAATTAGGTCAATATCACAAACCTATCCAAAATAAAATATACTCTCCAGCTTTCTGAGGTGCAACAAAGAACTTCTGCAGCCGTTTCTGGACTTATCCTTAGTAGCTGTAGACAGGTGCCTTCGGGCACTATTGCTTGTGGGGGGCTCCAGAGACACCAACCTGACCATTCCTGCAGGGGGACTAGATTTATAGGGGTAGCAGGTTCAGTTAGGTGCCTGAGAAAGCAATCTGGGCCTGGCTGTCACCATAGTTGTCTCCAAAGAAGAAACAGGGTGAGCAGCGCTCTATAGTACAGGAAAATGTGTTTTTTGTCTCAGGTGTAGAGATCTCCCCATGTATGGGCAGCCTTCATCTTGGCATAGGAGAGGCAATATAGCAGCACAGTGAATAGCCACTTACCCACACCACAGGGGTTAATTCTGGCACCCTACCAACTGCTGGCAGTCAGCATCATTCCTTTGTTTCGGTGCCCAGTGCCCTACAATTGCCCAATGCTGGAATTTACTCCAGCCTGCCCGCCCACTCACCCTCTCTTTTGGGATTCCGTGACTCTGTTAGGTTCATTGTTTACAGTGCAGCGATGAGCTGGACCCAGCTCAGAAAGTAGGATTCTGATTGGTCAAGTCTTAATAGCAATCAGCAACACGGTACAGTTAGACAGCTTGGCAGTTTTCCAGTGGTGTTTCCACCAGGGGACAATTATTCCAGCCTTAGCTAACTCCTGGCTCCTCACCTGATTACCGCAATCCTTCCCTGCTGCACGGGATTGGGTGACAGACCTACCACTCATTCACAAATGGCCGGCGCGGGCACATGCCCTGCTAGAGGGAAGTGCGAGATTCGGCCTGCGCATGCGCCGTTGGACCGGGATTCAGGTAAGATTTGCGGGTGTCCAGGGGGGTGTCACACAGCGGGGCATCACGATTTTGGATGCCCCGCGGGGAGGGATTGGATAGATTCCCGGGCCGATCATGCTGGGTGTTGGTCCACTTTAAAGCAGACCAACAGTTAAAAATAATTGTATGTCTCTTTTAACCATGGGGTATCCCAGTTTGGGATTCCTCTGCATTCCTCTAATTATCCTTTGTAAACCAAAATGGACATTAAGCTCTTTATGATGGGATGGCAGGAAGTAGCTGTGCACTTTAGTGAAGCATGTCTATTGGATAAGATGCACACTATCCCCCATCCAACGCATCTCTGCTAGGTAAAAGCCAGTATCTCTTATTGCCGGGCTCACTGATGGTGTGAGGGAGTAGGTTAGGTAAGTTTAGTGTCCCTGTGTACCAGGACCCATTCTGGCAAATAGTTGCAAGGGAAACTGTAGGTCTGCTTTAAAGAAAAAGTCAACTATTTTTTAGTGCCAAAGCCTGCAATCTCTTGCTACTGGCAACTGTGCAACAGTTCTATATGTACAGGGCTAACTTGTCTCTTCTTGTAGATCTTGGTGTACACTTGCCAATAGCAACAGATTGAAGGTAGTGAAAAAGTAAAACAAAAAAAAAATAAAGCTCAGCAACTTGAGGAGCTCATTTTGGCACGCAAGAAATATACACTTTCAGAAATTCATACCTCCCAACTGTCCCTGATTTGGAGGGATTGCCCCTCTATGGAGTCCATGCCCCCCTGTCCCTTGTTCTTATTTGTCCCTCTTTGAGGTGTAACATGCAGATCTGCATCAATAAATGATTCATTTAACTTTTTTCCCTTTATGTCATTGACTAGTTGCACTAGACAGAGGGCCAGCAGTACCCCAGGCCCCAATAATTATTAGTGTGAGCCAGATTGTAACAATTAAAATTGAACGCCAGAATCCCCCCTCCCCCCACCTAGATTCAAAAACGAAAGTTGCTGACAAGTTGCACCAGAAATAAAAAAAAATAATGGGCAGGTAGTGAGCTCCATTTCATTCTAAGGGCTTTATTCATCAAGGGATAGCGCCAGGTAGTGCCTTGTAAGCAGCAGGTGAACGCTGGCCGCGGCACGCAATACCACATTTATGAAGGCGATTCTGGTGAGCGCCTCTTACAGTGACACGTAGTGACCGATTCATCATCACAGACAGCTCAGCGGATCACGGTGGCGCTCTGGCTTTCAGAGCGCCTGGTATTACCTGTCATTCCCCCATACATTTCAATGGATGTTACTTTTCTTCTCTTTTAATATTTTTTTTTGTTTTGTATCAAATCGTTGTGTGACCTCTCCTGGCCTATTTAAATACCTCTATGAAAATTTTTTTGATTTTTTAATGCAGAAATGTCATTACATTGTCTGGTATTAAAGTGTTAAATTGTAATAATAATTTAATTCCATATTTTTTCGCTTTGTTACTAGTGGATATTTGTTCAAAACAGACTTTAATCACACAGCTTCTGGGCTACAGCGACCCAACTTTGAGCACCAGCGCTGTGTGAGGCTGTTTTTTTTTTATGAATATGGTTTGAGTCGCTCACACTGACCAGTCGCTACCGTTCGCTCCCATATAGCTCTGTACCGGTTTTATAACCACTCACACATCAAATTCATCAATGCCGGCAATGTTACAATAGCGACTGAGGCACTATGTAATAGCGACTCACGGCTGATCAGAGCGACCAACATGCGGTCGCTCTTAGCGCCGCTGTACAGACGCTCATCTACCATTACCTGGAGCTAGTAATGAATCAGCCTGAAAGTTAATAGTCAGAAAGGGGCTGCGGCCAGGTAAAGTTAGCTTCACACCAAAGCCATTGCACTGCCATTTTGGAGCGAGTGTGATTTGCACTTCAGTAGATTTGAATCACAAGTGCACCGCTCCAAAATAGCTGCATGCAGGAGCCACAATCATAATGAAAGTGGCCATAGAGGTCCAGCACTCTACCTGCGATTGCTGGGCCGGGATCGCAATCACCTTGGTGTAAATGAGCCATAGGTCTGTATTCTTCCCCTCCTAAACCCTGCAACATAAGTCTGATGTGTGCCCAGCCAGGCACCTACAGCATAGGGTCTCTGCCCTATAGGCTAGGTATACCCTATAGTTGGCTGGGTGTCTAACAATAATTGTAGCAGCGAGCAAAGGGTGCTTGGTGCACTGGGACCAGTGTAATTAGAAGGTAGACTAGTAATAGCAAAGATTTGAGTTTATTTTTTAAGTTTATTATACTGGCCTTCCAATCTGATCTGTACCATCTCCATGCAATCCTACCCAATGAAGGAATCCTGACTGACCTGAATAGGTGTTGAGCTTATACAATGTATATTGTATGGGCAGCTTTATCCGTGCAGTCCTCATACACTGCCCTAAGCTTTGTGGTAACAATCTGGCCACACACCTGTATTGATCTCATTGTATAGGAGCTCTAACTAGTGAAAGATGTCATAGATTGCACAGGAGGGTTTTTTATGCTGTGAATCTTTTGGTAAGATTGCACAGTGAAATTGTAGCGTGTATGTCTTCACCTTGTGGCAAAAAGCTGGTGACCCAAGCTCTAACTAGTGAATTTTTTGATGAAATAGTGTTTTTTTTTTTGCTGCCAATGTTTCGGGAGATTGTACAGAGAACTTGTAAGAACCCCCACTTATTATAGCTTGAATCGCTTGTTCAATTAGCGCCAGAATACGAGAATCCGATCAGGGTGTGTAGTGTGTGACAGCCCTGTTGTATGGGTGGAGAGAGGTTGTGTAGTGTGTGACAGCCCTGTTGTATGGGTGGAGAGAGGTTGTGTAGTGTGTGACAGCCCTGTTGTATGGGTGGAGAGACGTTTCCTCCTGTGGAGCACCCTGGTGACACAGGAGATGCCATTACACTATGTGACATACACATGGGAAAATAAGCCCTAGTACTTATCATTGGACCTGCCGTATTTTCAGGGAAACACGCTATAGGCACACTGATTGATATTAGATTGAACGGAAGATGTACAAATCACATTGTAAGATGTGTGGCTAGAAATATAAAATAGGGGATGTGAATAGGAGGCTTAGCTTAGCCTTCCAGAACTAGAAATACAAAGGTACAATCCCTGTTTATCTGGATCATGTGCTGGCCACGCACCTTACAATCATATTGTACAATCTCTATACAGCCTTGTGTATATTATTCTGGTCACGCACCTTACAATCATATTGTACAATCTCTATACAGCCTTGTGTATCTTATTCTGGCCACACACCTTACAATCATATTGTACAATCTCTATACAGCCTTGTGTATATTATTCTGGTCACGCACCTTACAATCATATTGTACAATCTCTATACAGCCTTGTGTATCTTATTCTGGCCACACACCTTACAATCATATTGTACAATCTCTATACAGCCTTGTGTATATTATTCTGGTCACGCACCTTACAATCATATTGTACAATCTCTATACAGCCTTGTGTATCTTATTCTGGCCACACACCTTACAATCATATTGTACAATCTCTATACAGCCTTGTGTATATTATTCTGGTCACGCACCTTACAATCATATTGTACAATCTCTATACAGCCTTGTGTATCTTATTCTGGCCACACACCTTACAATCATATTGTACAATCTCTATACAGCCTTGTGTATATTATTCTGGTCACGCACCTTACAATCATATTGTACAATCTCTATACAGCCTTGTGTATATTATTCTGGCCACACACCTTACAATCATATTGTACAATCTCTATACAGCCTTGTGTATATTATTCTGGCCACACACCTTACAATCATATTGTACAATCTCTATACAGCTTTGTGTATCTTATTCTGGCCACACACCTTACAATCATATTGTACAATCTCTATACAGCCTTGTGTATCTTATTCTGGCCACACACCTAACAATCATATTGTACAATCTCTATACAGCCTTGTGTATCTTATTCTGGTTACACACCTTACAATCATATTGTACAATCTCTATACAGCCTTGTGTATCTTATTCTGGCCACACACCTTACAATCATATTGTACAATCTCTATACAGCCTTGTGTGTCTTATTCTGGTCACACACCTTACAATCATATTGTACAATCTCTATACAGCCTTGTGTATCTTATTCTGGCCACACACCCTACAATCATATTGTACAATCTCTATACAGCCTTGTGTATCTTATTCTGGTCACACACCTTACAATCATATTGTACAATCTCTATACAGCCTTGTGTATCTTATTCTGGCCACACACCTAACAATCATATTGTACAATCTCTATACAGCCTTGTGTATCTTATTCTGGCCACACACCCTACAATCATATTGTACAATCTCTATACAGCCTTGTGTGTCTTATTCTGGTCACACACCTTACAATCATATTGTACAATCTCTATACAGCCTTGTGTATCTTATTCTGGCCACACACCTAACAATCATATTGTACAATCTCTATACAGCCTTGTGTATCATATTCTGGCCACACACCTTACAATCATATTGTACAATCTCTATACAGCCTTGTGTATCTTATTCTGGCCACACACCTTACAATCATATTGTACAATCTCTATACAGCCTTGTGTGTCTTATTCTGGCCACACACCTTACAATCATATTGTACAATCTCTATACAGCTTTGTGTGTCTTATTCTGGTCACACACCTTACAATCATATTGTACAATCTCTATACAGCCTTGTGTATATTATTCTGGTCACACACCTTACAATCATATTGTACAATCTCTATACAGCCTTGTGTATCTTATTCTGGCCACACACCTAACAATCATATTGTACAATCTCTATACAGCCTTGTGTATCTTATTCTGGTCACACACCTTACAATCATATTGTACAATCTCTATACAGCCTTGTGTATCTTATTCTGGCCACACACCTTACAATCATATTGTACAATCTCTATACAGCCTTGTGTGTCTTATTCTGGTCACACACCTTACAATCATATTGTACAATCTCTATACAGCCTTGTGTATCTTATTCTGGCCACACACCTTACAATCATATTGTACAATCTCTATACAGCCTTGTGTGTCTTATTCTGGCCACACACCTTACAATCATATTGTACAATCTCTATACAGCTTTGTGTGTCTTATTCTGGTCACACACCTTACAATCATATTGTACAATCTCTATACAGCCTTGTGTATATTATTCTGGTCACACACCTTACAATCATATTGTACAATCTCTATACAGCCTTGTGTATCTTATTCTGGCCACACACCTAACAATCATATTGTACAATCTCTATACAGCCTTGTGTATCTTATTCTGGTCACACACCTTACAATCATATTGTACAATCTCTATACAGCCTTGTGTATCTTATTCTGGCCACACACCTTACAATCATATTGTACAATCTCTATACAGCCTTGTGTGTCTTATTCTGGTCACACACCTTACAATCATATTGTACAATCTCTATACAGCTTTGTGTATCTTATTCTGGCCACACACCTTACAATCATATTGTACAATCTCTATACAGCCTTGTGTATCTTATTCTGGCCACACACCTTACAATCATATTGTACAATCTCTATACAGCCTTGTGTGTCTTATTCTGGTCACACACCTTACAATCATATTGTACAATCTCTATACAGCCTTGTGTATCTTATTCTGGCCACACACCCTACAATCATATTGTACAATCTCTATACAGCTTTGTGTGTCTTATTCTGGCCACACACCTTACAATCATATTGTACAATCTCTATACAGCCTTGTGTATATTATTCTGGCCACACACCCTACAATCATATTGTACAATCTCTATACAGCTTTGTGTATCTTATTCTGGCCACACACCTTACAATCATATTGTACAATCTCTATACAGCCTTGTGTATATTATTCTGGCCACACACCTAACAATCATATTGTACAATCTCTATACAGCCTTGTGTATCTTATTCTGGTCACACACCTTACAATCATATTGTACAATCTCTGTATTGCTTTGTGTGTCTTATTCTGGTTACACACCTAACAATCATATTGTACAATCTCTATACAGCCTTGTGTATCTTATTCTGGTCACACACCTTACAATCATATTGTACAATCTCTATACAGCCTTGTGTATATTATTCTGGCCACACACCTTACAATCATATTGTACAATCTCTATACAGCTTTGTGTATCTTATTCTGGTCACACGCCTTACAATCATATTGTACAATCTCTATACAGCCTTGTGTATCTTATTCTGGCTACACACCTAACAATCATATTGTACAATCTCTATACAGCCTTGTGTATATTATTCTGGCCACACACCTTACAATCATATTGTACAATCTCTATACAGCCTTGTGTATATTATTCTGGCCACACACCTTACAATCATATTGTACAATCTCTATACAGCTTTGTGTATCTTATTCTGGTCACACGCCTTACAATCATATTGTACAATCTCTATACAGCCTTGTGTATCTTATTCTGGCCACGCACCTAACAATCATATTGTACAATCTCTATACAGCCTTGTGTATTTCTTTCTGGTCACACACTTTATAATCTCACCCAAAGAGATTATGTGTGAAAGAAGAACAGTAATTATAGTTTTGTCAGTTGACTCCTTTTTAATAAACAATATTTGCACCGATCAGATTGTAATATATGTTGCCAATTAGTTAGGACATACAATTTGGTAAAATGTTTGCGGATTGTATGGTGTATGGCCAGCGTGTCTAATCAGTGGTTACAATATGGATACTATCTCCCCCTGTCCGTGATACTTTGTATGGGGCAGTGAAGTATAAAGTGAATAGCAACAATACAAATAAATTTAAAAAATACAATATTAAATATAATATTGTAATTAATGCTAATAAAAAAGTGATGACGATCTTCTAATATGATTGTGATAAAGTCATTTTTATTCCTCTTATTGTGTCATCATCATCATCAATATAACAGAAATCCTGGCTTACCCCTCCGCTTTCTTGCTTTGGTAGCACAGGTAGGTCCTCTTTGATTTGATGTACACAGTTTAATCACACATCTTCCGATCGTCCTGTAAAGGTCACTTCCTGGCTTCCCTCTGGATAAAGCTGAGCAGAACAGTGGATGAAGGGGATGCCTTTTGATCAGCGCCCTGAGACAATGTTGCGATTAATTGGATGGTCCTCATGGATGAGCGCCAGCGTTACCTGGTCCCCAGGAGATGGCTTCCTGCCATCCCAGCTCCAGGACCCGAGCCCGTCAGCAGCGGCAGCGCTTCTGCAGCCTTATTTGAACTTCAGCTGCTCGGGCTCTTGTGTCTTGGAATGACAGAGAGGCATGCCGGAGAGACCAAGACAACAAAAAGAGAGAGAGAGAGGTGCCCAGCGTGTGGAGAGCAGCGCAGGATCTGGTTGGCCGGGGCTTTCCTTCCACTCCCACCCCACACATGGGAGACGGCAGCAGGACAGGACACAGCAGCCCTCCCCTCCTGGCCACAAAGCCTGGAGAGCCCTGAGCATGATGTCATACTTCTGTCGGTGTCCCGGCTCCACCTCTGCTGCCTGGCAGCTCCCAACAGATGCCAGTGCCATCCACTGAGGGGGAGACGCCTGGCATAGCAAGGGATACCAGCCACTGTGTCATTCCGGGCACACGCCTAATGCTGAGCAAGGGCTATCCGAAGGGGAACTCCTTTTATGTCAAAGCAGTGTTATCACTGCATCAGTGCTCCTGTTCCATTGCTTTTCTGTATACCCGGCAGTGCTTGTGGGATTTACTAACAAGTCCACTTGTAAAGGGTTCTCCATGCAGTATACAGATTGGAAACCTCTGTTATAAAGTGCCTGGGAATGATTTGTACTTTGCCATATGTCATTCATAGTGCACCCAGTCATGTGAATACCCCAAAATGCAGCTCTGTGTCAGAGATAGACATTAAAGTGCACCAAACACTGGTATTTTGACTATGCCAGGTTATGGTCCTCGGCCCCTGGGGCATCCTTATTTCGGATGCCTTGCCATGTGAAACTCATAGAAACCTTCCCCCAGTTCAACAGCACATGCACAGGCGCGCAGCCAATCAGTGTGCTGAGCTCTGTTCTGCATTTTTGGCTAAGGATCAGCTGAGGGCCAACGCATCCCTGCTAGTCCCTAGCAGGGGGCGCGCCCGCACTGACCATTCACAAATGCCTGGCACGGGCACGTCTGCACATGCACTGTAGGTTCATGCTTTATTGGGACCTCAGAGGGTTTCACACAGTAGGACATAACGAATCGGGATGCCGTGAGAGAGGGAATCGGGCTGCCCTAAAGTCTTATAGATTCCAGGGCCACTCAAGATGGGTTTTGGTCCTCTTTAAGCACACCCCACCTACCCCCACACACTTTCCTTGTGCCCTCTTATTTTCTCAGTGGAGCTCCATCTATTAGGGAACCAACCTCACCTGCACTCTACTCACTGATGGTATGAATGGGTAAGTGAGGTTAGTTTCCTGTCCCCTTTCAGATTTTTGTGGCAGAGATGGCCATCATATGCTTGCGCATTTTTCACCCTCATTTCGCCCATTCGTGCAGTGAGTGTACACATGCGTGGAGCAGTGGGCTGCCCTTATTACGATGTCCAGGGAACTTAAACCTACCCTATACAGAGTGTCCTTGGAGAGCTCAGGTCCAGTTTAATTCAGGTGAAATGCCTCTAACACAACAAATATATTTTAAATGCCCCTTTTAAGAGACCCCCCAATCCATAGTAAAATCCTCAGTCCCAATGGAAACCCACCTATGTTCATAAGGTACCTCTTAGATTAAATCAATATACCCAATTTCATAGGATCCCCCTACAACCAAATTAATTCCCCCAAGCCAAACTTCTCACCCAGGTCTATAAGAACCTCTAGTTACTCAAATTACTACTCCCCTGTAATTTAAATGATCCCCCTCAACCCCAGTAAATACGCAATCTGGCCTGTGCTTAGTGCGATGTTCCTGCAGAGATGGAACATCCATTGTTGTGTCACTGATAGAAATAAAAACCTAACAACTAATATAAACCTCTCCTTCCTCCACCTCTCGACTGTAGCAGAGTGGATACTGCCAACACTCTGCCTGCTATTCTCCCCCCCATCCCCTATCTTTGTCGGCATGTTGCACCGCCATAGGAAACCCCAGAGCCTCGGGATGTGATGAAATTAGTAATTCTGCAGCAGGACAATCCTTGGCCTGTTCCCAGAACACTTTGAGAAACAGCTGATTGGGCAGATCTCTGAGATGTCCACACTTATTAACTTCCGTGGGTCCCAACAGTGAAGATATCTATTTTCACTGAAAGTTCAGATAAGAAACTTCCAAAGACCCAGGCGGTATAGGGACTCATTACCTGCATTGTAAAGTAGAACTAGAATCAAAACAGAGCAGCCTCCCCTTCAAATCTTGACTTGGGATGACTGGCTGCTACAAACTCTCTGTTACACTCAAAACAAATTAGGCAGAACATTCACTTTTCTGGATACTTAGAGCTTCCTCAGCACATTCACTGCACCACCAAGACCAACAGGATTTGCCAGGTGTGCATGCACTGTGCTGTTAAGCGCATGCCAAGTAAATATTTCTGCCCTATTTTGGGGTTTCCTAATGGTCTCTGTTGGACAGACATTCCAAAATAGGATTCCCGAGGATGGGGGTTGCAGCTACTTGTATGCACCTATGAATTTGTGTGCATGAGAAAGAGAATTTGGTCACTGGGTCTTATTATTTAAGTAGGAATAGTAGCCTCATCTTGTTACCAAGTCTCTCCCCTCAACAATGTTTAAAAAATAAAAATGTAATGCTTTTTATTTTGTAATGGGGTACCTAAGTATCTGCTATTCTGCTATCCTTTGCTGAATCAATTGGGCCACACGCCCTGGATTGGAAGTGCAGCAGTGACTTTGATGCTGCCACTTAGGACATAGGACATAAGAGTGATGATGGCTGGTGGTACAACCTGGGACACAGCTGGTAACCGCAGAGTCGGCAACAACTTGGCACAGTAGGTGGTACTTGGGTGGGACAGAGGGCGTGGTCACCCAAGACTATTAGCCACTATGAGCCATCTTCAGTCAGCTGAGACCCAGAGCCAGCCAGCAACTGTGTTGCCTAGCAACAGCAAGTACTGAAGACAGAACGGGACTGAAAAAACAGGTGGTAGGCTGGTACCAGGAAGCTTGCACTTACTGTGTGTGATACTTGCCTGTGGTTCCTAGGCCACCGGGCCAGCTTAGAGTATCGTGGGATCAACAGGGTTTGCTGTTGGGTCCTAGGCCGCCAGGCCAGCTTAGAGTATTGTGGGGTGAAACAACTAGGTAAGTACTGCGCTGTAACCCCTATTTCTTTTTTGGAGTTCTGTAATACCAATAGAAAGATGCAGTAATCACAGTATACAGTGAAGAAATCTAGATATTTTTCAGGATGTATATAAAGCGGAACAAACCCAGGATTTTGACTATCCCAGATCTGTTCTGTGCCCCCGGGGGCATCCCTTTTTGGTGTGGCCTACTGTGTGAAACCCCCTAAATCGCCCATAATAACTCACCTCTTCCTGGTCTAATGGCGCATGCGCGAGCTGTCGTCCAATCAGCTTCAATGGGGAATCGTCTCATCAGAATGGCTAGGGAGGGAGTGCGCGCACAGCCCGAAGATGCATTGGATGCATCCATTTGCTCTCCCATAGTAAACAATCAGAGCCGTTTGCTGAATCGCATAGTCACATAGCCTACACAGTTGGACTGGGAAGGGGTGGTTATTATGGGTGATCTAGGGGGTTCACACAGTGGGGCATCCCAAAATGGTTTTGTTATGCTTTAAGTAAAATTTTGGCCTATGCAGGTACTGATTTAATGCCAGGGGAGAAGTTGTAAAGTTGTCCGTGGTCATCTGTCTGCATTATGTACCTGCCATTGGTCCCTAAGCTTATAAAAAAAAAGAAAAATAGATTATTTATTTGGCAGACTACAGTATGGATGTAAGTCACATGCCTTGTTTCCAGGAGAAATAGCAGCTGCTCTGGGTGGCTGAAACTTCTTCTGTTGTGGAGACACCTGACAGGTACACAATAAAATTACTATTTTTATTCGTCTAAGTTGTGACTATTTGCCTTCTGAGGCTCTGTGTCTTGCTTCTGTACCTTCCTTGTCTCATGCAACCTCTCCTGATGGAGCTCAGTGAATATTATCTCTGATCAGGAGTTCTTCCTGCAGTAAAGGGTGCTCCTTTGATTTATGTTGGCGATGTCTCCTCTGAACAGCATTATTAAATGGTTGGATCTCCCCCTTCAAAAGCATTCTGAGCAATTAAAAGTAAAAAGTCATAATTGCCCACTAGAGATTTTTAACAGGCCACATTAAAGCGGTGCAGGAGGGTAATGTCTGCATCCCCAATTTATTTGTTTGGAAAGTGGAAATTCCGGCGAGCAATTGCCAAATTATTATTCCGGCGGAACCCGGTTAAGTGGCTGATAATTACATTCAGCGCTACAGCAGCATGACGTCCACAGAGCGAGTTAATGGACTGCGACCCTTGAAGACTAATACTGAGACAACTTCATTAAAGCCTGTGTCTTGCCAGCATGGGATGAGGGAAGATGTTTGGAGTGACCCAGGCACTGTGCTGGCTGGAAAGGGTGTTTAGAATTAATGAAAAAAAAAAGGAATAGGGTTAGGCCCAAACATCCCATTATGAGAATTCTAATTGATTGTTGTTTCTCAGAATGTAAAGGCCCTAAAAGAAATAGCCGTATGCGTTACCTTAACCCCCAGGGCTGCCTGATGAAGTGGTTGCACGGAACGCGTGGCTGCTGAGGATCCATCTCAAGTTTATGTTAGATGGCGCTACCTGTGATCCGGTGACGTTGGCTTGATTTGCTGTATTTGCTCAATTTGTGTGGTATTTATTCCTCACTCAGTAGCACAGATCTTGTGGGGGGGTTTTAACTATATTCAGTATTCACTTGGAGGTAAATAATTTGTTTTTTACTTTGATTAGTTTTGTGGGGTCACTTAGTTGAGGTTAGTTATTATTCTGTGTTGTGATTGATCCAGATGGCAAGCAGCTGTTGAATGATTTTTGCACTTGACCATCCATTTCCCTGCTATGGTTCTGTGTGATTCATGTTTTTAATTCTGTTTTAATGTGTCCTATTATGTGACTCTGTGACTTTATTGATACATTTGTATACATTTCTTGATTATGTGTTGTGCAGCATTTTTTGTGGGGTATCCCATAGTTTGTATTTGTTGACTCATTGTCTTGCTGCAGAACAGTGTTTAGGGGAATGTCTGCCAGAGAAAATTGCTGTTTCTGATTTAAAAACGAAATCAAAAAGATTCCAGTGCCGGATACTAGCCTGCCCCCGGGGCATCCTATACCGCTGTGTGAAACCCCCAGGGTCGCCAGTAATCTTACTTTTCCCGGCAGCTCCATTGACATTGTGTTCACTGGTGGCCGCATTGCCATCATCCCTGAAGCTATGCGTGCTCCCGCAACCAGCCATTCAGGTAGGCCAGGCACACAGGAGGCGCTCTCTATAGGGGAGCCGGGGATGTGACCAACCGGCTGGCATGCGTCATTTGGCAATCTTGAGATCAGCCAATCACTGATCTCAAAATGGTTGGCAATGACTCGGTGGTGGAAAACCCTTTTTTTTTTTAAACTGGGCCACTGCCAAGCTGGCAGCATCGACCAAGGTACACATGCAGATAGGGCGGGTGAGATAAAAATGGGTTTTTACCTGCTTTAAAGTGGAACAAACCTGGGGTTTTGCCTATCCTGAGTTTTGTTCTGTGAATTGAGATGCTCTGCTGTGTTTAACCCCCAGAAACTCGTTTACCTGGTCATACGGCACATGTCTAATCATGCCCTACATGTGTAATGCTCGGAAAGTGGCTCTGTTTGCACACAGGGTCTCGGCAATCAGAGCGCGTTGTTTACATCGCT